>CAKOAT010657376.1:0-164837 GCA_932364175.1 Eruca vesicaria subsp. sativa | reverse complement strand
GCTTGCACTCAATGAGAGACTTAACCGTTTGGTATCTCTCAGTTCGAGCTTGCTCCTGAAACATACCTTTCAGGCTAGTGATCATGTCAATTGGTGATTCCACGTTCTCGTATTGCTTCTGCAAATCTGAGTTCATGGTTGCCAACATAAGACAACACACATCGACCCTATCACTGACATGCTTCTCATAAGCAGTTCTGTCAGCATGTTGGACATTGGTCTTAGGTTTTTCAGGAATAACCTTTTCTAGGACATAGTCCTTTTTCTCCTGCTTGAGAACAATTCTCAAGTTTCGATACCATTCAAGGAAATTCGATCCATTCAATTTATCCTTCTCAAGGATAGATCGCAATGAGAACGAATAGTGGGGAGTTGTCATTTCTGGAATAAAAGAATAGGAAGTGTTAATATGATGTTCATGAATTGAGAAATCTCAACAATTAAGAAAACTCATATTATATTCAAACATTTTCCTCAAATGAATATAATAATAATCCAAGATCCATATTTCACTAAAATCCGAGTGAGCTTTGGCTCATCGCCCGAATTCTAACTATTTAGGTAAGCAACACTTTGCTAATTACATCCAATATAATTCTTGGTTGTCAGACGACATCTTATGTCTTATCCAACCTATGTCTCTAAGCCCAAAACCGTTTTGATAGCCTAGTCAAGTAAACCAACCTTGTTTCATATGGTAACCGTTACCATCCACCTCACTCATGTAATTGCAGATACCTTGCTTTGGCAAGCCCATCTTACAACGAAACGAGCCTTGATGGTTGATAAGATTGGGTAGACATCAAAAATACTTGAAATTTATTGAGGAACAAGTTTTAATTCAATTTTAATTTATATTTAGAATTTTATATCCAATATAAAATAAATATAACTAATACATATCTTATATGTATTTAAATTGAATTACAAATAATTAAGTAATTCAAATAATTTTAATCTAATTAAAATTATTAATTATATGTAATTAATTTCAGAATCTAATCATATTAGTTCTAAACAAAAGATTAATATCATTAAACCTAGTTAATCAAATTAACCAATTTAAACCGAAATTGGTTTAACTGGTCTAACTGGTCGCACATACAAACTAATTACTAAATCACTTTTATGTATTACAATAATACACAACACACGATTACTTTAATTAAATATGCATGAACCAAATTCCATGAATGTATATAATATTCTTATGTAATCACTATTACATCCGCACGGATTGCAACGACATGAGTATATACAATATTAATGTATCATATTGATCTTTCCAAAACCATGTAAATCTAATATTCGCATATCTTTCAATTTAGAAATCGATCAACATCTCTAATAGACGTGTTTTGTTCTAAACAGACATATGCATAAACTCATGAATCAAAAAACAAACATGTTCTAATATGTTCAAACCCATATGTGAGTTAGAAACAATAATTATAATCCAGTTATAATTTTAACTTTTCACATACCGGCTATAACGATAACTCAATGTGTTTACATCCGTAATCAAATTAGGGTTTTTATTAACATTCAAGCATATCAAGTTCATGCAAGATCCAAATTAAGTATTAAACAAGTAGGCTCTGATACCACTGTAGTAATTCATACCGGTTTATAACTATTTATAAATCAACCTATGAATTTGGTTTGCCTAGAATCTCATGCCAATACTGAAATAATCTAGATCTTTAGGTTCTTCGAATATACCTGGTTATTCTGCAGCGGAAAGATGAATGAGCCAAGTCGAGATTTCAAGCACTCCAAACGTCGTGCCTCTACCGGTATCCACACGCACACAAACTGGATCAATACGGGATGCTAGTGCCGTCGAGATAAAATCTCAGAAAAAAGAACTTCACAAACTCTTTTGTCTTTTTAGGGTTTTGTATTGAACGGCCACGTTTTTTCTTATGTCAACACAAGTCACGTTAGTTCCATATATATATTAATATGAATGTAATCTAATTCTAATCTCATTAGAATAGAGCCCATTTACATTAATCACTTAGCCCACATGCAACCATTGCACATTACGTGCATATGTGAATTATATAATATTACATTTATATTATATATCATATATATAACATAAATTAATATATAAAACCCCAAAATATTTATGATCCAATTTGCTTAGGTGTGTGACCCTGTAGGATCATATAATATTAGCAATGAATTCTCAATTCATAGATTATAAGCGGTTTTTAGCAAAACATTATAACCACCCAATATTATATGATTGTCGAACCTCGACGTTACGACTTTCACAAGAGTAAATACAAATGATTTTAGGACATTCCCAACAAGAAACTGGCATCGATCTCCTCTCTGATACGAACAGCCTCCACCTCTGCTGCTGCAGCCCTGGACTCGGCCCTGCGAAGCTCCGCACTATTCGCATTCACCGCCTCGCTCATAAAGCGAAGACTCTGCAAAACAGAGCAAACATCCTTCGTAAAAACGTACGTACATAATCATAAAAAAGAATAGGCATACCTTGTTGAAAAGCCTCGACGCTTTCGCAAACGGTGTGTCGGCTGGCCCTCGAGATGACGTCTCAGCCGGATCGAATTCGGAAGGCGAAAAATCGATAAGATTCTCGATGTCAAAATCGTCGATAGATGCCGGATCACGGTCAATCGGAACTTCTCTATCCTTCGGGGATCTAGATCTTTCCCTCTCCTCCGCGCCATCGTCCGCCTTAAGATCGGCATGACCATCACAAGAAAAACCGGACGAATAATAGGCGGCAGCACGACGGATCCTTTTGGGAGAAAAAAAATCCCCAATGAAGCGGGCCACCGCGCAGAAGATTTATAACCTTCGGAAAATCTTCAAGCATCGGTACCGGAAGCGCAGGCACTGCAAAACAAACAAAAAAGTTAAAACCGATGTTGACATAGATATGGGTATCACGTTAATGAAATACCGTTTGTCACCCGCGCAGCCCTAATCAAAGGAATACAACTCTCCTCCACCGATTCGCCGTCAATTTTGACATAAAAGAAACGGCAAATCCAGTCGTGATCATTCGAGGAAAGCCCGCCAACAACCGTCATGCCCCGTCGAGGGGCTAGGTAAAAACCATCCTTCCTCACCTTGAACGTCAATATGGACAAAAGATAATCCGCGTCAAGGGACATACCGCGTTCGTACCCCTACACCAGAATCCCGATAAGGTTCTGTAAGCCTTTAGGTGTAGTTGGCCGAACGGTACTCCAAACCTATCCAAGAATTCAAAAATGGCCCGAGGAAAGGGAAACCATAGATGGCAGGTTAACAGAAAGGCTTCATAGCACGTGAAATAACCCGAAGGCGGATCCCTGGCACTCATACCCTCGGCAGGGATGCAAAACTGAACCGACTCGGGGATCGCGCAGGTATTTTTCAAATATCTGAGAGAACCAACGGTACTCGCGCTCACGCCAACTACCCTCTTCCGAGGATTCTTTCTTTTCGGAACCCAGAAATTCGGAGGCGGCACCTCCGCGGCTCTCACGGCTGAATAGTAGTCTGCGAACTCTTCCTTAGTCGTAAAAAAACGTTGGAAGACCGGCTTGGGAAGAGAACAGCTGCCGGAAGTGTCAAGGTCGCTCGGATCAAAGATCGATGCATGAGCATTATCAGAAATTCTCTGTCCGAAAGACATGTTGGGTAATCGAAAGGAAAAATCTAGAAGAGAAAGTAGAAAGAAGTGTTCCTAAAACTTAAGCAAGTTATGGAGGAATGAATGAAAAATTTCCAGAACTCACTCCATATACTTATAGAGAAGAATCTTACTATTCACCTTTGGACTTTTGGCCATTAAAGTTCCGCCTAATTCCACCAAACTCGCCAAACAAACTCAAACCACTCGCAAGAATCTCACGATTCTTACGAGCTGGGGGGCTAACTGTTGGGGTCAAAATCGGTACGACGGAATTAATAGCCAAAACTTTCCGCAAGAATACAAAAAGAACAGTTTTATAAAGCTCGAGAATCGTTTTATAAAACTCGAGGAATCGTTTTATAAAACTCGAGAACTCGTTTTATAAAACTCGAGAAATCGTTTTATAAAACTCGAGAAATCGTTTTATAAAGCTCGAGAATCGTTTTATAAAACTCGAGACATCGTTTTATAGAGCTCGAGAATCGTTTTATTAGACTCGAGGATCGTTTTATAAAACTCGAGAATCGTTTTATAAAACTCGAGAATCGTTTTATAAAACTGGAGAAATCGTTTTATAAAACTCGAGAAACCGTTTTATAAAACTCGAGAATCGTTTTATAAAACTCGAGAAATTTTTTTATAAAGCTCAAGAATCGTTTTATAAAACTCGAGAAATCGTTTTATAAAAGCTCGAGAATTGTTTTATAAAACTCGAGAAACCATTTTATAAAACTCGAGAAACCGTTTTATAAAACTCGAGAATCGTTTTATAAAACTCGAGAATCGTTCTATAAAACTCGAGAATCGCTTAATAAAACTCGAGAAAACGTTTTATAAAACTCGAGAATCGTTTTATAAAACTCGAGAAACCGTTTTATAAAACTCGAGTATCGTTTTATAAAACTCGAGAATCATTTTATAAAACTCGAGAAATCGTTTTTATAAAACTCAAAAGTCGTTTTATGAAATCTGAAGATCGTTTTATAAAACTCGAGAATCATTTTACAAAACCGCAAAAAACCGAAAAAGCCGTAAAACGCGAACTAGTCGCAACTAGTTCGCCCATCGGCGAACTAAGCCGGACCCGGCTTAGTTCACCGATGGGCAAACTAAGAAACACTCTCTAGTTCGCCCATCGGCGAACTAAGCCGGTCCCGGCTTAGTTCGCCGATGGGCGAACTAGAGACGTCCCGGACACTCCGCGTCTCGATTTCCCGCATTCCCGATTCGAAACTTACGTCTTTCGACAAGGTCGCGTTCTAAACCGCGGCCAAAATATCTCCCGTTCTATCTCGATCCGACTTACCGTTCGAGTTTTACGATAAAAACCGTAAAACTTCGTTTTCTCGGAAAGAACTCGAGGAAATCGTATAAAACGGCAACGGTTAAACGAAACACCGAACATTGCCTAAACTATACGATTTATTCGAGATTTCTCGTTGAAATCATAAAAAANGATCCGACTTACCGTTCGAGTTTTACGATAAAAACCGTAAAACTTCGTTTTCTCGGAAAGAACTCGAGGAAATCGTATAAAACGGCAACGGTTAAACGAAACACCGAACATTGCCTAAACTATACGATTTATTCGAGATTTCTCGTTGAAATCATAAAAAACGCGCTTTTAATAAAAAACGCCGAGTAAGTCGTAAAAACGTGTTTTTAATAAAAAGTCGAGTAAATCATAAAACTTTGCGATTAACTCGAGAAATTTATTAAAAACGACGTCAGATCGGGAAACGATCCCGTAAAAGTCGGAAAACGGTTTTTATCGCAAAACGGCCCGGAAGGACCTAAAACGCGATAAAAACCTATCTCGCGATTTCAACGGAATCTAACCCGCAGATTTGATAACGTTTTGACGGTCTACTCGCAGAAAGAAAATAAAAGTCAAGTTTAAACATAAAAGGAAGGTTTGAAGAGAAATAGAAGATTTCCGCAGAAGAAAAGGAAGGATCAAGAAGAATGGAAAATTCCCGATTTAAGTCAAATCTGGGCGAAATGGAAAGATCGGATAGCCAAGACGAGGAGTATATAAAGAGGAGGTCTAGGGCAGAAGCACAGACACGAAATTCAGAGCTCTCACCACCAAAACTAGCATTTAGGAATCTTTCCATTTTTCTGTTAGCGAGCTGCGTCTCAATTAGGGTTTTCTAGTTCTTACGTTTTCGGCTACTCTCTTTGTACCAGTTCAACGCAGATTCGGAATAAGAACCTTCTTGCTTTTAATCTCGCTTATTTTCGTTTTAATTCTAAGTGTTTTCGTCATCTTAATCTTTGTTGTGCGGTTCTCGCAGATAGCCGGTTCCTCTGGAAACTTAGGGTTTTCCCGAAGTTTCCTTATTTACGATTTATTTGACAGTAGGGTGAAATCGACTCCCACAATATAGGACAAGGTTACTCCAACAGATTCACTTCACCAATAGAAAAATTACTGAAAACTTCTTTGCATTGTAAAGATTTGAACAGAAACTTTTTGGTTTTATGGGTTGAATAAACTCGGTTCATTGCTTTAACTCGCCGATTTTCACAATTACGCGGCTGACGCGGACAGAACTCGGTTCACCGATTAATGAAACCGATCTGCATCAACTCGCCACGGCAAGACTCCGATCAATGTTTTCTCGGCCGAGTAATCGGGTAGTCGTCCGCGTTTTCGAACAAGGTATTTATCTACTATTTTATATTTATTTATTATCATTGATATTTCTTAATTTAAATATTTTATTAATAAAATTAAATGAGTAGTGTTTAATATGGTATATTTAAATTTGGTGTGGTTACTGAACACCCCTATAGTTTCTTACACAAACATATGTGATTTTAAGAATTGGGTTGGAAAAGTTTTAGTGTAAAAATTATACTAAAAAAGATTTTTAGCGATGGTATTTGTCGTCTTAGCTGATAGGCGTAGACGTGTCGTAAGTAACTTAAAAGATGGATAAAGTCACAATCATTAATACTAATAGATTGGATATAAAATTGGTAATTCAAAATCTAAACCGAATCCAAACCAAAAAATCTAATTTGTATATGTTATATAAAAAAATATCTGAATGAATTTTGTAAGGTTCTAGCAAACATATCAAAACCCGAATAGGTAACTCCAAAAATCAAAAATAATATCCAAAGATACATATTTGAATGTACAAATTAATATACAATATAAATATTTGAAACATAAATATGTACTTGAATATTCAATTTCATATTTATTTTTTGATATGATGTCTAACAATCTAACAATATTAGAAGGGGAATATGGTGAGTGTTTAGAGTGTCCACTTGCACAAAAAATCAACCAATCAAAAAATTTTGAACTTCCATGTCATTTTATCTTTATACAAAAGCTTTTACAAGAATAAAATTCAGGATATTAACCAATTATAAATGTTTATGACGACTCATTATCTACTTTCACGTAACTTTAAAAAAGAAAAATTTACATATTCCATAAATTGTGACGTCTACCTTTGGGATTCCATCTGTCAATTTAACAATTTAACTGTTTTCAGTTTCTGTCATGAAGGCACCAATTCTTCAGCTTCCACAAATAAGAAACTAGATTCCATTATAAATTTTAGAATGAACGTTCCTTTCCACTTCCAAAATTAGGCTTTTAGCTTCTTCCTCTAGTGGTTTTCGTTAGAACCTTAAGCGGCAGAGTAGTGCTACATCCTCATTCGCTGGGACTACTCCAACAATTCAATCCGCATCTCCACCAGACTTCCGAAAACGTTGTCAGAAGGTTTCTACGGCTCAAGAAAGATGGAAAAATCATGGGAATCCCACTCCTCCTTTTTGATGAAAAGGTAGTCTCAACCTAACGCCTCCAATAAAACTCCCCACTCTCTGCTTTTTGGCCTCAAATAAAACTTCCACTTTATATTTGCTTCTAATATTTTCAACGATATACATAAACCAGCTTGGAAAGATAGAGAACAAAGAAGGAGTCTCTCAGACAAATATATTCTCTCTAAGTTGCGTCCATTTTACCTTTACGTTTTCGTTTCATATCTCTTGATTCTCATTAGCATTGGGATCTTCAATGCTTCCTGTTTTTGCATAGACGCTCTACAATTAAGGATCATAGTTGTCAAATAAGGTGATCTAGCAAAAGAGGCGGCTTTATCGGAGGTGACGAAGCTCTTGCCCTTATGGCCATACCCGAGCTTTTGCAATATATTTCATCAATCAAGGCCAATTGCATCGCACGTCAACAGGTATGCTATCATGATTCATTAACTATGAATTCGGCTGGAAATGTAATACCTAAATGGTGTTTTCTTTTATATTTTCCTCTGGCGAATGATTAACAGCTTAGCACCATTGTTGCAAGCAGGTGCAATTTTTACATGGTATCACTTTGTTTTTTTTATTATCTTTGGATTATTTTTGTTCTATAGGCTGTAGAGGGTATGATGTCAATTAGTGTTGAAGCTGGTGCTCCTCGGGAGTATTTTACTGCCTCGAATATTTTGAGAAAGTGAATTTCAGGTGTAAGATATAACATTCTTTGTCTTCTTTTACATAAGCTAACATTACTTTATGGTAAAAGAGAAGTTTGCCTTAGCAGCTGGTTGATAAGATATTGCGAAGCTAAGGTTTGTGTGTTCCACTCTTTTATTTATTTTTCTTTTTGTGCTTACATGAAGCGGCCCGAAATTTTAGTTCAAAGTTACTCTTTGATGCCCAAATTATGGTTTATGACAACTAACCTCACCAGCTTTTAGAAAGACTTTAGGGCTACAAAAAGATGGTCCAATCAGACTACTATTCATGTGTTTCTTTAGATCAGGTTTGCAGAAGTGGATTATTTTCTATAAACGTTGAGCAGAGTCACTTGGTGGAGTTTTGCTGATAGCATAGGATCTAACAAAACTTTTGAAACTTGCATGTGCACATTCACTATACTCTGATTTCTTGCTCATTCGTTATCTTTGGCATTTACTCTTTTCTCTCACTTTTTCAGATCTTCAACCAAGGAACCATCTAAAAGTCTAAACAAAAAAAAATTGATCTTTATGATAAAACTTAGACGCAAGATAACTTCAGCTTAGATACAAAAAGAAAGAGTTTAAAATGTACAAACATAATGAGATAAGAATATAGATAGGTGTACATATATAAGTAAACCAAATGCTGTGGGATTTAGTCTTTTTGTAAAGATGTGTACATACCATGAGAAATAATGGCCATAATAGTTCTTAAGAGAGAGATTATGAGTATCCAAAATATGAACCAATCATAAATTATGCAAGTGAAATACATTCTCTCCAACTGCTGAAAAACAAACATTCTATGCAAATGTAAGCAATAAAAATCTGATATTTGATTCAATGATTGTTGCAGGGATTGGTGTATTTGTTAATGGAGCAAAGAAAATTCTCTATAATGGATGTGGAGTTGTGGAAGGGGGTCCGTCCTCTTTGGAATCATGATTTTTATGGATTATTAAATTCACAAAAGTGTTTCTCATGAATGTAAAAAATAGATGGTCTCAAAATATATGTCTCTGTTTCCATTTTTTCTTCAACACCAGTTTTCTGTCTTTTCAATTATAGCATCTACAATAAATATTTAAGATCTCAATAAAGAAAAATAAAATGTTACTAATTGACCACCAAAAGGATAAAATATAGCTTTGGATAGTATTTAAATTTTAGTTCTAAAACCAGTGTTCAAACAATCAATTTCAAAATTTTGACATCAACTTAGAAAAATATTATGGCCATTATTAGAAACTCTTAATTTCCATGTACTTATCTATAAATGTTTGATCCTTTCCAAATAAGATGATTAAATACATATATACAAGTGATACTATTAAGTTTACAACATAATAAAAGAAAAACAACTCCAAGCCACCTTCCTCATTTTTATTAGTTAATTGTGTTACTATTTTTGGTTACATATATTGGAAACCTATTTTAGAATAACATAAACTCCATACTTCCAATAGAAAAAAAACTAAAGCCAAGAAATTAAATGGGACATAAAATATTTAGTTAAAACATGTTAAATAAAAAAATGATTCAAATCTAAAATTAAATGCAAATTAGACTGGAAGAAGTCATATATTCATATAAAATAATAAATGTAAACAATTATAAAATATAAAATCCACGAGGGATGTCATTTTTTAATTATTATTTTGGTTATGTATCAAATTCTGAGACGTATAAAAAATAACCAAACCAAAAAATATTTCATACAAATAGTAACCATAAAATATTTATAAAATTTATTCTGGTTTCTATTTGGATTTTAGTTTGATCCGGTTTACATATCATGTATGTAGATAAAAAAAAATCGGATCATTTATATAATTTTATATATTCTGGACTAAAAAGTTAAGATGATTTGGTTCTTCAAATAATTGATCTACAATGATTATTTAAAAATGTTATTTGTTTGATAATAAATATAACATAATTTCACAAAACAATTGAAAAATAGATAATTTTAAATATTACTTTTCCAAACAAATATTTTAATATAAATATATTTTGGTAAATGTTTAAACTAAAATATTTTTAAAAACTTAAAATGATCAATTAATATCATATTTTCAAATATCTTTATTATGAATATATTTTAGTAAATGATTGAAAAGAATTAAAAACATAAACTGATCAATTAAATATCATATTTTCAAAGTTGAACTAAACTACTTGAAACTAAGAAAATGAATAATCCACTTCAATTAAAAACAAATTTGTGTGATGAAAGAATATATTCAACTCAACGTATCCAAAATATATAGTTCAACCAATCCAAAATATTATAACTAAAATCACTTATCTAATTAAAATGAGAACATAATAACACCTAATACTACTTCTATTTATTTATCATGCATGTTAATTACAAAATGATTTAAAACTTATAAAAAAGGAAAATATTAGAAATTATTATTATTAATTATTTTATAAATATTTATTTCCGTGCATGAGCATGGGAGAATCACTTTGTATAATATTAAGTTAAGATTTTTTTCAAGAAATATTGAGTTGAAATAGAAATTTTAAATATACATATTTTCCATTTCAAATAAAATGAAAAATTCAAATTAGTATAACTCTCAAATTAATTCATCACATATTTATCATATATATTAAAAAATATACATGTCAGAAAAATTATTATAATCACATTTTATTTTGTCAATAATGAGTTTTAATACATAAAATTGGATCGCTTACAGCTGTTCGTATATATTTAGAATTTTTTGTTTGGTTTAATATTTCCATAAGAAAATATTAAAATTATAATTTGTGTTGTATTTTGGCTACAAAAAAATTTAAATTCCTTAACTAAATATAATTTTTGTTTTTAATTTCACTTATATTTGGTAATCTATGGATGGGCAAAGAAATATTTAATTGGAAAAACATAAAAAGGAAAACTTTTCTGCTCAAGTTTTTTAAATTAATAAAAATATTCAAAGTACAAAATATAAGTAAGGGATAAAAATATAATATATGTTGTAGAATATAAAAATATATAATCTGCGCGTAGCGCGGACAACCGATACAGTAAGTATTTAAAATTTAAATAAGTACATTTAATACTCAATTCTATATAAATAAGTATATATTTCTTATGTTTTGCTTTTAAATTTTATATTTTATTTTGAGTATATCTGAACTAACCTGATTTTATTTCGAGTATCGATGTATTATACTCGATCCTGATTCATATTCAAAATTTTACTAGAATAAAACCTAGGATGTTTTACAAAATAAAATCCAAATCTTAAAAAAACTAGTTCCAAACTTGAACGGATGCCCCCGTCGATGCCTAATCACTAATGACGATGATAACAACTTTGGTTTTGTAACGAAAGTGATAATGCGATGTTTACACTGGTTGCTTGTATTTAGAAGCGTTTCTACTGGCAAAATCTATTGTTGGCACATCAGTTTTTACTAGAACAGCTTCTTTGAGCTTAGGTTGTTTAACACGGAATGTGTGGTACATTGATTAATCTTTGGAACGTTATAAAGCTCATTCATGCCTTAGGTGAATTATTAATACTAAATATTCTGGAGTGCAATGAAGATACTACTTCCAAAAAAAGACACAAGACTCTGACTGAAATCACAGAACAAATAGTACTCTTCTGAGGTGTTTGGTTCTGATACATTCACTCCTTTCCACTAAAAGCTTATATCCCTTTACTATTATTTGAGGAGCATTTTTAAAGAGTAATCTTTATTTCATGTGTTTATTACACATATGTCATTTCCTAGGTGGCAGCTCCACAAGTTCTCTCACCTCCTTAGTTAAATATACTTAGTTTACTAGAATAATTACAAGACGTGCCATTGCTCAAATCCCTTATGTTTAACATTTGTATGTAACATAACTAATTGTATTCAATGTATAATACATAGTTTTAAATTAGGAAGCATTGATTATTGATTACTATTTGTTGATTTATTTATTTTTGGAATCAATCAACATTATTTCTTTCCTTATATTTCATGTCGTATAGATTATTATTTATTGATTTTGTTGATTTTTGGAATCAATCAACATTATTTCTTTCCTTATATTTTATGTCGTATTTAATTGTGTATTTGAATATAAAATTAAAAAGAAGAAATTCTGATCATTGGTTATAACAATTGATTTCAAGAAATTATGTTTACTTATTTTATACTATTAATATATATATCGTTTTATTCCTTATAACAAATTAATCGATTTAATTGATTTCAAGAGATTATTTTTACTTATTATAGACTATTTTTATATTAATCGATATTTCTTTAATTTATACCAAATCGTTATTGTTCTATTTAACCCAAGCCAATAAACAATACATATGTAACATAGTTAATTTTATCCAATATATAATATATAGTTTCAAATTAGGAAGCATTGATTACTGATTATTATATATTGATTTGTTGATTTTTAGAATCAATCAACATTATTTATTTCCTTATACCGTATTTAACTGTATAATTGAATATAAAATTAAAAAAGAAGTTCTGATCATTGGCATATAATAATCAATAAACTATTTTTACTTATTTTAGACTACTTTTATATTTATTTTATTATTGCTTATAAGAAATTAATCGATTTAATTGATTTTACGAAATTATTTTTACTTATTTAAGTTACTTTTATATTAATCTAGATTATTTTCCTTTATAACAAATCGTTATTATTCCATTTAACCGAAGCTGAAAAACGATACATATGTAACATAGTTAATTTTATCCAATATATAATATAGTTTCAAATTAGGAAGCATGATCATTAATTATTATTTATTGATTTGTTGATTTTTGGAATCAATCAACATTATTTATTTTTTTTATATTTCAAATCGTACATATCATATAGTTTGATATAAGCCCATATATATATATGAAAAAATTTCTATTACCTATGTTGATTTAATTATATCATCATAATTCTATTATGAATTAAATAATTATTCAAACCTAAGTTTTTTTTTTTAAAAAAAAATCATACTAAAAAAATTATACTATATTATATATTTTTCATATTTCTCAGAAAATCTAAAGTTATATATAACGTAATATTACTCGAATAAATATGGTAAAATATCAAAAGTAAATTTAGTTACCAAATATGTTTATCTTGATTTCAATTATAGATTTTTTGAAATCAGTTAGAAATAAATTCATATGTATATTTCTCGGAAAATCTAAAGTTGTATATAAAGTAATAAATTTCAAAGAATCCCTTCAATTAAGTTCCATGATTTTTAAAATATGAAATAAACATAAATGGTGATTCACAAGTAGTTATTGTTGATCTATGGTCAAACATACTTGGTTTATTGTCAAATGCTATAGTAAATATAATACTTACCATATTTGCCAAACATTAAAAGCATAAATTTTGGAAAATTTAACATTATTCGTCTGAAACTCAAATCTTGTGTTTAAACCCTAAGTTTGATGACTATATATATCAAACTAAAATTATTTATACAGAATCACAACCAACCTCAAAAAAAAATGCAATACCAAGCAAAAAAAGGGGTTCTGTGAAGATAGTTAATTTACAGAAAGCAATTGTTTGAAAACCTAAGAGTGTAGTTTTAAGTAATCTCGAGTTTGTACTCCTCATTGTTATGATATATTTTATAGTTTTTGTAAATATTTTTATTAATATTACGTCTTATATTGATCTTTGCAAACAAGTTCATTGGAATCAATTGTGTCGATTATGTAACTAACGCTAATTATTTACTTGATTTTTGAACCTCCATACGATGCTCATGTTGTTATGTATTTTAAGTTTATGATCCATTGAGTGGGAAGAAAGAATTTTACTGTATAACTCTTGAAAATATATATATATATGTGTGTGTGTGTGTGTGTGTGTGTGTGTGTGTGTGTGTGTGTGAAATAAGTTATTTAGTTGGTCATTTCAAATATAAAATTAGAAGAGGTTAGTTGTTCATTTCAAAAACCTCATCTTCATGTGTTTTTTACAGGTTTGACATTTTTTAGGTGGCAACACTACATTCATTTTCAGCCACTTTAGGTAAAATTTCTCTCTTTATAAAATATATTACATATTATGCCATTTTCATATGTCAATATCAGATTATTTGATATAGTTTTTGTCACGCCTAAGAGTTTATATATATTGTCGAGGATGTCACGCATAGTGCTGATATATTTTTTAAATATTCTGAACATGCATGGTGGTGTGTGTATTGTATAACGGCGATATCATACGAATTGGTTTAATATCCCCTCATATTTTGCTATATGTAGTTTTGGTCATGGTGAGTCTATTGTATGCTTTCATATTTTGCTAACATGTGGGATGTCACGTATAAAATTGGGAAGAAATATTTACTTTCCAATTCTGAACATAAACATGAATTCAATTAGGTTTTTCTGCCTTGATTATAGGCCATAATTANTATCATACGAATTGGTTTAATATCCCCTCATATTTTGCTATATGTAGTTTTGGTCATGGTGAGTCTATTGTATGCTTTCATATTTTGCTAACATGTGGGATGTCACGTATAAAATTGGGAAGAAATATTTACTTTCCAATTCTGAACATAAACATGAATTCAATTAGGTTTTTCTGCCTTGATTATAGGCCATAATTAGCCAGCACCATTTATAACAGTCAAACCATGTTAAATTTTTTGAAATAACTGTGTTTTAAATTATTTAATTAATTTATGTTGGAATGGTGGACGATGATATGTTGAAATAAGGTATTTGTTTCCTATTAGATCATTCACCTTGACAGCCTCTTACGTTTGGTTTGTTGTTTTTCATAAATAAATACATAAATTTTATACTTATGAAAATATATCCTAATGAAATTATAATGTATGTCTATCTAATTGTAATAATACAAGAAAACTTTCTGAAATACTTAACTAACTATAAGTTAATATAAAAAAGGAAACTTTATTGACTAACATTTGAATATTTAATTATATATATTTGAATTTTAACTATCTGCTTAACTAAAACAAAGTCCATTGATTGGAGTGGATATGTTAAGAAAATATCTACTTTATATGTCGGATCTGATATTAAGAAAAAGAAAGCAATAAAATATCTATTATTGTTATTAATTTTCAGTAAAAATAATATTTAAACAATGATTTATTTAATTAACAGTTAAAAACAAAAATATTACACAGTTATATAAATATATATGTAATATTGAAGCAAATCTATTTTATCATTACAATCTTGAAAAAACATATTATTTCCTATTATATATGTTTTTCCATCAATTATATTCTGTGTTTATACTTTCTAACTTAAAAATGTCTAAATATATAATAAGTGATTAAATTTATATTTCATCCCGCACATGGTGCGGCTTATCACCTAAATTTTGTATGAGTTTAAGCAAAGATGATAATCATTATTATTGCAATTTTTTCTTAAATTCATACTTTTATATTTATCATTTTATTCCTTATAACAAATTAATCGATTTAATTTGATTTCAAGAAATTATTTTTACTTATTTTAGACTATTTTTATATTAATCGATATTGATTTCATTTATAACAAATTGTTATTATTCCATTTAATCCAACCCAATAAACAATACATATGTAACATAGTTAATTTTATCTAATATATAATACATAGTTTCAAATTAAGAAGCATTGATTATTGATTATTATATATTCATTTTTTTTATTTTTAGAATCAATCAACATTATTTCTTTCCTTATATTTCAAGTTGTATTTAATTGTGTAATTGAATATAAAATTAAAAAAAGAACTTCCGATCATTGGCATATAATAATCAATTTCAACAAATTATTTTTACTTATTTTATACTACTTTTATATTTATCGTTTCATTCCTTATAACAAACTAATCGATTTAATTGATTTTAAAAAATTATTTTTACTTATTTTAGATTACTTTGATATTAATCCATATTGCTTTTCTTTATAACAAATCGTTATTATTCCAAGCTGATAAACGATATATATGTAACATAGTTAATTTTATCCAATATATAATATAGTTTCAAATTATGAAGCATTGATTTTTGGAATCTATCAACATTATTTATTTCTTTATAGTTCAAATTGTATATATCATATATCTTGATATAAGCCCGTAAATATAAAGGAAAACTTTTCTATTACCTATGTTGGTTTAATTATATCATCATAATTCTATTATAAATTAAATAATTATTCAAACCTATGATTTTTTTTCTTAAATTCATACTAAATTTAAAGAAGTTTTTGCTTAATCTTATAGTTTTTTTTCATATAACAAACTTCAATGCAATTTTCCAATTACACAATTTTTTTTCAATTTTTTTTTCAAAAAAAACAAGATTATATTATATAAACAAATGCATCTATTTCATTATATCTAATATTTTTGCCATTTGAATTTTAATATCTATAGATATTAGATAATAATTTTTTAATTCATTTACTCCGTGCAGGGTGCGGATTATCACTAGATTATTATAGTATATGTTTCATTTTATATGCATCTTTCAAGATAAGATAGTGAAATTTTTAATATTTTGATTAGCCTTTCTATCTTATTTCATTTTTTGTTATATTAAATTTTATAAATATATGTTAGTTTTACTAAATCAAACTATATCATATACAAAAAATCTATTACAATTGTATCTTTTATTATTATCATCATACTTTTACTTTGGTTATGAAATGAATAATTATATTTTTATGTTTTATTTTTCTTAAATTCTTTAATAAATTAAAAAAAAAGTCTTTCCTTACTCTTAATTTTTTCCCATATAAACACTTCAATCAATAGATTTATCCAATACACAAACTTTGTTCTTATAAAAAGATAAGTTTATATTATATTATCTTATACATTATAGTTATAAACTCTTTCCGTCACTCACTCCGCGCAAGGCGCGGGTCATCACCTAGTTCCTTTTTATTTTGAATCACTTCAATGCTACTTTAGTCCTCTGTAACAACAAGACTCTTATTCAAGGAAGGTATTTTCATTTAATGTTTTGATATGACAATGCAATGGCAAATATAAGAGAAGTCGCAAGTGTACATATGCTATGTGCAATGTTCTAAAAAATCGGTGTAGCCGGTAAATCAGTCTTATTCAAAACAATTTCTTAAAGTATGATTTATGCAATTTAAATTAGTTTAATCGGTTAAAATCAGTTAAAATCCGTTGAAATCAATTCATACTGGTTTATATCGGTTAAATAAAGCAATAATGTTAATATAAATTAAAAACCTGTATAATTTTTTTTTTATACCTAATTTTATGATTTAGCAAAACAATTTTATGGTTAAATCCTAAAATTACCCTAATTAATAATCCGTTGACTCAGACCCGAAAGAAACAAGTACTTATTATATCAACCCAATTGTTTGGTCTCACTTCATATCATTTCAACTATAAAAACACCTCTAAAAATGGGAACAAAACATAAACAAATAAATACATGATTTGGAAAAGCCAAACAATGCTTAAGAAGACAAGAGTCTTATTTGATTCTCAAAACTATTAGTTGTCCAACCAACTCGTCAGTTGTTTCTTCAATTCAGTGTACAAATTTCCTCAAACCTGTACTAAAGATAAACCAATAACGTCATGTGATATTTTTCAGACAAAGGACGAGTAGTATAATCATAACATTGGTGCTTATGAAAGATCCCTCACAAAAAGACAAGTTTAGAGTCTTCGATTGTTACCTCTCTATGTCAGTTACGTTATTAGATCATCATTCAACCACGAGACAACTAAGAAAATAGGAAAAGTTAGACCATGTTTAAACCGTCCATTAACATATGAGCAGAGTAAAACGCATACCATAGCCGATAAAAATGCAAAACACATTTTATGCTTTCTAAATTATTAGCGAGGACTACTAGTGAACACATCTAGAAACATTCTGTTTATTGATGACAACCTCATCTGCTGGTCATGCACTCTTCTCCTCTTGAATAGAGGCTCTGGAGACGACGGTGATGCAGAGACTAAAGCAGAAGCAGACACAACCCATGACTCGTTGGAGCCATTAGAGCTGATTGATGCATCAAACATACCCCTTCGGTTAGCGGGTTGCATTCTCTTCTTGCTTGGATTGTGATCTAACACTAACTCATAGCATTTATTTACTTTCTCCTGATTTAAGTAAAATGAATATGAAATCAGTTCTTGATCTCAACACTTAACTAAATTGGCATTGCTTTTGAGTAATAATACCACATACCGGATCGACTTTTAGTAGAGTCATGAGCTGAGATTCGTATTCAGCTTCGTCACACATCTTGAAATCTCTAACAAAAGAGACCATTATTGCAGTGGCTAACACAGAAGGGCTGTAACTTATAAACCTAGGATCTGAAAACCAAGAAACAAGAAGTTAGAACACGAGATCAAATGAAAACCATGTGATCTAACAGTGGAAGTATTACCATGAACAATGGAGAGCAACATAGATTCACATCGACTCAAGAACTCAAACTGCTGGTGAGACTTAGAGCTGTATCGACGGATAATGTGATCTAAAAACGAGATTGGAGTCACAGGATGCATCTTCCATTGAAGAGTAGAGAGAATCAAAAGCTCCATCCTCTGAATAGTCTTAGCTTCAAAGACATATCTTGCATCTCCCACCTTACCAAAATACAAAACAGTAAACTCAAACTCTCATTTTACACGATTTGAATCTGAGAAAGTAAAGACTTACTTGGAGATCTAAGAGCAATGGAACACGGATCTCTTCAACTTTAGCAGCTAAAGACAAACAAGCCACAGCTGTAAGCTGAGACATCCATGGCTTATCCGTCTGAAACTTCCTGCTTGTAATAAACCTATCGAAGTAGTTAACAGCGAGAAGAGCCGTCAAGGAACTAAACCCGTAATAACCTTTCACTCGAAAAATCCAACCAAGAGCGTTGTCACGACACAAAGCCAGAAACTCATTTAAGGTCTTGTCGGAAAGACAAGGCTTTAACTCTTCCTCCTTCGAGATCAGACTCGATAACTCATCTTCGTCCCATAACATGTCATGATCGTGAAAACCCAGATGAAAAGACTGAGACTTTACAACGCTCTCGTCTTCCTCGAACACACTACTGTCTTCCTCGCACAAAAGCATACAAAACGGTGCGTTTTGAACCTCTTCCTCTTCTTCTAAGGCCATTTCTATCTTCTTCTTGGGAGGAGAAGAGAAGGTCTATGTTCATTCTGCCATTGAAGCTCTCTCTCTCTCTCTCCCCCCTATACGTGGATCCTACTGTTAAGAAAGAGAAAAGGAGTGAAGACAAATGCCAAGAAAGTGAAGGTTTTAACCTCTCACGCTTGTCCTTCTTTTTCTTTATTTATTTGTTTTTATGTTTTATTAATTATTTTTATTTTTTGTCTTTTATTTATTTGGATGTTTTGGCGCGGGAGAAAATTGATGAAACCGTACTTTTCCTTTGTTTTATTATCAGGAATGGAAAAACCTTGTAAATTTTTATTTTATTTTCTGCGAATTAAACAAGAAGAAATTAAGTAATAATAGTTTAATTAGCCAGCGATATGTGATAATCACGTGTGTGTTACAACGCTCTATAATCCCTATCCGTCCGATGCTACTCATCGTTGCTCTTGTATAGAGCGTGCGATTAACGCGGTGGTGTTTGAGTTTGGTGGCGAATAAATCGTTGACTGGTAATTATTTCTGTCGCCTTACGGTTTTGAGCTTCGATGATTACAAGTAAAGATTAATGTTACTTTTTTCATTAAAACTTTGGTAGTGAAAAATATTTGAATGATTTCTATTTATAAAATTCTAATATAAGAAATCATTGTTTTTGTAATTATTTTCTTTTATACCAAGAAGTATTTGAATCTTCGTCCTAAATAATTTATCATATTCGAGATCAATTGTAGGAGGTGGGCTGTACTCACCCCTCAAGGCCCACGGGAAATCATATTCGGCCCGGTAAGGGTAAAATAGTCATACCCGAGTGACGTTCGTACAAGTAAGAAAAGGCGTTATCGAGCCGACAGCAGACCCAATACCGGAGGCCCACGAGCCGAGAACGACCTAGGTTAAGACCGAGAAGTTCGAGCTATAAAAGGAGAAGGAGGGAGGACGAGAGAAGGGAGGGAAAACTGGACACTGAGACAGCGGCATAGATTAGGTCAAATAGCTAGATTTATTCTGTTGTCTTAATCCACTCACACCGAATCTCGGCATAGCTCCCGAGCACCGAGATCCTCCCTGTACTCTCTCCGTTTATAAATAAAACTTCCTGTTCACTCGGTTCATTTAAATCCACACCTTTGCAATAACCCACCGACGAGTCTCGTCACTCATTTTACTGATACACGACCGAACTCGGTACAAACAGTTGGCGCCCACCGTGGGGCATAACAAAGTAGTGTGATAGAAGATGAACGAAGAAACTCCTCCCGACGTGCAAACGGAGGAAACTCCACCGGTTCCGAACCCTGAAACCCTCATGGATTCCGTCTTGGTTCGCCTTGCTCACCAAGAAGAGGTTCAAAAGACGACTAACGAGCACCTTGCGGCCATCGCCGCCGCACTCGCAAACCCAGACGGAAATCTCTCGACGGCTCGCCGATTTCTTTTCAACACAAACCCTACTCCTACTCCGGCAAACCAACCCATCCAGCCGACTGACACCCCGGTTGACACCGTACAACCGGTAGACAACCCAGATCTGCGAATCATTCGGGAGATCGCCGAGTTGAAACTCGCACTTCAAGAGATTCACTCTCAGATCCACCACGTGACGAGTGCAGCTCCTCAGATAGACAAGGTCCTCGCGACCGCCCTCCGTACACCCTTCACTCGCCGCATTACCGACGTCCGGTTATGAATCACGGAGAAAATCCGCCTGCCTACCTTTGGCGGCACTGACGACCCATCGGAACATATGACGGCATTCAATATCGCCATGGGTCGAGCAAACTTCACCGACGCCGAGCGAGACGCCGGCTTTTGCCAGCGGTTCGTTGAGAGCCTCGAAGGAGCTGCGCTAAACTGGTTCTCACGCCTACCGGAGAACTCCATTGACACCTTTCGCGACCTCTCAACGGCCTTCTTGAAGCATTACATCATGTTCACTAACCAGAAAGCCACCGCTTCCGACCTGTGGAAGCTATCTCAGTTGCACGGTCAGACCCTGAGAGATTTCATGGAGAAATTCAAGGAAGTCGTGTCCAAGGTAGACGTCCCCGACAACATCGCAGTGGACGCCCTGAAAAATACGCTCTACATCCACTCGAAGTTCCGAGAAGACCTTTATCGGAACCCAACGACATCGCTCCAGGACGCTAACGCACGCTCAAACAACTTCATCCGAATGGAAGAAGATACCAAGGCGATGATAAGTAAGCAGCATGCGAACAAACCAACGCCGAGCAAGACCTCCGATTCAAAGCAGGAGCCGAGACAACACTCGGCGGACGAAAAACAGCCTAAGAAGAAGAGCTTTGTCTACATGGTATACGAGGACGCCATCTCCGACTCAACAGTTGTAGTTCGCGCCAAAGGATGGAATCACTACAACCGAAAGGAGGACGATGAATCGGGCGAACCAACGCCCCAGAAACCTGACACCGATGAGCGCGAACCGTACTGCTCATACCACAAATCCAGAGCGCACGATTCAAAGGATTGCAAGCAGCTCAAGGAGATACTGTTCGGAAAATACTCCCGCGGCGAAATCCCAACCGACCCTCCAAAGCCGCGCCCGAAAGGAAATAATAGCTGGAGCAAGAACACGGATAAAAGAGGGCAGAAACCGTCCGGCACATCCAGCAAAGCGAAAGAGGACACATCAAAACCTGAGGAGAAAACCGAGCCCCGCGATCGCGACGAACCGCCCCCCGAGGAGGAACAACCAAAGAACAGAAAAAGGATCCATGTCATACTAACCGGCCCCGAATCCTCATCTGACGACGAGAACGAATCCCGAGACCTACGTTCACTCCTCACCACGCGACGCTTAGCCCGCACACCGGATGCCTCCCACGATCTCCGAGACATCATAAACCACTGCAAAACCCACCGAGTCACACCAGAATCGCAAGTTGTCGACCTCCGGGATAAGTTGAACTCCGCTAAGAAAGATCTCCGGGAAACGCTTAATCAATCAAAGCAGCTCGATCTACGCAAGCATTTAGATACGATTAAGTCCCTCGCCAAGTCCGATTCGCGTTCGGGAGCATGCACTCGGCTAAATTTCATCATGGGGGGGCTCACCGCCTTGTGATGATTCAGTACGTTCCGTACAAACCGACCAAAAGCGTGCGAAATCCTCCGGAGGCTGGCATGTTCAACCTCCAGACGAGCCCCGAATCACGTTCTCCGCCGAAGACGCCCGCGGGGTACACATGCCTCACAATGATCCACTGTTAATTGAAGTAGGAATCGCCGACTGTGAGGTAACTAAAGTCCTCATCGACACAGGTAGTTCCGTAGACTTGATTTTCTACAATACCCTCGAGAAGATGGGAGTCGACCTCCGACTCATCAAGCCCTCGACTCGTTCCCTGACCGGATTCAACGGCGCATCCGAAGATATGCTCGGCACTATCCGTCTTCCAGTATACGCCGGGGGTATAGCGCGAACTGTCAAATTCTCTATAATTGGTACGAGTGCCCCGTATCATGTAATACTCGGAACGCCTTGGCTACATTCGATGAAAGCGATTTCATCCACCTACCACCAGTGCATCAAATTCCCAGGCAACGACGGCAGCATCCGCACGCTTCGTGGTGATCAGGAAGCGGCTCGCGCGTTACTCGTAGCAAACATCAAGCAAAGTTCACGCCGAGTAAATAATGTAACCGCCAAACCGATACACAAAATCTATCCCCAAAAAGAGGAGATCCAAGAAGTTCTGCTCAATGACAGCGATCCGAGCAAGGTAGTTCGGGTAGGCGCTTACCTACCGGACGAAATGAAGCGAGATATCGTCGAATTCTTGCGAGCCAATCAATCGACCTTTGCTTGGGAGACGTCAGATATGAAAAGAATCGACCCCTCGATCACGTCACACCAGCTGAACCTCGACCTAACTTTTAAACCCATCAGGCAGAAGAGGCAAAAACTGGGACCCGAACGATCTAAGGCAGTGAACGACGAGGTTGAACGACTACTCGCAGCCGGCTCAATCACGGAAGTTAGATACCCCGAGTGGTTAGCCAACCCAGTTGTCATCAAAAAGAAAAACGGCAAGTGGCGTGTCTGCGTCGACTTCACCGATCTCAACAAGGCCTGCCCGAAGGACAGCTTCCCACTCCCCCACATCGATCGCTTGGTCGAATCGACTGCCGGAAACGAGCTGTTAACATTCATGGATGCATTCTCTGGTTATAATCAAATCTCTATGCACCCCGACGACCGAGAGAAAACCGCGTTCATCACAGATAGAGGAACCTACTGCTATAAGGTCATGCCTTTCGGGCTAAAGAACGCGGGCGCAACCTACCAGCGTCTCGTCAACAAGATGTTCGCGAATGACCTCGGCCGAACAATGGAAGTCTATATTGACGACATGCTGGTGAAATCGTCCCGCGCCGTAGACCACCCGGAGCATCTCGCGGCATGTTTCCGAACGTTAAACGAATACGGCATGAAATTAAACCCGGCAAAGTGCACATTCGGGGTTACCTCTAGCGAATTCCTCGGGTACATCGTGACACAACGAGGAATCGAGGCCAACCCAAAGCAGATCTCGGCAATTCTCGACCTTCCCAGCCCGAGAAACAGCCGCGAAGTCCAACGTCTAACCGGCCGTATTGCAGCCCTAAATAGGTTCATATCCCGATCAACAGATAAATGCCTTCCGTTCTACGAACTCCTTCGAGGGAACAAGCGTTTCATCTGGGACGAGAACTGCGAAGCGGCATTCGCACAGCTGAAACAGTACCTCACCACGCCCCCAGTACTCTCGAAACCCGAGTCCGGCGATATCCTCTCCCTCTACATCGCAGTTTCCGCAACCGCAGTCAGCAGTGTCCTAATCAAGGACGATCGCGGAGAAGCCGATATTCTATACTAGTAAGCGTACGACCGAACCCGAGATGCGTTATCCAACACTCGAGAAAATGGCCCTCGAAGTAATCACGTCCGCACGCAAACTCCGGCCATATTTCCAATCTCACACGGTCGAAGTCCTAACAAACTATCCACTACGGACAGTCATGCAAAACACCAATCAGTCGGGCCGATTGTCCAAATGGGCAATCGAGTTAAGCGAGCACGACGTCGTGTTCAAAGGACGTCCCGCCGCCAAATCTCAAGTCTTAGCCGATTTCATTATCGAGCTACCGAAAAATCTTGAAGAAGAACTCATTCAGGAACTCGCGTTACCCAAAGGAAACTGGATACTCCACGTTGACGGATCAGCTACCAACCAAGGATCCGGAGCCGGCGTGCAGCTCCAGTCCCCAACAGGCGAGCTGATTCGGCAATCCTTCAGTTTTGGCTTCCCGGCCTCAAACAACGAGGCCGAGTACGAATCTTTGATCGCAGGCCTTCGGTTGGCGAAAGCGGTCAACGCGAAACGCCTCAGTGCCTATTCCGACTCTCAGTTGGTGACGAGTCAATTCAGCGGTGAATACGACACTCGGAATGAACGCATGGACGCGTATCTTCAGCTAGTCAAAAACCTCTCTCGGGAATTCGAATTCTTCGAACTCACCAAAGTCCCGCGAGGTGAAAACATCTGCGATGATGCCCTAGCTGCCTTAGGAAGCAAGATACGAGACCAAGTAAAGCGTACGATACCCATACATAGACTCGAAGAACCAAGCATCGACCCAACCATCGGTTGTACCGTAGCGGCCGTACGCACACGAGCCTCCGCACGCGCCAGGGAGAACCTTCCCACCGAAGACGCGCATAACGATGACTCGACGCTTTCAGAACCTCCCCCCGCGAGCGAAACAAGTGAACCGGCTCCTGACTGGCGAACCGAGCTACACGACTTCCTTCGCGACAGCACGCTGCCCCTCGACAAATGGAAAGCATGACGACTCAAAGCGAAAAGTACATGCTACGTGCTGATTGACGATCGTCTGCACCGAGTCGCCGCGAACAGAGTATTGCTTCGATGCATCCATGGTGAGGAAACGCGCCTAGTCATGGCCGAGACGCACGAAGGCGCAGCAGGGAATCACTCCGGGGGCCGAGCACTCGCAATCAAGATCAAAAACCTCGGTTTCTATTGGCCGTCGATGACAGCCGACTGCATATCTTACGCCCTACGTTGCAACAAGTGTCAACGACACGCACCGACGATCCACTCCCCGACTGAAATGCTCCGCACCATGACTGCCCCTTATCCGTTTATGCGTTGGGGAATGGATATAATTGGCCCGATGCCGAGTTCGCGACAGCGACGCTTCATCCTTGTCCTCACCGATTACTTCACCAAATGGATCGAAGCCCAGGCCTACACCAGGATTACCGATAAAGAAGTCCAGAAATTCCTTTGGCGAAACATCATCTGCCGACACGGTCTACCCTACGAAATAGTGACGGACAACGGTTCTCAATTCATCTCCCAACATTTCCGCGAATTCTGCGACAAATGGCGAATCCGCCTCAACACTTCGACTCCTCGGTACCCGCAGAGTAACGGTCAGGCCGAATCCTCCAACAAAGCCATCATTGACGGCATCAAGAAACGACTCGACCTTAAAAAGGGTTGCTGGGCTGACAAGTTAGATGGAGTACTATGGTCGCACCGCACTACCCCTCGGGGCGCAACAAAAGCAACTCCATTCTCGCTGGCTTACGGAGTCGAAGCAATGGCACCCGCCGAAGTCAATGTTGCCAGTCTACGTCGCAGCAAAATGCCCCAGGCAGATGATCTCAACCAAACAATGTTACTGGACGCCCTAGACACGATCGAAGAACGACGCGACCAGGCCTTACTGCGGATACAAAATTACCAGCAACAGATCGAGAGCTACTACAACAAGAAAGTCCGCTCCCGACCTCTCGCACTGGGTGATCTCGTTCTACGTAAAGTCTTCGAGAATACCAAAGAGCTGAATGCCGGCAAACTGGGAAGGTCCTTACAAGATCATCCAGGTTGTTAAACCCGGCGTTTACCGATTGGAAACTTCAAAAGGGGAAACAGTGCCTCGGGCGTGGAACTCCATGCATCTCCGCCGCTATAATACCGAGTAGATGCGCTTCATCCTAAAAAAAAAAAAAAAAAACCGAGTAGATGCGCTTCCCAGCCACTTCCACTCACCAAACCCCGAGTAGATGCGCCTCCCGGCCACTTCTGCTCAATCCAACGAACTACGAACGGCTTGATCCTCCTTCGAGGTACGTAGGCAGCCCAACCGGGTTCAGCTGTAATCCAACAAAAGTCCAAACTGGTCGCCGGATGTAATTCTTTGCGCCCGAGACCTCGGTAATGTTCGCGCCCTCGCCAGCTCGAGCGACGGACTGCGCACGAACACTTACCTCCTAAGCGTCAGTGAGTCCTGATCAGATGAACTCGACGCTATCACATTTGGACTGACGGTTATTTTCATATTCGTAATTGTACCCGAGGAAGGGCACGGCCACCCAAACACTCGGCGGAACAACTTTATGACTTATCGAAAACCTTAACCTTCAAGGATACAATGCCGACTCTCACTTGCACATGGCCGAGTTCGAAATCGAGCGTCCAAAGCAGCGTACGAGTATTTACCGACCTAACTCGATAACCGACCAATTACTTCGAACGGTCGAAAACGCATCTCCAGCAATTTGTTCCGAGTAAAAATTGAGTCCGCCCAAAACTTGAATTACTTCGAACCAGCAATCAGTAATCAGGAGCCCGGTTTCAAAACCGAACATCCGGCCTATTGCTCGATTAGCGTTCGATAATTTAATTGGAGCTAACTCTAAAAAAAAAAACGATAATGCAACACTCGGAAACCATTGCTTGAGGTTAAACCAACAAAATAAAAAAACGCGCATCCAAACTTGTTCGAGTATTAACATCTTAAAAAAAATAAGCAAAAAAATACAAAGATAGCAGATACGCCGCTTTCACCCCTCGGCCTGGTCGTCTCCCGCACCGACTCTCGGCGAGGCGTCCGCCTGTTTACCTTGTTCTTCCGGGCTTACTGGGTTAGACCTCGTCTTATCACTATCGACGCTAACTCCCTTTCGTCTTGAGCCTCCCGAACCGGAGCGGCCAGCCTCCCCCGACGATCCCGTGACGGATGCTTCGGCATCTTCGTTAACGCCCTCTGTCGAGTGTCTCGGAGTACGAAGTCGCGCAGCAGTCTCCGGACTTATCAGATTTAGGTTGGAGCCATGCAGACCCTCAGCGAGCTCCTTTTCGAAATCCGCCACAAGCATGTCAAGCAGGTCCTGATCAACAAACTCCGACTCCAGATTAAGCGGAGATACCTCCAAGTCGGGCTCCGTCAACGGGACCCACATCCAGTCGCTTGGCTTCAGCAAACCAGTGCTCTTCCTTTTTACGGAAGTATTCAATTCTCTCCTGCGGGATCGGATCTCCCTTCTTCTGTAAGAGCTCGAGGCATTTCCGGGTACCAAAGGCCTGGCTGTAACGCAGCCGAGCGTCATCAAACTGCGGAAAAGAAGCCTCCCGGTTGCGGATTCGCTCCATTCTAACTAACATCTTGGTGCACATCACGGCGGTCACCCTAGCTCGCTCCTTGGTAACCTCGAAAACTCGGGACTCTCTCAAGCGGGCAGCTTCTTTCGCATGTGCCTCAATAAGTTCGAGCTTCTCGCGCTCCAACCGGAACTTATCCAAGAACAGAGCAGCCTTCTCCTTCTCGACCTTAGCAGCCGCGTCCCTCATGGACTCAAACCTGCTCAAAATATCCTCAGCTCGCATCGCCTTGACCTCCGCACGACGGAGAGCTTCCTCCTTCTCCGCCTCAACCCGCTTTAAGGAGGCTTTCAGCGACTTAATCCGTTTCTTCCCATCTTTAACCTTCTCTCGGGCTTCGCCCGACTCAGCATACACTCTCTTAAACTCCGAGTCGTACTTCTCGACGAGAAAGTTAAAGCTGCCACCAGCCTGAAATACTCGGCAAATGTGTGGGTTAGGGATGGGAGGAAAGCCAACACATGCATATACCAAGCAACCAAAAGAGACGGAAACTTACAGTCAAGAAGTTTCGCGAAGCATCTTTGAAAGCGCTCGGAAAGACCAGCTGATCCGCAGGAGGAAGGCTGCGAGGACCCCCCTTTATTTGGCCGACGAGCTTGGCACATCTAGGTCCGTTGGAGATTAGTGGGGACGCCTCGTCGAATGAAAAGGAAACCTTATCCGGAAAAACGGTCTTGAACCTCCGAGTAATCGGACGATCCACCGGAGAAGATGAAGCCCCAAGGGCAGAACTCGGAGGAGGAACGCCGCTTTGAGGCTCCGTGACGGGATCCAGCGTAGCCACTGTTCTGTTACCTTCCCCAAGTTCTCCTCTAGACGGAGACTTAGACGATTGATCCACCAAGCCACCCGGAAGAACGGGAGGAGCCTCATCAGTCACTCGGTCTGTGGCCATCGCCTCCTCTACGTGGGGATGTTCAACCAACTCATCCCTTGGAGTAGAGACGTTCCCCGCCGCGGAGCCGGGACCGTCATCAGTCGACCCCCGAGCAGGCCTCTCGGTAGACTTTTCAGTCGACCCTCTCTTCTTCTTCCTCTTCTTCTTGGCAGGTTGGTCAGACAGGGCTTGTTCCTTTGCCATGGAGGAGCTGACCCCTTCACTTGGCTTCGAACCGGGGTCATCGCCATCCGACTTCCGCTTCGATCCTCCAGCCGGCCCCTCGGAAGACTCTTTCCTTCTCCTCTTTTTCTTGGAGGGAGTATCGGAGACAGTTTGCGTCTCGGCAGTCGGAGGATCCTGAGCAATCCCCCCATAAAGGCGATCCTCGGGTTCCGCGGGGTCGATCGACCCCACCTTTGACGAATCGCCAGTAGGAGGGACGATGGCGTCGGCAGGTTCGGACCCGTCAAGGTTAAACGTATCCAGTACGTTCATAAGCCCTGCTCCCCCCAGCTCCTCGTCGTCCTCTATTTCCTGAGACAAGTCCGGAATGCCTCTCATCTTTCGTGCCCGGTTGATAGCCTTTTTCTCCGCCCTCGAGAAAAGCACCGACCGTTTCTTGTCAGTCCGACTTTTACACGGCAACTTCGAGTCCCACGTACCTATACCAAATGTATAAACGAGCAAGGGTGTTAGGTATAGAACATAGAGACAACAAAAAAGGGGGGAAAAGGGAGAATAATAACGAAGAAGCCAAGAACCTTACCGTCGTCTATGCGGTTCAGCCAACGACGTATTCTCTCGTCGCTTATCTCGGGCCAACGAAGATGTCCGAGTTCGACCAACGCTCGGGCGTTATCGTAGAATGAGCCTGGAACTCCGGTCAAGTACGGATGATTCACTGCACAATAACAAAGGAGACGGTAAGTATGCGAGAATGCGTTTACAAGAAAAGAGTAACTATCTACCAGCATGCCAATTCCAGAACACTCGTGATCCGACATCCGGGGGATCGACAAACGAAAACTCGTCAGATTTGACGAAGAAGTAGTATCGCTGCCAATTGGTGGTCTTCGTAGGATGTCCCGTGATCACATTGTAGCTCGGTCATCGTGATGGAGAAGAAGTCGTCATCCAGCGGCTTGATTGAGGTTAGTTCCTCCAAGGCTCGGGGACAAAGTACAATGCCGAGCTCGGCTGACATCACCAACAGCGCAACTATCAAGCGGAATGCGCCGTTTACAAACTGACTTATAGCAAGGTCACGAGGGGCCGCATAAGAAGTCACGAGTCTCGGAATCGGGAACCAGAGTTTCGTGTCCCTTTCGAAATACGCCTCGTACACACACTGATATCCCATCGGGGGCGCCCAGAGCCGCTGACTATCGGTCGGCATCAGGTACGTAACCCCAACTGCATCAAGACGCTTCAACAGATTTTCAACCCGAGTAGATGTAGACCACGTCGACATTATGCGTCTGTTGGAATAAGTACCGCGTTCGCGGATTACGTTGGACGGAAGTTCCGTACCCCGCTCGAAGACACCGTTTCCCAAGTAACGTGTCGGAACTGGAGGAGGACTGGCAACGACTCGAGCACGTTCGGAAGGACCCGATGTCCGAGCTTCACCCGACGCTCTAGCAGCACGACCCCGGACGTTGGTCCTAACGGGTTGCGCTGGGGGATTCCTGGTTATAATCGAGACACCAAGTAACTCGGCAGCCTCGTTACCAGCAGCTTCTCCCCTCAAATCTCTCTCCGAGTCAACGACAAGAAGTCTCTGCGCTGTGTTAAGACTGGCCGAGTCGCGGAGCGCCCTCTGATGTTCTAACTCGAAGTCATCTAAAGGCTCGCCGGTTGTCTCGTCTCGCGCTACATCTTTCCCTTTCTCTTCCCGAGTCAATCGCTTTCGAGGACACATCGTGACCGGCAATACGTATATATCTTACAAACAATCTAGAGAGAGAAAGTAGAGAGAAGGGAGAGAGGATACCTGATTTCGCGGAGAAGAATAAAAGAAGTGGAGGCAAGAGGGGTATATATAGAAGAAGTGAGGCGCGGATCTCAGTGCAGCATTTATTAGGTCTACGAAAACCTAGATGGGCTTTATTTTCGCGACTGTTCATATTCCGCCCTTAATGGGCCGAGTCCGATATAAAGAAGCCCATCATTTGCGACGATTCGTATTCCCTTCCTGCGCATCCGAGTAAACGATGCAATCGATATTCCACTCGATTACCGAATGAACCGTAAGAAGCCTTAATCAACGGGAACCGAGTAAACGACGCGATCGACGCATCACTCGATTACCGAGTAACCCGTGAGAAATGTTAATCAACGGAAGCCGAGTAAATAACACGATCATCGCCTCTGTTCGACTACCGAGTGAAATCAACAACGCATTCAAATCCGTTCCGACTGGTCCGCGAATCCCTCGCCTAAAAGAGGAACTTCCGAGATTTTCCTCCGCAGTCCGAATATGCTTTCCCGTAAACCTGATTGATTCATTCTATTGACTCGTCGACCGATCGTCAATAGACTGGGGGGACTTACTGTAGGAGGTTGGCTGTACTCACCCCTCAAGGCCCACGGGAAATCACATTCGGCCCGGCAAGGGTAAAACAGTCATACCCGAGTGACGTCCGTACAAGTAAGAAAAGGCGTTATCAAGCCGACAGCAGGCCCAATACCGGAGGCCCACGAGCCGAGAACGACCTAGGTTAAGACCGAGGAGTTCGAGCTATAAAAGGAGAAGGAGGGAGGACGAGAGAAGGGAGGGAAAACTGGACACTGAGACGGCAGCATAGATTAGGTCAAATAGCTAGATTTATTCTGTTGTCTTAATCCACTCACACCGAATCTCGGCATAGCTCCCGAGCACCGAGATCCTCCCTGTACTCTCTCCGTTTATAAATAAAACTTCATGTTCACTCGGTTCATTTAAATCCACACCTTTGCAATAACCCACCGATGAGTCCCGTCACTCATTTTACTGATACACGACCGAACTCGGTACAAACATCAATGGACGCTAATACCATTTATAACAGTGTGACAACCTACCTCATGAAGTTTTCAGCACTGAAGCACATTGATCTTAACTCATCGCCGTGGAAGAAACTGTCTCCATATCCATTGGTAGGTTATTGATGCGCTTGACAGTATTCGAATTTAATACCTCATCTTTTAACAACTCTCTACAAAATAAGTTGTCACCAATTAATCTACAAATCAACTGGTGACAACTTTTTTTGTGACAACTTATCCTGCGGACTCCAAATTTACAGCGCTGTAGTGCACCGATCCGGTTAATTGTTTTTGACCATTCGAACGGCGTTCTGACTAGATTTTTTGTCCTGATTTTTGATTTAGAGTCTGTTTGAGCAGCATGAGTTCATAGACACCACTTTCTACCTTGCTAAGGTGAGGATTATCCCCAAACTTCTCGTACACAGCTTAGTTCTAATGTGTTTCGTCTTTATGAATTGAGTCTGCTGCTTACTATAGAGTTAGGTTCTTTGTTTAAACCTGATATAGGATGTTAGATGGTTTAACATTGCTTGATTCATTTATAATTGATATTATATATATATATATATATATATATATATATATATATATATATATATATATATATATATATATAAGGAGTATTGAGGTGATTAAGATGTTAGCCAAATACGGAGACATACTTCCGTATGTCGGCCGGTGACCAGTAGGTTTGGTGTGGAGATGGTGCGGCACAGCCTAGTCGACTTGTTGTGCCAAGGCTTAGAGGTTGATAAATAATCTATGGGCGTGTGTGACCAAGCACTTTGTCAGTAGTGTTTTGGCCTGTTAGTGGGCAACGAGTGTGCACCTTGCTAGGATCATTTTTTGTTCTTTGGGTACTTTGGATACCGTGCATGCATCATGTTATTTTATATATTCGGAGTGCTATGTCCGCGTCTATAGACTTTGGGTTCAGCATCTCATACCTCACTGAATGACTTCGCCGTTACTCATCCCTCTTTTTCCATATTTTAGGTGAGACTGGCGAATAGTGATTTATTATCGGATCGTTGCTTTTGGGAGTTTTATTTCTTTCTTTTCAGATGTATGATTTTTATACTTTTATCAATATTTTCTGGATTTACTATGTTATTTGAGTTTATCGCTATTTTTTAGATTTATGGAGTTTGGAGACGATTTATACGGATTAATAAATGGAGATTTCAGATATATTTTATTTATTTTGTTATTGTAGAAAATGCTAGTATTGCAATTTGGTATCGAACCGGGGTCCGCAAGATGGGTTGTCACAAATAATAAAATAAATAAATCAAATCCGGATGAAGATAGTTAGAGTCATTGGAAGACTGAGAATTATTCTTAATATGAGACACAAAGTGTAACTTATATATAGGTTAGGAATATATAAATAAACTTAGATTACTTATTAAAGAAAAGTTAAACATAAGTATGAGACCTGTGCCACACTCTTTCTCACCTCGATCTACCTATGGTTAAGGCCTCTCTAATGGTATTCCTTTATATTTCATTATATAATAGATTAATTCTATTATAGAGTAAACTAATGAAACAAAATTTACTCTATAACAGAATTACTATGTTTTAGTGTAAATTATAGAGAAAAATATAGTGTACCTTAGAGACAGTCTTGTAGCTGCAATCTCTTTTCCACCATTACCATCAGAATTAATTCGTCTCGATTGTATTTTAAAAATTCAATAGCAAAGTTCTAGATCAGTGCTAAGTTTTAAGTCTTACTCAAAGTAAAAGAATTATTTTGTCTCGAGCTCTAATCAAGACTTGATCTCTTCTTCTTCTTTGTGGCGTCACACTATCTCTTCTCAATCTACCTAAGAGATAGGTAAGCTTACAGCAACCACAGAACATGCTAAAGAACATGTGATCATTTAACCAAGCCACAAACCAGCTTGATCAATCTCGAGCCTAACCAGTAATTAAAACGGGTTTACACTCAACTATAATACAAGGAAACACATTCTTTAAATCTCCTCCTTGTCATGTATTATACTTCTCTATCTTCTCTTGTTGACAACTCCTCCTTAAACTGTAATCTTCAGCTTTTGATTATTGCATTCTCTTGTTGACTCTTCTTGTCAACTCTTCCTGAGTAAACCCACCAGCTACATATCTTCTCAGATAACACCAACCGAATTTAATAACTTAAGGCTTCAAAGCTTAGTTTTCAGAGACTCTGAGAAACCTCAAAGCTTCTCTCATTTTCTTAACTTGTAGAACTTTTGTAAAAATATCTGCATGATTATACTGAGTTGCAATCTTCACCACATAAATCATCTTCTCACTCACCAACTCTCTAACGAAGTTGTACTTCACATCAACATGCTTGGTCTTCTCGTGATGTACTGGGTTTTTTGACAGTGCAATAACACTTTGAGAATCACAGAAGACTCCAACTCGATCATGCTCAAAGCCTAACTCATTCATTAACCCTTTGAGTCACATCGCTTCTCTTGATGCTTCTTCCAGTGTAATCCATTAAGCTTCTGTGGTTGATAACGCAATAGAATTCTGAAGACCTGACCTCCAGATCACTACATTTCCTCCAACTGTAAAGACAGTCCCTATTATCGACTTTCTCTTACCAAGATCAGATTCGTAGTCTGCATCACAGTACCCTTTCACAATGATTTGACCCTATTTCCTGTAGAAAAACTTCATCTTCGTAGAACCTCAAACATACCTCAAGATCCACTTGACAACTTGCCAATGTATCTTGATGGGATTACTCATGAATCCATACCACTCCAATGGCATATGCGAGATCAGGCCTGGCACCTACCATAGAGTACATCAATGAACCCACTGCACTTTGATATGGAATATCCTTCATGTAGTCACTCTGTTCTTTGATCTCCTTCCCAGACTCTCAGTTGTTGAGCTTAATCTGAAGTGTGCTCCCAGTGGCATTGATACACTCTTGGCCTTCTCCATGTTAAATTTCTCTAGAAACTTCATAGCACAATCTTCATACGACACTGTTAGAATCCCTTTCACTTTGTCTCTAGTGATCTCCATTTCCAGTATCTTCTTGGAATCACCCAAATTCTTCATTTTGAATTCTGAACTAAGAATTTCTTTTAGCTTTGCGACTTGATTCTTACTCTTGGAGGCTATAAGGATGCCGCTCACATACAAGAGTAGATATATGTATTCATTCTCTTCATACTCTTTGAAGTAAACACATATCGTACTCAAATCTGGTGAATCCACGACTCATGATGAACTCGTTAAACTTTGTGTTCCATTGACGAGGTGACTGCTTCAAACCATATAATGATCTCTTTAGGAGACACACCTTCATAGGATGTTTATTGTCTACATATCCTTTAGGCTGCTCCATGTAGATGTCTTCATCTAAATAACCATGCATAAATGCTGTCTTGACGTCCATTTGTTGAAGCTCCATATAAAAACGAACCACCATGGACAGTACGAATCTTATAGAGACATGTTTTGCGGCTGATTTGAAGATCTCCTAGTAATCAACTCCCTCTTTTTGAGCATATCCTTTGGCAACAAACATTCTCTTAAACCTTGGATCCTCTACTCCAGCTAGACATGCTTTCCTCTTGAAGATCCACCTGCAACCAATAGGTTTCTGATTTTTTACTTTGTCTACGTGCACCCATGTTTCATTCTTTATCAGAGACTCCATTTCTTTATTGGATGCCTTTGTCCATAAATCACTATCAGGGTCTTCTAGTGCTTCTTGATAACGTCGTGGCTCGGGCCTACCAGCATCCTCTATCAAAAGATAAGAAAATCCAGCTATCTCTTCATCACCCTCATATACTAGATAATATTTGAACTGGAAGGCTGTCTAACTTCGTTTCTCCCTGTCTCTAACCAGCTGATATCCACTCAGATCTTGCTGAACCATAGGCACTTCAAATTCACTTGATGACTCTTGAGAAATTGGAACTCTTTAGAAGAATCTAACAATTCTTCTTCACCATTTGTACTTGTAACATGTTCTCCTGCATTCTCAAAACTAAAATTTTCATTAGTTAACAAAGTATTTAAGGGAACAGAGTTACCTGATGAATCATTCTTGTTGATGTCTTTGTACATCAAATCTTCTCGAAAGATCACGTTTCAGCTGATTACGCATCTTTCCTCATCAAGTATCCAAACTTGAAAACCACCGTCTAGATACCATGTAAAGATACCTCTTTATGACCTTGGATTCAGATTTTCCTCATCTGAATGCACGTAGACCACACATCCAAATCTTTTTAACCCCGAAAGGTCCGGAAGAGCTGATGTCCACATTTTTTTTTGAAATTCTGAATTCAATGGCTGAAGATGGCAGCATGTTGATCACGTAAAATGAAGTAGAAGCAGCTTCGGCTCCAAACTTCTGATCCAACACGCTTTCACTTAACATTCATAATATTCATGTTAAGCATTTCTGTAATCCCATTCTGTTGGGGAGTGTAAGTGCAGGTTATGTGCTTCACAACTCTTTCATCTCCGTAAAAACGGTCAATCTTATGATTGCGATATTCAAGGTTATTATATGTTCTAAGATTTTTAACTTTTCTTTCTGATTGTGTCTCCACCATCTTCTTCCACTAAACAAATTTCTCAAAAGCCCCGTCATTGGTCCTCATGAAATAAATTCACACCTTACTTGATCAATTATCCATGAAGGAAATGAAGTATTGACATTTCCCCAAACTCTTTGGACTAGTTGGCGATCCCCACAACTCAAAGTGTATGTAATCTAGCATCTTCTTAGTAACATGCTTTGCTGAGCCGAAGCGTACTCTATGATCCTTACCTATGATGCAATCTTCGTAGAAATTAAGATCATGGATGGTATCTTTGTCAATGCATTCTTCCTTAGCTAGAACATCTCATCCTTTCTGACCAACGTGATCAAATCTATTGTGCCAAAGCTTGGTAGTGGCAAGTCTACTTACATCCTCCTTTGACTAACTTGAAGAATTAGCATCAGAGTTCATTGCGCCTCCTTGGAGTATATATATGGTATCATTTTCCCTTCTTTCTCCCCTCATAATAATAGTGCAACCTTTAACAATCTTGACAGCTCCTCCTGATCCCTTGAACTCACTACCTTTCCTCTCAAGAGTTCCCAAAGAAATCAGATTCCTTGCAGTTCCCGGCATGTACCTGACCTCGTCAAGAACATATGTTGTACCATCTGGATTTCTAAACCTTACTGACCCAATTCCCTCAACTTTTGTGTGATTGTTGTTGGCCATATGCACCTTACCACCCGTAGCTTCCTTTAGATCAATAAATACATCATTTATCGACGTCATATGAAATGAGCATCATGTATCTACTAGAATCCCTTCTTCTGCATCATTATGTCCATGTGAGAGATTTACCTCAGATGGTATTAGTCCCACAAGCTCTTGTGCATCATCCCTAGCCATTGATGACTTCGGTTTACTCTGTGACTGAAACCTCCACTTGTTTCTATCTAACCACTTGTAGCACTGTTTCTTGAAGTGTCCTTCATTTCCACAAATTCACTAGACTTTCTTATTATCCATTGACTTCGACCTGGACCTCCCTGACAACTTGCCTTTGTTACTAGACCAGTTTCTTGTTTCCTTCATTTCCCGGTCATCGCTTCTTCCAAGAAACCCTAGATCTTCGAATCGCAACCTCTTTCGAGCTCAACCACAACTCTGATACAAATTTGTTTGATCGATTGGTTCAATTGAGCTTATATCTAGCAGATTATTTGAACTACTAAAGCAAATAAGAAGTGCATGAGAGGATTTGTTCACCTGGTATTCATCGCACTCTTCCGATATGGAAAAGCGTTATAACTCACCGGATCTGGTACACCAGAAACTTCACTATATCAAATCAACCCTCGAGCTCCGATCAAGATTTGATCTCTTCTTCTTCTCGGTGGTGTCACACTATCTCTCTTCTCAATCTACCTAATAGATAGGTAATATGAACGGTTTATAACGCACTGTTTTACAGCAACCACATCACATACTAAACAACACAAGATCACTTAACCAAGCTATAAACCGGCTTGATCAATCTCGAACATAACCAACAATTAAAATTGGTTTATAGTCAACTATAATATATATATATATATATATATATATATATATATATATATATGATAGACGGATGAGATATTCAAATTAATATAATAAAATAATCATATAAAATCACTCATGGGGTTATACATGTCAGATGAAATCCATGTGGACGAATTAGAAGTTTTATCTGGTCAAGGAAATGACATAAAAACATTTGAACATATCAATAATTAAACATTATAAATTATTGTATACTTTATAAAACCTCGTTCTGTTAAAACGCTCGCTCTTTCATGTTATTATTTTAATTGTATTAGTTTTATTATGTTAGCTTGATCTTAATGACTATTTTAATTTTAACTAGATTTTTATTCGCGCAACCACGCATGTGTTTGTTTTCATTTTAAATACATAATATTTTTTTTATAACATAATTGATATATATTTTTAACTTTAATCATATACTTAAATGTATAACTATTTCAAATATAATAATTATATAATTTAAATGGTACGTTAATCAACTATTTAAAGCCATATTTATTTGTCACTTCTTATTATATAATTTATTTATTGTATTTGCATTTATTTATTAAGAAATTCATATATTCATGAGAAAACATATTAGAAAATTGTTATGTATTTAATTTATGGTAAATTCTGACCCGTCCTTTAAAGTTGGATTTTATTTTACTAATATTTTTTATATCTATTAATTTTAGATAATATATTATTGTATATAAAAAGTCTAAGATATGTTACTTTTTAAAAATGTATTATATAGTTTGCTAATTTTAAGCCGTTCTGTCATCATATTATATTTTTGAAATAAATATTTTGTATTTATGAAAATAAAATTTATTAATTTATTAATTTTAATATAATTTTAGAATATTTAGTTCAATATAATAACTATCTTTTAACATGATGATTATGACTATAAAATAAATAAAATAGGATGTAATTTAAATTTTTCATTTTATAAACGATAACTTAAAATACATTAAGTTATTTTAAAAATATTTTACACAGATTTACTAGAATTTTTAAAATTTAATTAGTATATATATATATATATTTAAAATGAAAAAGATATCATGATTAAGGTATTTACAAAGATTTTATATTATTAGTTTTAATGAAATACATGTTAATTTATATACATGTATTATATAGTTTGCTAATGTTAAACCGTCTTATCAACATATTAGATTTTACTTTTTGAACAGAAATATTTTTATACTTATGAAAATAAAATATATAAATTTATCAATTTAATATAATGTTATTATATTTATCTTAATATAATAAATTTTCTTTTTATTTTCATTTTATAAATTTAAAATGAATATATTAATATATAATAATATTTCAAACTATTTTCGAAATTAATGAAAATATTTAATGATAATAACGAAAATGAAATCTTTTAAAACAGATTCATGAGAAATTTTAAATAAATGTATTTATATTTAAAACGAAAAGATATCAAAAGATATTATGATTAAGGTATTTGAAAGATTCTATATATTCTTACCTCTATTCGAAAATGCGGGCAAGGTGACCGCGTTCTCGGCGTGGAGGCGCTTGGTGGTAAAAAAATGTCGGAGACGACAAAGAAACTCATATTTTCTTCACTTTTAATGATTAAAATCAATTTCTACATGATATATCCATCAGATCTTGATATAAGCACTAGATAGCACAAGAAATTCGAATAGAAAGGTGAAGAAAATGAAGAGCGGCAGATTTAGGGTTTGGAGAAGTCAAAGAGAGAAGATGAGGATATTATGGTAATTGGACTTGGTTAATAAACAAATTTCAAAAAATTAAAGTTTTGCACGCACAGGGAGTTCAACCTAGGTTCTTAAAGGAAGCAATCACACTTTCACCGCTACACAAACCCGTTTCTTTTTGTTTTTCATTGTACAAGTATTATATATACTATATAAATATATTGAAATTATTAAAAATTGATATCCGATTAATCTACGATTAGTCTCCAATTTTTTAGCAACTCTTTAGGCGGTGATCGAACGCCTGACTAGCGCCTAGCATGTTTCATAACAAATATTATTAGCTTTAATAGAGTACATTTAATAAAAATTTTAAATGATGGTTCAAATTTAAAAAAAAAATCACAAACGAAGTGAAGTCATGACTTTTGTTTTAATATATAAGATTATCGCTGCTTTATAAGCTACTGAGACTTAGAAAGCCGATTAAAACGTGTAAAACTGTAAATGTATTCGTTGTACTATGCAAAAAGTTGTAACAAACATTAACGTTCAACGCTACATAAATGCAACTCATTTAAGAAAAACTAGAGTTTTCACCCGTGCGCCCGCACGGGTATTATTTTTGGTTTTATAATTGGATATTTAGAAAATAAAAGTCTTGCTATTTACATGTAATTTTGTTTATGGTAACTATATATTGTTAGTTAAAATATTTTGTTTAGTGACAACTGTTTTTATTTTAAATTTAAAATAGTTTGAAATATAAACCAATCTGTGTATAGTTCATATGAAATGGTTATACTGTAAATACATGTATAAAAGACATGTTATAAAAAATTGATCATATTCTGGCCTTGGTTGTACATATTATAATACTATAGAACCAGATTAATTTCACAGAAGATGTATATCGGTTTGGTATGGTAACTTTGGTTAGGTATATTACATGAAAACCAGTGATGACAACAAAAAATTAAGAAACATGAAAAACGGTTTGAGATAGTGTTGATCTAGGCGTTTTCCACATGATTATAATATTAAGGTTAGTAACATGATAACTGAAAAAGAAAAGATTAGTTAAGGAATATGCAAAATATTAAACGAATTTGGATATTGTACTTGTGGTATGGTATCACTTTGGTTAATTTCATACCTATAAAATAAGACTTGTATTTCGAATCAGAATTGTCCCACGTAATGATAATAGTGATAATTTTAAGTATCATATTAAAAGGAGGCAATTCAGTTGATCAACCAATAGAATTGATTTGGTTTGTTAAAGTTGTTAAAGCAGCGGTTTATTTGAAATGGTATAAATGTAGCTATTGGTTAACTTTAAATTAAATTTAGGTGGTTTAATTTAAGTGTAAAATATGGTTTAGCTCAATGGCATAGATTTGTAATATTTAAACTGAAGTGAGGGTTAATTTTAAGTTGCACTTCAGTTTTAATATATTAGACTAGATTTTGAAACCGCACATCCGTGCGGGTATTTTTTTCATTTTATTAAAATATAATAAAACCTTTCAAATATATATGATTTACATTCTATTGTTATATATTGTACTCCCTCCGTTTCATTTTAATTGTCATTCTACGTTTTTGCACACAGATTAAAGAAACATTTAATTTTACATATTTTCAAGAAAAAAACACAATTACCTATACACCTAACTACTTTTCAGCCAATAGAAAAATAGAATATTATATAAAACTAATAAATTTTATCTCAAAACTCTAAAACGACACTTATTTTGAAACAAATTTTTTCCTCCAGAATGACAATTAATTCGAAACAGAGAGAGTATAATTTTATAATCTTATAATTTTAATTATTTTTATATAGTATATTGTTGTAAGTTTTAAAATAAAAAAATATTTATATATATTTTTTATATAATGTATTTGTTGTGAGTTACAAAAATATATGTTAACATTTTTGTATAGAAATATTATATGATTTAAAAACTTTAATATGCTTTAAAAGTGAGTGATATTTATTTATTTATTTGGATAAAAGAAAATTTTGAAAATAAAATATTTTCCTTTACCAATTTAATATAGTTTATATTCATTTCACATAGCATTTTGTTTTAATATAATGTAGAATATAACTAAATTATGAAATATAAAAATTTTTATTTTTAATTAAAATTAATATCGATATTTATATATATATATATATATATATATATATATATATATTAATCACGAAATTAAATAATGCATATTTTATAAAAATATTTAAACTTCTTAGTAAGATCTTGTTAGATATTTTCTGAACAAATTTATTACTAATATCTTATTATTATTAAAATATTGCTCCAATTATATATATTTGATTGATTAATATAAATACTTAAATATGTCATATTAATGAGATGGTCTAACATAACTTTTTGTAGTAGATATAAATGGTAGTTTTCTTTTAATAGAGAAGATATAACTGAGTTTATCTATAATAAATTTGTTTTATCTTTAATATTGTGGAACAAACAATTACATAGCTAAAGCTAAGCTGATGATTGTTTGTAGTTTTTGAATTAGTTTTTGTTTTTTTTTTCTTTCAAAAACTTGTTTTTACCCAATCAAGATTTTAGTTTTTGTAAAAATAATTTTTTTGCCAATCAAGTTTTTTAGTAAATAGATTCCATAAAGTTTAGGAAAACTGGTTTTTGAAAATTTTAATCAATTTATAAAGAGAAACCAAAAACTCATTTTTGTTGGTTTTTAGTAATAAAAACGAAAATTTTTTTTATTAGAATTACATTTTAATTAGCTAATAATTAAATACTAATAATTTATAAAGATAAAAGTCTAATAAAATTTTGGTACAAAAGATAACATTTAAGCAATAATGTGTAATCATTTATTTATGTTACATGTCAAAATAACTTTTAATACATATATAATATTAAATAATTGAAATTGGTTATTCATTTCTATACATAAAATTATTTAATAATTTTAATAATTATTACACTTATTAATAAAATATATTATATTAATTTGAAAATAAAAAAATACCATTCAATTTTTATAATTTATATTATATACAACAAATTTTATGAATAATTTCCATATTTTAAATGTTGTATAATTCATACTTATTTTATGATTTACAAATTAGTATAATGTATAAGTTTCTTAAAAATATAATAATGAAAACATGTTAATGTATTTTGTATTATTAAATAATAATCCTTATATTTTAATAGTAGCTTTTATTTTTTTCTTTCTATTTTTGTTGTATTATTTTAAAATAATGTATTACTTGTTTTTGAAAAAATTTAACAACTACAGCAAAACCAAAAACCAAAATCAAAATCTAATAACAAAAACCAAATACTGAAAACCAAAAATAGAAAGCTAAAATCAAAAACCAAAAACAAAAACCTAAAACCAAAATCTAAAAACTAAAAACTAAAACTAAAAACTAGCGCAAACAATCATCACCTAAATATAACTCAGAACATTCTACCCTTCCCACGTTTGAGGGCAATATATACATGTATAAACATCTTATGATGGTATGAGTACTACTCTAAACAAAAATTCATTTGTTGTAAGCTAAAACAAATATATTCATGTTTTTGGGGGTAAAAGTCACACATATATTCATGTTCTTTATCGACAGTAAGCATTTGTGGTAACAGAACTAAAAATGATTTTTTAAAAAACAAAAAGAAAATCCAAAACAAAAATAAGGGAAAATACAAACAAATATTAATAAAATTTAACATGTAAAAAGTATTATTTCAAAGTCGCCCTAGTAGAACTCTCTCTGGCACACTTCCCTAGGAAAGCCGCCTCCATGGATATCCTCCGCAGCTCCCGTTCGCTTGCTCAGCATTGAAGCATTTACTCTCTTCCATGGCGCCGGTGCTCTCTTCTCCTCCATCGTGTCTCCGTCCTCCGGCTCGTTTTCGTCCTCCTCCCGAGCCACCGCCGCGTTGGTTCTCTTGTGCCGCTTGAAGCTCTCTCTACGATGAAACCACCAGAACCACCGGATCCTCCCGACGCACTCACCGATCTCGGGTTTCTTGTACTGTCCGACACACCTTTAACCCTGTTTAATAAATCGCCTTCTCAAATTCCAGATCTGGCGTACCCTTTACCGGCTCCGACGGCTTTGACCAGGGATGGTGTTGTTCTCCATGTGACCACTTGTCCCCCACCAGATCCACCTCCGTGCATAAATCCTCCAAGTGACACTTTCTTAGCCAAGAACGGTGTTGGTGGTGGTTCCCCCGTGTCAACGAGTGACACTTTCTTAGCCTACGGGCTTCTCTCTCCTGTGATATACATGTCCCTAGTTGGGAATATCGATTGGCTTTCAACCAGGTCCTTTAACCTTTCTACCGATCCTCTTTTTAAGGTCCTTCATGGTAAACTTAGCTCTCTAATTTCCATGTATGTTGAATGGTTTAGGCAGCTAAGTGTGTTGTTGACATTGAGTTTGCGATTCATAACTCTTGCTGGTGGTATACCGATGTGTTTAATGTTATATGGCTCTACTCTTATGACCTTGAGTAGTATTTATATCGCATTGGCGAGATCCTCTGCAGTATGCAGTCCCCTTACGGGCTATATGCCGGTTGTTGATATTGGTTCTAATATCCCTTCCACCTTTGCCGCAATGGCTTTGGCAATGATAAGGCATTCTCTCCTCTTGTGGCAGCTTGGATTGAAAGGTCTTAAGTTATGTACCCTCCCAACAAATCCGGTGTGTTTGGGCTTTAATTGCCTTCCTTTCTCCTTTAAGGAGTGTCTTTTCCCCTCATTACTATCACTTGTTATTAGTGAAATTGTTACAGGGAGCTTTGTTTTGAAGATGGTTCTGTTCCAAGCAGAAGCGAAGATGTTTATCATCTCTCGTTTCGATGGTGTCAACTGTCTGACCTCTTCGACCATGGAGGTTCTCATCCCTTCCCTTTACTGTTTCGTTCAGGAATGTCAAACTGAAGATGTCTTCTTGTGTGACTGCCCAGTATCGGAGACAACGGTGATTGAGCGTGCGATATCACCTCTATCCTTAAGCTTTTATTTGAGTATCTGTTGTTTTAGCTTTCTCCTTTGTTTGTCCAGTGTAGGCATGTTCAATCTGGTGTTCGGTCCGGTTTCGGTTCATTTTTTTCGGTTTTCGGTTTATAAAAATTAGCTACCATATTGGAACCATATTTAATTTGGTTTGGTTCGGTATTTATACTACTGGTTTTCAGTTAATCGGTTTTATACCAAATAACATTATTATTTGATTTGGTTTCATATTATATGAATTTAAAAAAAAACATAATTGTCAAAACTATCATTTATTAAAATATTACTAGGTGTTCATAAATATAAAAATGTGAAATTAACAACAAACAAAACGACCAATGATTCAGTTTTGTACAGTTTTTCTTATTTTCTCTTTGTTCTTCCAAATAAAGTACATGGTACAATCTAATTTCACAATTTATTACAACATGCAAAATCAAATCAAATTTAGATAATAATTAAGAAAATAAAATAAAATTATTAAGATATATCTTCACAAGGAATGAATTTTTTTTTTAAAAAGACTATTCCAAGAAAATAAATGGTTATATAATGTATATATTTATATATTTTTTCTTTAATCGGTTTTGTTCGGTTTATTCGGTTTATTCGGTTCAATCGGTTATAAACCTAACCATATCCAAATCTTACGGTTTTTATAAAATCATATTCATTCGGTTTATATGGTATATACCAAATCCAAACCATATTCTCTATTTCGGTTCGGTTCGGTTCGGTTCGGTACGGTTCGGTATTACCATATTAAACAGTCCTAGTCCAGTGTATTGGATTATGCTTTGCTTGTTTGGTTCCTTGTAGCCCTGTTGTATCCTCCTCGGATGGAGTGGAACTAAGTTAAATTTCAATGGAAGTTTGTTTGTTAAAAAAGAAAAACAAAAATAAGGGGATGGGAAAAAGTAAATCACGAGAAGAACAAGCGGTGTCTGAGATTTGTACAATGTTAATAGTGACTTCTCACTACCACATTTCATATCTTTTTTTTGACATCCATTTCATATCTATCTTTCAGAAAATTAAAAAAAGATCCTTATCATCTTTTTTTTTCGTTCTTATAAATGCATTCTGTTGGTAGCCTTTAAAAACCAATTTCAATACAATATCAAAACACCTAATTTAATGTATTTTTTTTTTAATTTGATGTAATTTCAGCTCTAATAAAGTATTAAAAATAACATTATCTCTTCATATTTAGTGTAAGATGAATAATATTTTTTTTTTTATCATCAACATAATGAACATAGATTCGTGTAGACTCTCACAAAAATATCATTTTCTTTCTAGCATTACATGCAAGACTGTCCATCCTTCTGTTATGCATCTGAAATATATGAATGATTTCTGAGCTATGAAAACTTTCCTTCAGGATCTTGTTATCTTCTACAACTTACAAAAATTCATCTGGTTCTGAAACTATATTTATCAATTGACAACAATTCATTGCATAAGTAACATTAAATTGACGTACATTTCCCAACATTCTATTGCCCACATTAGCGCCTCTATTTCCGAATGAAGAGGTGTTTGACTAATACTAGAATTTCTTACCTCAATTAAACCATCAAAACCAGCCAGAATGTTTAAATAATATTATACTAAATTTGATGTAATATTATTCATCACACAAAATATTTAATATATATATATATATATATTATGTTTCATTTAAAATAGTATGATTATTATTATTAATTAGGTCAAATTTATAACTAAACATAGATATTGTATTTTTTTTGTATTTTAAAATTATTTTACAAAAAAAATATATCACTAAATAATTATTATCATCATTTATTTTAATATTATAAAAAATACCATAGAATTTTTTATATTTAATTTTTAAATAAACAAATTTATTTTTTGTGCTTTTTATAATTAATAGTTTTGTAATTTTGAATATACTTAATATTTTATATAAAATAAATGCACAAAGTATAATATTGTTAAACCGAAAAATATAAACATAAATAAATTTTATATGCATAAAATTACAAGATTTTAACAAATATAATATAACAATTTATACTTTTTGTGAGATAAAATTATGTAACTTTTCCCTGTTAATTACATTATCATAAAATCAATTTCTTTTAAAAAAATAACAGCTAGCAGTAAAGGAAGCATTGATAGACTATTGTTTCGTTTAAGTTTAGTAATTTTGTATATGTTTATCTTTTCCCAATTGATAGACTATTGTTTCGTTTAAGTTTAGTAATTTTGTATATGTTTATCTTTTCCCAACAATATCATTAATCATACCCTTTGTACTGTATATTGATATGTTTGTTCTGTACGTATTTTAAAACAAGTTTCAATCTAGAGGAGAAAATGCTATAGTAATCGTAAAAGAAATCGGACGGTAACCTTTTATTTAGTGGTTAACTAGCTGGAAGACAAGTTAGATGAGTCTTTTGTTTTATCATTTTGATGATACGTAATACTCCACAAATAACCAAAAAACAAAACAAGTTGATTAGATTAAGAGGATGTGTGTGTAAGTGTTGTGTCGTGTTGATTAGATCGAAAAAGGTTTTTGGGTCATAATTAATAACGACGACTTGTCTGCCAGAAACCAACGCCGTACGCTAACTTTCGATCTCCTTCTTCCTACTCTAACCCCCTTTTATTAGTTTCTTGACTAATTATATATCATTACTATAAAGTAAAGTTTACATATAGTATTAGCAGTTTCTTAATAAACTTATTTTAGTGTTAGGTGACCCGTTTAATGTCAGATGTATTGTCTAGCTTTTGCTTATATTCTTTTTTTTCCTGGTTAATTATGCTATTACAAATTATGAGAAACATTATATAGATGATTGTGAGAACCGAAATTCGCACTGTCCATTTTTCATAAAATAAGAAAACTAAGGAAAACTCTACTTTCTCAGAGGTCCTGAATCTCTACGAGAGCCAACGACAAGTAACCAAATAAATGCGAAAAATATGAAAACATGATAAAACGAATTTATAAAGAAAGTATCTTATTACAAATCTGCATAAGAGTTTTGCAATTATTACAAGAGATTACAAAGCTTTGGCCGCAAGAGCTGTCAGGAAGTTATCAAGTTCTAGCAACCTAAACCCTTAAACCTAGTTGAGTCGCACCTCGATAATAAAAGACAAAAAAGATACGAAAAGGGGTTTGGTTGATTTCGGACTGAACCTTATGAAAGGCTGCCTACGTACCTCTTTCGAGGATCAAGCCGAACATAGTTCAATTGATAGAGCTGGTCAAGAGATCGAACTGCATGGGCGAGTTCGTCTAGTAATTGAGTGCCAGTTATAGAAATTGAACTTGTCGAGAATAAAGTCTACAGTTTCTAAGTGCAGAGAGTTCTAAGTCTAGAAAGATTGTAAAACTTATCTTTCTTCTTCTTGGCTTCGACCCTCTCCTTATATACTCGTCTTCTAGGCGGTTTAGTCTTTCCTTTTCCGCCTTGATTCGTGTCTATCAGAAATCTTCCATTTATCTCGATCTTCATATTTATCCTTGGAAAACTTCTATTTATCTCCAAACTTGATATTTATCTCTTCCTGCAAATAACAGATAAACCGTCATCATATCCTTGGACTGGACTTCGTCTAAAATTGTAAGTGGGCCTTTATCGCGTTTAGGACCCTTTGGGCCGTTTTACGATTTCATACGGGATCGTTCCGTGATACGATGCCATTTTTATAAAACATCTCGAGTCAATCGTATAGTTTGGTAACCTCAAGTGTTTCGTTTAACCGTCGCCGTTTTATACGATTTACTAGATTCTTTACGAGAAGACAAGTCTTTAGCGGTTTTCATTGTAAAGTTCCAACGAGAATACAGATCGAGACGAAACAAGAGATGTTCCGATCACTGTTCAGAGTATGATCGAGTCGAAAGGCATATACCTCTTGTTTTGCCGACCAACTATCAATGGTGCGGATGGTACGGCCAGCTCGCCAAGCCGGAAATATTCCATTTCTCGCCAAGACGGCGAGCTCGATGGTCTTGTCCAGCTCGCCGTCTTGGCGAGCTGGACGGTCTTGTCAACACGGCGAGCTGGACGGTCGCCAAGACGGCGAGCTGGACGGTCTTGTCTAGCTCGCCAAGTCGGCTAGCTGGGTCGGTACGGTCAGCTCACCATCTTGACGAGCTGAATGGTCTTGTCCAGCTTGCCAAGCCGGCGAGCTGGATGGTCTTGTCCAGCTCGCCAAGCTGGCAGCTGGGTTTGTACGGCCAGATCGCCATCTTGGCGAGCTGGATGGTCTTTTCTAGCTCGCCAAGCCGGCGAGCTGGACGGTGTTGTCCAGCTCGCTAAGCCGGCGAGCTGGGTCTGTACGGCCAGCTCACCTTCTTGGCGAGCTGGACGGTCTTATTCAGCTCGTAGGTTTCTTGTTTTCTTGATTCGGGATCCTTTCGGAAAACATAAGGAGAAGTAATCGTAGATGTTGATTTCGAGATTACCGTTTTTGACCCCACCATGAGATCTTTTTAATTATTTCATACTTTGATACAAGTTTTCCTTAACTTTGTATTTCCGTAGAATGTCTACAGTTTTCTCGTAAGTTTTTTCCGGGACTTTTAACCCTTGATTTCGTCGTGACCAATTTTGACTCTAATAGTTAGGCCCTAGCTCGTTATCACCATGAGCTTCTAGCGTGAGGTTCTAGCAAGTGGTTAGGAAATTTTAGGCGGAATTAATGGTTGAAAAGTTCCGTTGAAAGTGGTCTTCCCGCTCTTATTGGAATGGAAAGCGGTAGGATTGGGGATGCGCCTAGTGAAGGCTGCGCCCAGTGAAGGCTGCCTACGTACCCTCTTAAAGGGTTCAAGCCTTTCGTAGTTCGTCTTAGAGTTAAGGTTCGTACGACCTGTTTTCCAGTGAGACCTTTACAGTCTAGTTATGCATAGAGATTATCAAACATGGGGATGTCGATGGTGTTTTGTATCAGCCTCGAGACTTGCCTCGTAGGCTGTTTGTTTCGACCACGTGTTGCCATTATATTTTTGGACTGACCGTATGTAGCTTCGAGTTCGTGCCGATTTGCGGCCGTCTTTTAAATTGTGTTTTGCGTTTTAAGAGAAAATTTGTATTCGTATGAATGTGGAGGGAAGAATATGAGTTGTCATCTCATAGTTTAACTCTTTTTTTTGTAGATCGCCCTATTCGTTTGCTCGTTTTAGGATGTTTAGGATCTTGTGAGCATTTAGATATGAACGAAGAGACATGCCTTTAGGATCTCATTTCATGCTTTGAGACGTTAGAGACCAGTGTGCTGGGTTTAGGGTAAGACCTAGGTTTAGTACGGTTTTAAGGATTTGCGATTACTAATCGGCGTTTGTTTTGCTTGTTGGATTTTACCTGATTCCGTACCGATTTAAAGTCCGTAATAGGTTCTCGGCTTATACGACTTGTCTGGTCGGAATCGAGCATCCTTGAAGGTGCCGACCAAAATTTGGATTTCTTTATAGCACTAGTACCCTTGTGCCGGGTGTATGAGAGCTATCTCTGTGAGATAACTTAAGTTTGTTTAGGACTGTTGCGAGTTTGTTGTGATCAGCAACAAACTAAGGTGGTAGATGTTACTGTTTCTTTGACCTTCGTGAAGGATACATATCTTAAGAAGTTTTGTATGTTTTATAGTCGCGGATGGACTGTTGGGTATTCCAAGAAAGTGATTTTACTGAGGCGGGTATTTTTGTCGAAAAACTGTTCTTTAGGCGTTTGCGACGTCTCGCAATGCCGAAGATTGGTTTTAATTCATTTGTCCCGTTTTGTGTTCGAAACGTTTGCGGGCTCGAAGATGTTGCAAGGGTTTTGTCTTAACTCTGCTTTGCAGGAACACTTTGGTTTGTTTGCGGACATTCGCATCCAAAACTTATTTTCTTGTTTGGATTTGTTTGGATGTTAAATCGTTTGATTTATGCTAGAGCAATTTGGACCAAGGGGTTGTGTATATAGATCATAGTCTATTTTCGACAAGTTTATATTATCCGTTGAATGTTTTGGCTTGGAGTGAAAGTTGTATTCAGCCGCATATCCAAGGACGTAGTTGATAAAGGATTAGACCATGACACTTTTGTGCTATCAATAATGTCGAGTCGGTTTGGATCGTCCTTAAAGGGGATGTTGTAATCTAGCTCGGCATCAAAGTGAAGCATGATTTGTCGAAATTGGTATGCCAAGTATGTCCATAGTTGTAGAAAATGTTTTTCCGTTTTAGGTTTGACTTATACGATGAAAGTTTCATATAATCTTTCCTTTATTCGTAAGGAAGTTGTTTCCTTTTTTTTCAGAGGGAGACAAAGCCTAAGAAGCTCGATGCAGAGTCCGTGCGGAGTCATTTGCGGGGTATTTTCATGCTCGGATGTAATCGAGGGGAATGAGAGCGGATGCCCGTGAGCTGCAGAGCTAAAGAATGAGATATTTCCGATCATGTTGCGAGGAAACAAAGTTTAGATTGGTCGTCCAGTGTCGGATCGTATAACTTGGTTTTTGCTATAAGAAAAGTACTTTTTCGTAAAATATGTTACGTTTACTTTCGAAAGTTAGTTCGTATGACATGATCCTGACTATACGAAGAATTTTTCGCATAAGTAACATGCGATGAATTTAGTAAATTGACACGACGCATGAAGATAACAATGTTTTGCACAAAAATTTAAGAAATCTTTCCGCTTTGTTTTTTTATTTTTCGGTGATAGTTTCTTATTATCACTCACGGAGTTTTATACGCATAATACCACTTTCAAACATATAAATTAACATTTTATACATATAATTAACATTGTTTTCTAAAAAGTATAAAATAATATTCTTTTCAATGGCCAAGTAATATTGTATCAATACGATGAGTCAAAGTTATTAAATAATATTCTTTTCAAACTAAAATTATCAAACAATATTCTGAAATTCAATTTGATCAAGAGAGCTAAGAAAATAAAACAAAACAAAAAGGAAGAAATGCAAGACGTTTTGTCCAAAAAGGAAGAAATGCAAAGACGTTTTGTCCAAAAAAAGAAGAAATGCATGATGTTAATAATTAGTTATGTCAAAGTGTAAGATCCCACATCGGACAATGAAACAAAATGGTATCTTGTATAGCATGATTATTAGGGTTTCTTATGGGTGGGGTTTTTTGCGGGATTAAAAAACCGTCTCTTAATTTTTAACTAAAAAAGCTAAGAACCGATTCTTAAAATTCTTATTTAAGAACCAGTTCTTAACTTTTTAGTTAAAAATTAAAAGATGATTTCTTAGTTCCATTAAGAACCTCATCCTTAAGAAACCTCCAATAATCATGCTTTAAATTAACACACTACTTCCTTAGTGAAATCTACGAGTTGGGCTAATCCAAAAAGCCCAAACACTTGTCAAAAGTTTAAAATAAATTGGTGATGAGCCGAACATTGACTAGGCGCCCGATCAATTAGCCTACGTGACCAATTATATAGTGGTCCGATTAAGTTTACCGGTTTGGTCTTAATCGCCTTGGTAGCCCAGCGTAGAGCGCCTAGACGGCCGAAAAATCGGCTAAGCGCCCGAGTTTTTGAACAAGGGTCGGAATAGATCTTTATAACTTCGGCAAATCATCGAGTTTCACTCTGAAGTTTGGCAAAGGATTTCTAAACGCAGATTGCGATTAGAGATGCTGTATAGTCTATAAGATTATTTTTCAAATGGTTTAGATCAGTTCCTAGCGTTTAGAAAAATCTTAGATTATTGTTTGCTTTTGAGATGATTTTGACGAGGCTTCGCATTGTCCTAATATTTTTCCGCCAATTTTTGCAAGAGTTTTCTTTATAGAAAACGTTTTCTTAATTCGAGGAAAAATATTTCTTTTTGTAATATGGGAGTATATGAGTATAGTATACACACTTACTCCCTCTTCTTTTTTTGTTTTGTTTAAAACGAAAGAAAAGCAAATGAATTTCTTTCGAAGGAATGGGATGATCGAAAATCTGGGTCGATTATCGCACTACTTTTCATTTTGTCGAGCTGATTTGTTTTTGTCGTAAAATCTCAACGGAAACTCTGATTGAGACAAAATGAAAAGTAGTGCGATTATCGTTTGGAGTACTATCACGCTTGACCAACTCACCATGGTGGCGAGTTGGGTGGTGCGGACACTCGGGGTAAAGTCAGTGCCTCGAGGGCGAGGAGAAATGCCGACCAACTCGTCAAGGTGGCGAGCTGGGTTGGTACGACCAGCTCGCTGGCTTGGCGAGCTGGATGGTAAGGACCATCGGGGAAAAGTCAGTGCCTCGAGGGAGAGGAGAAAGGCCGACCAACTCACCAAGGTGGCGAGCTGGGTTGGTAGGGCCAGCTCGCCATCTTGGTGAGCTGGTCTATCTGGGCTTGCTCGCCTAGCTGGCGAGCTGGGTTGGTACGCCCAGCTTTCCGACTTGGTGAGCTGGATGGTAAGGACCCTCGGGGAAAAGCCAGTGCCTCGAGGTCGAGGAGAAAGGCCGACAAACTCGCCAAGGTGGCGAGCTGGGTTGGTACGGCCAGCTCACCATCTTGGCGAGCCGGATGGTAAGGACCCTTGGGGCAAAGCCAGTGCCTCGAGGGCGAGGAGAGAGGCTGACCAACTCGCCAAGGTGGCGAGCTGGATGGCTTGGCCAACTCGCTGTTTTGGCGAGCTGGATAGCATCGTCCAATCGCCATTTTGGCGAGCTGGACGGTACGGCCAACTCCGCGAGTAGCCTAGGGTTTCTTTCCGCGAGTAACCTAAGGTTTTTCCATGAGTAATCTAGGGTTTTTACGCAGTTTCTGGGAGAGCAAGTTATATTTTTCCGAAAATTGCTCGGAAAACGTCTTTTGGTCAACCCATACATAATGAGATTTGTCCAAATCAGAAATAAGAAAAAAATTACGAGGTTTGATAGATTTTATCGTTGTCCTTTATGTTTAGAGAGAGCTATCGGGAGCTTGTTTTGTTTCTCTTCTCGTGGCGAAAAGTCGCGATTAGGTTTTTGATTTTGTTAAGTACTACATCGTTTGCGTGAGCGTTGGCTATAGTAGTAGTCGCCGCTGGAGTTGTTTTACCAGAATTTTTGCGATCTGCGACGTTTTCTTTCATATATCCAAACATCATTTTGATCAAGCGTTTTGTGGCTATGAGTTAGAGTAATCTGTACCCCCCCCTCCTACCGTCAAACTGTGGGAACCGAAATTCGCACTGTCAAGTTTCCGAAAAATAAGGAAACTTAGGAAAGCCCTAATCTTCCAGAGGTCCCGGATCTCTGTGAGAGCCAACGACTAGAAATCAAATAGATGCAGAAAAAATGAAAAGCATGATAAAACAAATTTATAAGAAAGTAGATCTTATTTTGAATCCCCATAAGAGCGTTGCGATTATTACAAGAGATTACAAAAGCTTTGGCCGCAAGAGCTTTCAGAAAGTTATCTAGTTCTAGAAACCTAAAACCTTAAACCTAGTTGAGTCGTAAGTCGATAACAAAATACGAAAAAGAAACGAAAAAGGGTTTTGATTAATTTCGGACTAAACCTTATGAAAGGCTGCATACGTACCTCTTTCGAGGATCAAGCCAAACGTAGTTCAATTGATAGAGCTGGTCAAGAGATCAAACTGCCTGGAAAAGTCCGTCTAGTAATGGAGTGCCAGTCATAGAAACCGAACTTGTCGCGAATAAACTCTAATGTTTCTAAGTGCAGAGAGTTCTAAGTATAGAAAGGTTGTAAAAGTTATCTTTCTTCTTCTTGGCTTCGACCTTCTCCTTATATACTCTTCTTCTAGGCTGTTTAGTCTTTCCTTTTCCGCCTTGTTTTGTCTCTATCATAAATCTTCCATTTATCTCGATCTTCATATTTATCCTTGGAAAAATTCTATTTATCTCCAAACTTGACATTTATCTCTTCCTGCAAATAACGGATAAACCGTCATCATATCCTTGGGCTGGACTTTTTCTAAAATTGTAAGTGGGCCTTTATCGCGTTTAGGACCTTTCGGGCCATTTTACGATTTCAGACGGGATCGTTCCATGATACGATGCCATTTTTAAAAAACATTCTGAGTCAGTCGTATAGTTTGGTAACCTCTAGTGTTTCGTTTAACTTTCTTCGTTTTATACGTTTTACTCAAGTATTTATGAGAAGACAAGTCTTTAGCAGTTTTCATCGTAAAGTTCCAACGAGAATACAGATCGAGACGAAACGAGAGATGTTCTGATCACGGTTCAGAGTATGATCGAGTCGAAGGGAATCTACCGCGTGTTTGGCCGACAAATGGTCAATGGTGCGGATTGTAAAGTCGGCGAGCTGGGTCGGCACGGCCAGCTCGCCGTCTTGGCGAGCTGGATGGTCTTGTCCAGCTCGCCAAGCCAGCGAGCTGAGTCGGTACGGCCAGCAATCTGGGTCAGTATGGCCAGCTCGCCGTCTTGGTGAGCTGGATGGTCATGTCCAGCTCACCAAGCCGGTGAGCTGGACGGTCTTGTCCAAGTCGCCAAGCCAGCGAGCTGGACGGTCTTGTCCAGCTCGCCGTCTTGACGAGCTGGATGGTCTTGTCCAGCTTGCGGCCTGCGAGATGGGTCGGTATGTGATGCACCTTTGGGTAGAGAACCAGACAATACATACATATATGGCTCGATCATGGGAAGCAGTAAAGATATATGTTCATTGTTTGACTCATATCTTCCAAAAAACGAGGCTTCTATGCATGAAATCACTTGTAGAATGTGCTCAACTCAATTAAGGAGCTCCTCGAAGAAGAATCAGATCAAACAGAGTTCAGATATGGGAGGTATATCATTTACAAATCAGGTTATCTTCAGTTCTCGCGAATTCAGGCATATGCACAATGAAGTGAGCTGTACTAACACTTACATATCTGAGTTTGAAGAGCTTAGTGACATAAGTGACACTACTTTGGAGCTGGATGAGCTGAATACTCAAGTGAGCTGCACTGACACTATACTATATGAGCTGAGCGAGCTAGTCCGATCTTCCGAGCTGGTTCGACCACCCGAGAAGTTAGAAATGACTAACCTTCTTTTTGATGAATCAAAGACCAAATCAATCATACCAAAGGTGACTATTCATGTTCTAAATGTCCAAGAAAGCTCTGAGATTGATGTTTTTCAAAAAGATTCAAAAACAGACTCGTTTGGGTCAAATGGAGAAACCGATAAAATATTGGCTAAGGAAAAGGATGGATTTCGACCAGGCCTAAAAGGGATATTTCTTAGCCCATATCAGGAGCATATTCTTGACTTTTCACAGTCCTGGTCGTGGCTATATCAAGAGCCAGTCCAAGTTTCAGTCAAATACTTTATTTAGTCAAGTCTTTGTTTATATTTTCAATGCTTTGTTTTTAGCACATTCTTCATTGGTATCCTACTACTTGTAATCCTATAAATAGGGTCTATGAGCCACGAAATAAATCAGACTGGTTTCCCCTTTTTATGAGTTTCTCTCTCTCTTTGTTCTTTGTAGAACATTTCTCAGTTTCTTGGTGAGGTTATCTCCAATTTTCGATCCTTCTTTTGTTGGACTGGTGCGTCATATCCGGCAACGATCGATGTCTGGTAGTATCAGTGGGCCATCGTAACCCTTTGTGTCACCGTTCAATCCACCAGTTCTCCCTTTTTGCGAGTTCATATCCCTTCAGTCTGTTTGAGTGATCCTTTCCCGATTTAGGGCGTATGAAGTGGTATCAAAGCCACTCAACCGGTACTATCTTTTAATCTTCTCATCTTCCATTTTCTAAACACTTCTTCTTCTTTCTATCTCAAATCCAGGCCACTACCTTACCTATCGCCATTCTTCTATAAAAAAAAAAAGAAAAGAAAAAAATCTATAAAAAAAAAGAAACAAAGTTCGATTTATTTGGATAGGTGGTGGACGAGAAATCCTGCTGGCTTAGGAGAAATCCAGCCTTGGAGTGGTTAATACGGATTTCAAAACCAATTCTCTTATCTTTCTATCTTGTGTTTCATCCCTTATTTGCTTGGAGAAACCATTGGGTTACTTAATTTATACTCTTAGAACATTGAGAAGAAAACTTTGTGTGATCACCAAAAATCTGAGAGAAACACTTGAGTGAGTGAGATAAACTCTTGAGAGTGTGAGGATTATTTTTTTATCTGTTAACCTTTTGTGTTGAGAATTTTCAGGTTAAGATGTTTGGACTTCACAAGAAGAGTAGCCACACGAAATTTGAACAACAAGCTGTCTTTAAATCTTCATCTCATAACTTGTTGAATACTTTTGATGAGTTTGTTACGGTGCAGGAAAGGCAAAGAAAATCACAGGAGATGTCGAACAGTTTGTGCAAAGAGAAGCTCATAACATCCAGAGTTGAAACTGATCAAAGGATGCGTTTTCTTCAGTTTGTTGTCCAAGGGTTTTGTGACAATCTTGTGGAGGGAGTGGTGAGAGCACTCAAGGATGTCAGCAAGAGCCAAAAGAAGAGCACAGCCACATCTTCACCTGTAGCTAAACCATCATTATTCATCAATGAAAAAACTAAAGGTAAATCTGAAATCAACCTTGAAGATCTAAAAGATTTTTCAGATTCTTTACCCATTTTTGATGAGTATGATGAAGAGCTGATGGAAATTTTGATCATTTGTGAGGATGAATGTGATCTACGTTCTCCAAAATATGATTTTATGTTTGATAATGAACAAAATATTACAGAACTAACCGTTTCGCAACTGGAGTATCTGAGTAGTCCTTTTTTTCCTCAATAGTTTTTTGAGGAAAAACCACTGAACTATCCACATCAAGGACCACGTTTTGACACTAGAAAACCCTTGGATGATGATTGAGGTCCTATCTTTTATGCGGAGGACGAACCTAGCCCAGTCTTTGATGAAGAAGCAACAAGCCTCACATCCATCGTTATGGAGAGACATCTTTGCTTTGATCCCGGCACAACTCCTGCCCCTTTGTCTCCTAATCTTCAAAATCACTGTAAGAAATCTGATTTGCTTAATTTTCTGCCTAACATATTTGTCAAGATCAGTTCTCATGATATGATTTGTTTTGGTCTTGACAAGATGAAAGGTTTTTGTGTTTCAAAATCTATTTTTAAAAACATGGTTAATTCTTTCAAAGTGTTTAAACCTGATGAACTCCTTAATCAAAAATGTTTTCAAAATGGCAATGACATCAATTCTGGAATTATTTTGATCTTTGATCAGTTTTTGGAACATAGCAAAGGTTTTCATTATCTTGAAAAGTCATTTGATCTTAATTTGCAACAAACCAATACATGTGCTAGAAAACCTTTGATTCGTTTGTTTTCAAAGGAAATGACTGTAATCTGAGTTCTTCTAGACATGCACTGATCACTGGTGATTTGTTTGCATCCACTTGTATCTTGAACGAAATTTTGATTAAGAAGTTGTGATATATCATGATTTTGACCCGCTTTTAGCCATGGTATTGATATGTTTTTATGAGTTTTATATATGTTTTGGAGTCTATTAGGTATGTTTTTAGGTTCAGGAGCATTTTAGAGTAAAGTGATGATTTAGGTGCCCGTTTGGAGCTTAAAGGAGAGTTTTCCGAGATGACTATGAAGATCAGACAATAAGGACACATATCGATCGATACACACCCTGTGTAATCGATCGATGATGCTTCTATTGAAGATGAAGTCGAGATACTCCATCGATCGATGTACACCATGTTCCATCGATCGATATGATGCGTGGAGAACAAGTCCAACTTGGCCGACTTGAAGCCCAAGTCTTCCCAATATTACAATAATGCCCCTGACGAGTTTTTAACCTAATGGAACTCTTATTTATAGTTTTTGCCATTGTGTTTGGCTAGACATGCTTTTTGAATGTTTATATTGTTCTAGTTCTTTTTGTACTTGAAAAGCTTTGCATACTTTTCTTGTTACTTTGTTCTATTCTATACTTAGCAATAAAGTATTTCTTTTCATCTTAATTTCTCAAAGGTTATCGAATTCTAGATTTAGAGGAAACACACAAAGAGATTTGTTTTTCCAAGAACCAAAAGTTCAATCCTCTAATCTATGAGTTTCTATTATTACCTAGCTGTTATGAATCTCTCAGCTATGTCTGAGTAGATTTCTTTGTTAGATTTAGGGCTCAAATAGTTATGAAGGATTAGCCCCAACTATGGAATGTTGAATTGTTGATATTCATTATCCAAATGAACCCTAATGCTTACTCTAGATTAGCTACCTAGAATATGATCATGGGTGTGATTTAACTTGTTAATCATTGTCCTGAAATCATTTGGCATGAACTTAGATCCTCTAGGGTTGTGCGAGAGCCGGTCTATGATCTTGGTGAACACAGTTTTGATTCGATCTTATGCTATATCGATCGATACTCCTATAGAGTTATCGATCGACGGCAACCTATATCGTCCGATCTTGCGATCGTACCATCGGTCGATATTGCTGGCAATAAGATCAATGGATGAGTCTATTTAGCGACTTCTATTAGATCTGTCTAAGAATCAAAGTTCTCATATATCTTGCAAGCAATTCATTAAAAATCTATAGCATTATAATCCTAATTATCTGAATCATAACCTTTAATCTAACTACTTTATTTTATTATTTTAAACCTAAACCCATTCTCTTAAGCAACTTACCATTGCTTACAAAACTGCAATTTAATATTTTAAAACCTAATCAACCTAGCATAATCATTTAGGATTACATCTATTGTGTTCCTTAGTTCCATGTGGATTCGATCCCTAAGTACTACAACTGAACCTCTTATTTGAGAGAGTAATTCACTTCTTAGGGTTAAACATTTGAGTGATATCAAATTAGGCGCTGTTGCCGGGAAACTTTAATAAACATTAGATTTAATCTGATTAGGTCTAGGTTACTTTTCTTTTATTGTTTAAACTATCTTCTGACACCAAAAATTTGTTTCTTGTCTTTTTCAGGTACATGCCCAGCAGTACTAGAAGCAACAAGAACAAACACCTTTTGTACTCAGAAGATCCTCACGGCTTGGAACGTAGCATCCGCAAAGACCTACTCTCCTCATCGATCGACATCAACACATCCTTGTCGACCGATACTTGCCTACCACAGTCGACCGAGACACCTTCAACGTCGACCGATACTCTAACCGTCACCTCGCTCGACATCAACAACCGTTCGTCGACTGATACCCTTCATCCGACATCGATCGATATACCTCATCTTACATCAATCGATACTAACCGCTAGACATGGTAGCTCCTATTATTCTCACTACCGATGAGAATGGAGACCTGCGTGATCGAGATGGTCACCTGCGTAATGCAGCAGGTCAGAAGCTGAACGCTCAGAAGGAGATCATACCTGAGCAAGAGACTGCACCTACAGACATCATTCAACCTGTAGAAGAGGCTAACCAAGCTAGATCTTTGGCTGACTACAACCGTCCAGATCAGTTTTATTCCAACCGATCAGCAATCCGCCCCCCTGCTATTCAGAGAGGAGATTTCGAGCTTAAGCCGCAGTACTACACCCTTGTAGGACGAATACCCTTTTGTGGGTTGTCCAATGAGCATCCTATGGACCATCTGGAGAGGTTCGAGGATCTCATAACCGTCATCAAAGCCAATGGAGTCCCTCAAGACTATCTTCTCTGCAAGCTTTTCAAGTACTCTCTATCTGGAGAAGCTCTGCAGTGGCTGAGACAACTACCACCAGGTTCTCTCACAACCTAGAGTGACATCAAGAATGCATTCATGCGTAACTTCTTTGATGAGTCACGCGCTGAAGAATGGAGGAAAAAGATTGCTACATTCACTCAGAATCCTGAAGAGTCATTCAAAGATACATGGAACAGATTCAAGTCCTACCAAAGAGATTGCCTACACCATGGTTTCAACAAAGTGCAACTTCTTTGCACTTTCTACAGAGGCATCACATTGGATTATCAAAGTGCTCTTGATACCGCTAGTGATGGCAACTTCAACACAAGGAATCCACAAGAGGCTATGAAGTTAATTGATAACTTAGCTTCCAGCAACAACACGGAGAACTTCATGAAGACAAAAACTACATCATTCCTTGGGAAGGAATACATCAATGAAGTACAAGCACAGCTGAGTGCCACTCATAAGTTACTAAACAAGCAGATCTGTTCAATGGAGGATGCCGAAACTGCAGGTGAAGATTATATAGAATAAGATGTGAACTGGGTCAGTGGAGCTGGTTTTTAGAGGTCTGGTAACCAAGGAGGATACAGAAACTACACAGGCCAGAGAAGCAACTTCAACCAGTATTCACAGAAGCCCAACACCTTCAGCAGCATCAACTCCAACAACAACATGAGCTATGGAAACTCATTCTACTCCAACCCACACCCACCCACCCAAGATACTAAACTGGAGGAGATGCTTGACAAGGTCCTTGAGAGTCAGCAGAAACTCCAGATAGACTTCAATGGAAAGATCGACTCCGTCTACAACACCCTCCAAACAAAGCTAGATGCTTTAAACACCCATATGAAGAAGCTAGAGACTCAGGTGTTTCAGACAGTAGAAGCCCAAAAGAAGCAGGAGCTTGCCAACAACCATAACATCAATGCATCCCTGGATGAAGATTTTTGGCAAGAGGTAGTAGAAGAGATTCAGCAATCTGATGATGAGAGAGACTTTATTCGCGACTACTATCGATCGATATCACCCCGTGATCATCGACCGATACGATCCCATGTACATCGATCGAAAGACTTTGATGAGTGTCGATCGATGGACTTAGACGAGTACAGTACCGTCCAGATTATGCCTCACGAAGCCTTCGCAGCACGTCACCCACATCCGCCCGTCCTTGTCAAGATCGATCCGCACATTATCGACCGACATGATCACCCTCCTATCGATCGACATGAAGACCATGCTATCGACCGACGCACTCCACTCAGTGTCGCCTGATACACGGTACCCCAACGCCAAGTGCAACTCCCCAAGATAGATGGTGCACGTATTGACGCATTCTGGGAGCAGTATTACACTACTAAAAGCCCTCAGAAAGCCATCTTGGAGAGACCCACGGATATCTTTGAGTCCATGGAGATAGAAAAGGAAACTAATGGAAGAATTCTAAGAAAAAGGAAAGAGAAGATACCGAAGCCTTATAAAAGGGAAGCTAATGAGAAAGAATTGTCAAGCTTCAGAAAAAGAGTTCTCAGAATACCTAAAGAGAAATATTTTGAAGAAGACTACTTTTCACACAGATTGTGGATGTTTTTCTGAGAGACAAGAGAGACAGAAGAAGACATAAAGAGGATGTTTCATCAAGTCAGAGAGAGTCTAAAGAAGAAGACCACATTGAAGAAGAAGAGCGATCCAGGGAAGTTCACAATACCATGATCTATCAGAGGTGTTGAGTTCCCTCGTGCCCTATGTGATACATGATCTGGAGTCAGCATCCTACCCAAGCTTATGGCAGACCAGCTAGGTTTGAAGATCGAGCCTACTGAAGATTCTTTCATCTTTGTGGATTGTTCTCAGCAGAACTCTGGAGGAATAGTTAGAAACCTTGAGGTACATATTGGAGATGCCCTAACTTCTACAGACTTCCATGTCCTAGCCAACAAGCTCAACTTCAAGACTTCTCTACTACTTGGAAGAGCCTTCTTAGCCAGAGTTGGAGCCGTTTGTGATCTCAAATCCAACAAGCTCTGTCTAACCCTCATCAACCCTACCATCCACTACAATCCTGTTCCAGTCATCAAGTTTCCGAGGATGAAGAACCCAGCACTCGTAGCAACATGTTTCTGTGCCCACGAGTATGATTCCATGGCCGAGTATGAAACCGATCCAGATCCATCGACCGATGACAGTCTTCTACCATCGACCGATACCAGCCGACCCGAATCAAACGATGAATACACATGGTAATCAATCGATACGCTATTCCAGAAGATCGAGGAAGAGTTTCCAGACGGCGATTTTGGCACCAATGATTGGGAGAACGATCATTACATGCCCGAGCTAGCTATCATCACTACTCGGGAGGAGTACGATGCAGATTATAAAGAGGAACGAGCCACCAAGTATATATCTCTTCGCGAAAACGAAGCCAGACTTTCCTTCCTGTCCTGCATCTTCCGACCATCGACCGATGGAGATCCTTCTCCATCGATCGATATGCCCCAACCCAGATCGCTCAAATGATGTTTTTGAATAACGAGCGACGAACCTTCCTGCGCACAAGTCTATGTCCCATACGAACCACGAGACGGAGATTACTCAATTGGAAGTTGGGCGAGCAGTTATCATGAAAGTTTTGCAGTAGATACAGCACCACTACCATCCGCGATCCGACCTAAAGCACACGTATCGACCGACACAGAGCACCAGCCATCGACCAACATGTTCCTCAACAGATCAACCGATGCACCTGCTCTACCATCGATACAACATCTACACCATCCGAGGTACAAACACATAATTTCGAATTTACTTCACTAATTCCGGATGAATATGGTATTTTCAAGGATACAGAATGTCATGCACGAGCAATACATGGAAGAATCATTCCAATATCCAAAGAAGACGTTGCAGACATCCTTCAGATGGCCAATGGTCCAGTCAACCCTTCCACCCAACCACCCCGCTACTCTCACGATCAACACCAATTTCAGCAAGCATCGACCGATACATGGAGACGTGCATCGACCGATATACAACGCGAATTTGGGAAGAGATCTTTCAAAAACGGAGTTCGTCGTTTCTTTTGGGAAAAGAGAGACGAATATGGAGTCTACAGAGATGAAGCTGGTTATGCAAGAGGGGTCAACGGAGATATCATCCATGTTTCCAAAGAAGACATGGGAAAATTGCTGAAAAGAGCCTCACTATTTGGGCGCTCTTGTTTCTGTTTACCAGAGCATATGCTAAAGGAGTTCCAGATTGCAAGCTCTACACACAAGCAGAGGTCACACACATGCTGAATAAAAGAACCAGTGAACACAACTGGGAGAAAGCAGGATTGAGCTTAGAACATGAGAAAGTCATCTCGAGACTTCAAGGAGAACTACTATGGAATACGTCAAGCAATGACTTAGCACGAAAAGAAAGAGAAGCCCTACAAGAAGAAGTCAACATATTGTGCGCACAACTCGAATCTCAGGCACGACCATCGACCGATGCAGCACCATCAACATCGATCGACACGACCTTTGACGCACCTATAGAGAGTCTCCTATATAAGCTATCGATCGATGATATAACGAGCACATCGATCGATACACCCGCACCAGACTACTGTACCAGAGAAGAACTTGAAGAAGCCACAAGATATATCTACAGATCTATTGAATTCTGTGAAGACGAAGATTACAGATTACTAGACAAGTATTGGTTCCCAGTAAAAGGTGACGTTCAAGGATTGAAATGCACAGTAGAGGACATTCAGCAGGAGATCGTATACATCAAGAACCAGCTCGCGAGCCAACCTGCCCAATCCGCATCGATCGACGAGCCTTTGCAACCATCGACCGACGGACATCCATCCACATCGATCGACAGGACTACACCGAGATCGATCGATACCACCCTATCGCCTGTGAAAAATACCCAAAACCTCAACACCATGCCAATGAGTACTGATCCAGAGAACACCTACAGCAACGCTGGACGACATGAGTGCAATTTATCAAGCATTGAGGAGTGGTTACAGAGAATCCACTATGAGGTCCATGGTTTTCAAGCTTGTATGACCCGAAACGAGAAAGCCACAAGAAGCTTTTTAACTTCATGGTTTGAAGAATCACAAGACAAGGAGGATACTTGTTTCCCAACAAGTACCTGCAACCCACCTCACTAGCCACCATACCTCCATAGTCAAGCTAAATAACTTTAAATAAGCACTGAGTGGGAGGCAACCCACTGTTAGGTATTTTCTTACTTAGTTTTATTTTATTTTTACTTATTACTTTTGTTTTTATTTGTTTTTAGGAACATAGCTACACGATCACTACCTCTATCGACCGATGAGACACTGTCTACATTGCCCGACATAACCCTCTATCCATGAAGATCGATGGAAGTGACTCATTATCGATCGATACGAACATCGGTTAGGTATATCGTTCACAATTTCGATATCAGTTACACATTTATTCTTTCTTATGATCTAACTCCGACTAATTATACACTGAGGACAGTGTATGATTTAAGTCTGGGGGGGGGGAGTGAATTACTGATGCTACTTTACCTTTTTGATCTCTTTAAAAAGTTTTCAAAAATTGGTTTTATTGAGTCAAGAAAGGGACAAAAATATTTCAAATTTTTTCTTTCTTTCTCTTTAGCACCATTCTTAGAATTGTTGATTTCAGAAAGTACTATAGATGCTAAAGTGGATCACCGATCATCCTATGACAACACTTTTATTGATTGTTTGGAAGAACCAAAGCTGATTTCCAACCTAACCTGACATCGATTGCTTGTCTTGGGAATTGGTATACAAGGGAGCGGAATCCTCATGCAAGTCTGGAAGGTAAAAGTCTCAAAAGTTTTGGTTTCCTTCTCTCCTTCCTTTGGCATCCCATAAAGAGAAAATAAAAGATTGAGATGATTTCCTGAGAGGCAGAGGGAGAGGTACATTAGCCATGACCCCACTATTCTAAATCAAAGGAATGATCACACATTGTGGAAGCGAGGGAGAGGTACATTACCTATGACCCCACTATTCGCCTACATCTTGTCAAAAGAGAGACTACAAAAGTTGAAAGATCAATAAGATGAACATTAGTTGTCCATTGGGATTGATATAAAAGAAAAGAAAGTTTGGGATTCAGAGAAGGGGGATAAAGAGAGAAAAGGAACCAGGATGAGAATGCCTGAAAGTTGTATGAGTTGAATCCAAGTGTTCTTTGATCGATACTCTCAAGGTAAAGCCTACACCTTTATTTTATGCATAAATGAAATCAGTAGAGGGTATAGACAGACAAGATTCTTTAAGTTGATTGGCTAGATGCATTTGGTTGCTAAGCTAGGATATGGTATAATGTACTTCTGTAGTTAGTAATATGAGATGTGGCTTGCAACAAAGTAGAAGTGATGATTTTAGAGCTAAGATTTTATTGAGTCCCTAGTGTTTTTAAACTTCTTCCAAAAGAGACTAATAGTTTGCTTGAGGACAAGCAAAAGGTTAAGTCTGGGGGAGTTGATATACCATGATTTTGACCCGCTTTTAGCCATGGTATTGATATGTTTTTATGAGTTTTATATATGTTTTGGAGTCTATTAGGTATGTTTTCAGGTTCAGGAGCATTTTGGAGTAAGTGATGATTTAGGTGCCCTCTTGGAGCTTAAAGGAGAGTTTTCCGAGATGACTATGAAGATCAGACAATAAGGACACATATCGATCGATACACACCCTGTGTAATCGATCGATGACGCTTCTATTGAAGATGAAGTCAAGATACTCCATCGATCGATGTACACCATGTACCATCGATCGATATGATGCGTGGAGAACAAGTCCAACTTGGCCGACTTGAAGCCCAAGTCTTCCCAATATTACAATAATGCCCCTGACGAGTTTTTAACCTAATGGAACTCTTAGTTATAGTTTTTGCCATTGTTTTTGGCTAGACATGCTTTTTGAACGTTTCTATTGTTCTAGTTCTTTTTGTACTTGAAAAGCTTTTCATTCTTTTCTTGTTACTTTGTTCTTTTATATACTTAGCAATAAAGTATTTCTTTTCATCTTAATTTCTTAAAGGTTATAGAATTCTAGATTTAGAGGAAACACACAAAGAGATTTGTTGTTCCAAGAACCAAAAGTTCAATCCTCTTATCTATGAGTTTCTATTATTGATATCACTCAAATGTTTAACCCTAAGAAGTGAATTACTCTCGCAAATAAGAGGTTCAGTTGTAGTACTTAGGGATCAAATCCACAGGGAACTAAGGAATACAATAGATATAATCTAAATGATTAGGCTAGGTTGTCTAGGTTTAAAATAGTAAAGCTGCAGTTTTGTAAGCAATGGTAAGTTGCTAAAGAAAATGGATTTTAGGTTTGAAACAATAAAAGAAAGTAGTTAGATTCAAGGTTGCTATTCAGATAATCAGGATTATAATGTTATAGATGTTTTAATGAATTGCTTGCAAGATATATGAGAACTTCGATTCTTAGATAGATCTAATAGCAGTCGCTAAATAGACATATCCATTGATATTATTGCCAGCAATATCGACCGATGTTTTGACAGCGATATCGGACGATATGGGTTGCTGTCGATCGATGACTCTATAGGAGTATCGATCGATATAGCATAAGATCAAATCAAAACTATGTTCACCAAGATAATAGACCGACTCTCGCATAACCCTAGAGGATCTAAGCTCATGCCAAATGATTTCAGGACAATGATTAACAAGTTGAATCACATCCATGATCATACTCTAGGTAGCTACTCAAGAGTAAGCATTAGGGTTCATTTGGATAATGAATATTAACAATTCAACATTCCATAGTTGGGGCTAATCCCTCATAACTATTTGAACCCTAAATCTAACAAAGAGATCTACTCAGACATAGTTGAGAGATTCATAACAACAAGGTAGTAATAGAAACTCATAGATAGAAGATTGAACTTTTGGTTCTTGGAACAACAAATCTCTTTGTGTGTTTCTTCTATATCTAGAATTCTTGAACCTTTAAGAAATTAAGATGAAAAGAAATACTTTATAGAATAGAACAAAGTAACAAGAAAAGTATGCAAAGCTTTTCAAGTACAAAAGGTATCAGAGAGCATGCAAAGCATGTAAAAGCACAAAAGGTATCAAAAGCATGAAAAACATAAAAAGCATGTCTAGCCAAACACAATGGAAAAAACTATATATAAGAGTTCCATTAGGTTAAAAACTCGCCAGGGGCATTATTGTAATATTAGGAAGACTTGGGCTTCAAGTAGGCCAAGTTGAACTTGTTCTCCGCGCATCATATCGATCGATGGTACATGGTGTACATCGATCGATGGAGTATCTCGACTTCATCTTCAGTAGAAGCATCATCGATCGATTACACAGGGTGTGTATCGATCGATATGTGCCCTCATTGTCTGATCTTCATAGTCATCTCGGAAAACTCTCCTTTAAGCTCCAAAAGGGCACCTAATAGACTTTGATGAGTGTCGATCGATGGACTCCAAAACATATATAAAACTCATAAAAACATATCAATACCATGGCTAAAAGCGGGTCAAAATCATGGTATATCAATTATTACCTACCTGTTATGAATCTCTCAGCTATGTCTGAGTAGATTTCTTTGTTAGATTTAGGGTTCAAATAGTTATGAGGGATTAGCCCCAACTACGAAATGTTGAATTGTTGATATTCATTATCCAAATGAACCCTAATGCTTACTCTAGATTAGCTACCTAGAGTATGATCATGGATGTGATTTTACTTGTTAATCATTGTCCTGAAATCATTTGGCATGAGCTTAGATCCTCTAGGGTTGTGCGAGAGCCGGTCTATGATCTTGGTGAACACAGATTTGATTCGATCTTATGCTATATCGATCGATACTCCTATAGAGTTATCGATCGATGGCAACCTATATCGTCCGATCTGGCGATCGTACCATCGGTCGATATTGCTGGCAATAAGATCAATGGATGAGTCTATTTAGCGACTGCTACTAGATCTGTCTAAGAATCAAAGTTCTCTTATATCTTGCAAGCAATTCATTAAAACATCTATAGCATTATAATCCTAATTATCTGAATAGTAACCTTGAATCTAACTACTTTCTTTTATTGTTTTAAACCTAAACCCATTCTCTTAAGCAACTTATCATTGCTTACAAAACTGCAATTTACTATTTTAAAACCTAATCAACCTAGCATAATCATTTAGGATTACATCTATTGTGTTCATTAGTTCCTTGTGGATTCGATCCCTAAGTACTACAACTGAACCTCTTATTTGAGAGAGTAATTCACTTCTTAGGGTTAAACATTTGAGTGATATCAAGTTGCTGGAACATAAATCACTTGAAACTGAAACTGATTTTTGTGATCTTGGTTTTTGTGGTTCTGTTTTGCAGCCTGATCTTGTGTGTTTTGAAACTGATAAAACTTGACAGTTGGGTAATGATTCGCCCTTGGGTAGATTTGAGGTCAAATCCTTTTCAATAGGGAGGTAATGATGCGCCCTTGGGTAGAGCACCAGACGAAACAGACATACATGGCGCGATCATGGGAAGCAGTAAAGATATATGTTCATTGTTTGACTCATATCTTCCAAAAAACGAGGCTTATACGCATGAAATCACTTGGAGAATGTGCTCAACTCAATTAAGGAGCTCCTCGAAGAAGAATTAGATAAAAAGGAGTTCCAATGTGGGAGGTATATCATTTAAAAATCAGGTTATCTTCAGTTCTCGTGAATTCAGACATGTGCACATTCAAGTGAGCTGGACTGACACTTACATATCTGAGTTGGAAGAGCTGAGTGACATAAGTGACACTACTTTGGATCTGTATGAGCTGAATACTCAAGTGAGCTGGACTGACACTATACTATATGAGCTGAGTGAGGTAGTTCGATCTTCTGAGCTGGTTCGACCACCCGAGAAGCTGGAAATGACAAACCTTCTTTCTGATGAACCAACGACCAATTCAATCATGCCAAAGGTGATTATTCATGTTCTAAATGTCCAAGAAATCTCTGAGATTGATGGGTTTTAAAATGATTCAAAAACAGACTCGTTTGGGTCAAATGGAGAAACCGATAAAATATTGGCTAAGGGAAAAGATGGATTTCGACCAGGCCTCAAAGGGACATGTCTTAGCCCATATCAGGTGCATATTCTTCACTTTCACAGTCCTGGTCGTGGTTATATCAAGAGGTAGTCCAAGTCTTAGTCAAAGACTTTATTTAGTCAAGTCTTTGTTTCTATTTTCAATGCCTTTGTTTTTAGCACATTCTTCTTTGGTATACTACAACTTGTAATCTTATAAAGAGGGCCTATGAGCCACGAAATAAATCAGATTGTTTTCCCCATTTTATGAGTTTATCTCTCTTTGTTCTTTGTAGAACATTTCTTAGTTTCTTGGTGAGGTTATCTCCAAGTTTCGATCCTTGTTTTGTTGGACCGGTGCGTCATATCCGGCAACGATCGAAGTCTGGTAGTATCATTGGGCCATCCGCAACCCTTTTTTGTCACCGTTCAATCCACCAGTTCTCCCTTTTGGCGAGTTTATATCCCTTCAGTACGTTTGAATGATCATTTCCCAATTTTGGGCGTATCAGTACGGCCAGCTCGTCGTCATGATTGTCCAGCTCGCCAAGCCGGCGAGCTGGGTCGGTAAGGCCAGCTAGCCGTCTTGGCGAGCTGGACAGTCTTATTCAGCTTGTAGGTTTTTTCTTTTCTCGACCAGGGATCCTTTCAGAAAACATAAGAAGAAGTAATCGTAGACGTTGATTTCGAGATTAACGTTTTTGACCCTATCATGAGGTCTTTTTAATCATTTCATACTTTGTTACGAGTTTTCTGTAACTTCGTATCTCCGTAGAAAGTCTACAGTTTTCTCGTATGTTGTTTCCGGGACTTTTAGCCATTGATTTCGTCGTGCCCGATTTTGACCCCAACAATGATATTACAGCCGACAATTCTGTCTGCCTTATATGAATTCACGTATTACTGCATCACCCTAAGCTGTTTTAGGAGATCCAATCATGACGATACTCCTTGCGCCATGCTCAAGATCTCTTGTAATTTTTCTCTCTAATTTTCTGCATAATTCGACTTTTATAGAAATTGAAACCTAGAAATTGTAACCCGAAACCTAAATGTAGAAGTCTTTAGACCATTGATCATTAGGCCACAGTGGTTTCACCGAACTTTTCTCCTATTCTTCATAGTGTTTTGTGCATTTCTGTTTCTTTAATACTTAAGAAGATCCATGCTTCTGCCCTAGCTTTTTTCGGTCAAATAGCATAGTGTGTAACTTGAGGCTTGTTTAGACAGTCTAACTTTCATGTTGAAACTCGTGTAAGTTAAAAGTCCATATAATTTTCTGACATAGATTTATTGATTTGTTTCTGTATGTTGACATTTTCTGATTTCTAACGATTCTTATGTGGTTTTGATTTGATTAGTGATTCATAATCTTGAAACTACTTTGTCTGGAGAAAATAATAAGAACCACGTATCATGAAATTGTGTGAGTATATTGAATTTTGAGGATATATGGTGCTAAAAAAAAACATCATATGTATACGAAAACAACGTTAGAAAATGTAATGTTATTGAAATACAAAAACTGAAACTTATTTTTATTTGATCGTAAATTTAAGCATATATGTTTTTCAATTTTGTCATTTATTTATTTTTATTTTATTTTATATGTAGCCTCAATTTTTTTGAAGAAAATACGACTTGTTTGCAAATGATGTAAGAGGTTTTTTTGTTGACAGTTCAATTTTAATATTAGTAGTGTTTGAAATAAAAAATTTCATATATTTGGCATATAGCTTTTGCCAGTATTCATTGCAATTTCTTCGTAAAATTAAATAGGAAGCTCTTTTATCCATTAGACTATTGGAGAGTAAATCTTGTATTTTTTATTTAAAGAACAAATAACTTTTTGTATCAAATCATTGATTTTATTTCCAAAATTCACTGTTTTATTGTATTGCTATTTTCTTAGTAAGCACATTAGCTGTTAGATTTTTAGTTAACATCTTACAATATAATAATAAACTAGGATAAGACCTACGCCTTGCGCAGGGTGAATATACGTAATTAAAATATAAAATTTTAGTAAAGATAAATTTAAAATTTACATATGATTGTTTTTATACGTATTTGAAATTTTAGAATTTTGGAATTTTTAAATAATTATCTATACGTAGGATCAGAAACAATTGTAATTAGAATTGTAGATCAAATCTTAGAATTTAATGGACCCGATTTCATATATCTTTTCACTTTTTAGTGTTCGAGTGATGGAAAATAAACAGAGTGTCATTGGGCTTGATTGGTAGAGTATTAGCAAATTTCCTAATGTTTTTTTAAGAAGCAGTTGGTAAAATAATTGAATTTAAAATATATAAAGTTTCAAAACTAATTTAATATAATTTATTTATTTGTATAATAATATTAGAAAACTATATTTTTTACAAATTATTATTTTTAAATAATTTTATAAAAAATTAAGTGAAATTTTAAATTATTTTTAAAAACAATAATTTAAGTTTGTCAAATACAAATAAAAAATTTAAAATTAATTATGGTCATGATTTAACATAACCATAATGATTTAAAAAATTAAAAAATTAACAAATTAAAAATTAACTCAGTTTTATATCATGATTTAACAATTTAAAAAATTAATTTTGGATATGAGAAGTTTACGTTTACGTGTTAATCCTATTTATCTTCAATTTTTTCTTTTGTTGTTTTTTTTATATTTTGGTTATTACTTGATATAAATATTGATTTTAAAGTTTATTCTTATTTCGTTTATTTGTTTTGACCTGGGATTTAGAAAATACTTAAAATTTAAAATAATTAAAAAGATACATACTTAGGTTAAGATCTGCACTTTATGCACATAAGTATTTTATATTTATAATTTATTTTATAATTTTCTGCATATCATAAAATAATAAATATATATATTGCATAACTAAGAAATCAGTCACTATTATGTAATAAATTGACGTATGCATATAAATTTAACTATCACTCTTGTTTATTCGCAATTAGCGTAAATAAATCAAAATAATCAATCTTATATATTGTATATGATATATAATTAAATTTAAATGATAAAAACATAGTAATATGGCACACTTTTAATATTGATATTTATTAAATGAGGTTTCTACTCATATGATTTTATGATTATTTGCATATTTGTGTAACAAAACTTTACACCAATGATTTTTTTTTAATGTGAGATGTTTAGTAGTTTCAATAATTTATAATCATTTTTTTTTAAAATGACATATTTCAAAATTAAAATATTAACTTTTCAATATATGTTGAAGACAATCAAAATATAAGTATGTATTTTCATACAATTTATAGTTTAATTAAAACGATATGAAATATATATATAAACTAAAATTATTTCTTCATATGGTCTTATAATCATTATATTTTAATATAGAAAACAAATTAAAACCTTGATCCTAGAAGTTTATGTGAGACTTTTAACAATTTTAGTAATTTATACTCATTTTGAAAAATTTGAAATACAACATACACAAAACAAAATCTAGATTTTTATTATATGATTAATGTAATTGTGTAATTTATTTTAATAATAAATAAATAAACAAAATTTGTTATCAAATCTTTATTGTTTAAAATCATTAATTGTCATATATATTTTAATCACATTAGGTAATTTCCTATGTTGTATTTAAGGAAAGCATGCGAAACAATAAATATTTGATATATGCGACCAACTATAGTCTACGAAATATTATATTGCTAGAGAATATAATTTTTAGACTATACATTATATCACATGCTCTAGAATCCTTGGGATTTGAAATAGAAGCCAAATAGTTATGCCACATATGATTGGGGTTATTTTTAATTCTTACAAACTTAAGGTTATAACTTTTTAAATAATTCTCAAATAATATATAGGGGATATATATAATAATAAAAAGAGAATACGCTCAACACCTAGCTATGCCACGTAAGTATAAATAATCAGCCAATGATAATAAAATTAAGTGCCACATCAGCTTGCCTAGATCTCTTCTTCCTTGCGAATGAATTTCTTCCACTCTGTTAAACTGATCGTGACTTTACACTTTCCTGTCTTATTGTCATCCTCTAAGTACAAATTTTTCCGTTCTATTTAAAAGAGAAACAAAAAAAACAGTCAATAAAAAAAAAATAGCCGTTCAGCTCTCAGATCAGAATTGAAAAGGATTAGGTATTCATTCAACATGGGTTCATCCAATATAATTAATTCCTCGAAAACTTATTACAAGGAGAAGATCGCTGCTCCCCAGAAGTTAGTAATCTCTTCCCTTTCTTTTTCATCAATCTATAGTTTATCTAAAGTGATGAAAAATCAGGAAAAAAAAATACAGAGATCGTTCAAAAAATGGAGAATCAAAATCCTTCATAAGACCCCTTGAAACTTGGATTTTTTCTACGCTGTTTCTCCTTCTAGAGCTGTCGTAAAATAATTGGTGAACGCTCACGTTTCCCTTTCTCCACACGCGTTTCCCTTTCTCTGTTACATATTTCTCTTTTGTTATTCTTTTCTAACTTTTCATTTTGTGTTTCGGTAGTGCTGTTGACGCACTTAAGCTCTCTATTGAGAACATCACGTCTTTTGGAGGTTTGAAATAATAGAAGAAGACATCTTGGTTCATAAGAAAGAACTCTCTTCAGGTTTTTACAAAACATCTAGCTTTCCCTTTCTAACGTAAAGATAAGAAGTAGCTTAGTAATATTTGTGTTGAAGCTTCCAGTTATCAGGTTTGTTCAAGTTGTTAGTGGTCTAGAAGTTTTGGAAATAGTCAAATTCATTTGATTTGGAGATTTCCCATGTAGAAGCAGCTCGGATACTATTCTCACGGTCTGTTAAAGTTTCTCATTTGTTCCATCAAACTTTTACGTTTACTGTACCAAACTTGATATTAGATTTCTTATCCATGTTTCAAATGATGGAGGCGTGACGGATGCAGCAAAGTAAGTAAATCTCTCTGTTTTTATTTTGGGGGGTTGAAGTGTGTGTTGAAAGAGTGTTTTGCTGATTGGCTTTTCTTTATGTATACAGGAAGGAGTTCTTAATAGATACAAATTTAAGACTTGAGGCAATTAAAATTAACTTTACCACAGAGATTTCTCATGCTTCAACTACTGGTTTTGATCCTCACAATGTTTCTCATCTCCAACATTTTGCCGATACATTTGGTCCACAAGTTTTGAGTTGAGTGATTCCTTTATCTCTGTGTTTTACGTTCTTGCACCTCTGTGTTAAATTTTATTATCTAAACATAGTTTTCTTATCAGCATTTATATTTTATTATGGCAAAGAAGACAAGAGTCACCAGACATTATCTTATTTTATTTTCCATGTTTCAGATGATCGAGGCAAGGCTGATGAAACAAACATCAGTCAACTTTGGGGGTAGTTGGGTGATATCACTCAAATTACCCTAAGGAGTGAATTACTCTGTCAAATAAGAGGTTCATATGTAGTACTTAGGGATCAAATCCACAAGGAACTAAGGAACACAAAAGATATAATCCTTAGTGATTATGCTAGGTTGATTTAGTTTAAAAGTAAATTGCAGTTGTGAGCAATGGTGAGTTGCTCAAGAGAATTGGTTTAGGTTTTAAACAATAAAAGAAAGTAGTTAGATTCAAGGTTGCTATTCAGATAATCATGATTATAATGCTACAGATGTCTTAATAAGTTGCTTGCAAGATATTAAAGAACTTCAACTCTTAGATAAGTCTATTAGCAATCGCTATCTAGACTCGTCCATTGATCTGACTGCCGGCAATATCAACCGATGTTTTGACAGCGATATCGGACGATATAGGTAGCCGTCAATCGATTACTCTATAGGAGTATCGATCGATATAGCTTCAGATCGAATTGAATATGTGTTCACCAAGATCATAGACCGGCTCTCGCTCGTCCCTAGAGGACCTCAGCTTATGCTAGATGATTTCAGGATGATGATTTACAAGTCAAATCATTCCAGGATCATACTCTAGTTAGCTACTCTAGAGTAAGTATTAGGGTTCATCAGGATAATGAATATCACAACTCAACAATCTATAGTTGGGGCTAATCCCTCATAACTATTTGAACCCCAAATCTAACAAGTGAATCTACTCAGACATGGCTAAGTGATTCATAGCATCAAGGTAATAATAGAAATTCATAAGATTAGAAGATTGAACACTTGGTTCCTTTGAACACCAAATCTCTTTGTGTGTTCTTCTAAATCTAGAACTCTATAACCTTATGATGAAAAATAAGAATAAGATGAAAAGAATACTTTCATTAATGAGAGAAATATGAGTTTTAAGAAGCATAAAAGGCACAAAAGAAAAGCACACCCTGCCAATACACATAGGCATAACTATAAATATGAGTTCTATTAGGCTAAAAACTCGTCAGGGGTAATCTTGTAATATTGAGAGAACTTGGGCTTCAAGTCGGATGAGTCAAACTTATTCTTCACATTTGATATCGATCGATGGTACAAGGTGTACATCGATGGATGGAGTATATCGATTCGTCATCTTCCACGGAAGCGTCATCGATCGATTACACAGGATGTGTATCGGTCGATATGTATCTCTGGATATCAACCTTGTTGTCTGATCTTCATAGTCATCTCGGAAAAACTTTCCTTTAAGCTCCATAAGGGCACCTAAATCATCACTTTACTCCAAAATGCTCATGAACCTGAAAATATACCTAATAGACTCCAAAACATATATATATATATATATACTGTAAAATCATCTCAATACCATGGTTAAAAGTGGGTCAAAACCATGGTAGATCATTGGGTGAATCTTCTACTGGTAAATCCTTGATGCAATTTGTTATTATATTCAATCTCATAGGAGCACCCTCAGTGGGAAGTGAAGGAAAGGTTTGTTGTGTTCCAGAAAGCCAAAGAAACTGCACCTTGCAAACAGATTCCTTCTCTGCAGCTCATCAACCAGACTCTAAGCTATGCCAGAGAGCTGGAGCGTATTGTGTAAGGTGGACTTTTATTCAATTCTCTTATATTCCCTTTTGTTCCTTAAAAAAATATCTCAGGTCATAAAACTTTGTTATCATGTAAGTACTGATTTGAAGAGACTCAGTACTTGTCTTTGGTCAATTGGGTTTGGCAAAATGAGATTCCCTCTAACGTTATTATGTTTTTCAATGTTCACTTCTTATCATTTTGTTTCTTTCTCCTCATCTCTTTGATGCGTTTTGTGTTGTTCAAAACCAGGCTTAGACATTCGAAATATCAGTTAAGTTGGTTAGGTTTGCGTTGAAATGTGTTGTTACAGTTTGGTCTTTTAGCTCTGGTTTGGTTTAGGCTAAGATTGAACATGTAAGAAGGTAGGTTGGCCGAACAGGATTGTCCATAGCCAAACACTTATCAAGTGGGGATTACATTTAAAGCATTTCTTCTGTTTTGGGGTTAACAATTGACTTAACAAGTAGCAATTTCAATCTTATAGTCATTAAACTCTTCCTATGGTAAAAACACTTAATCAAACCCTTAGTAATGTTTCTTAAAATAGAAAGCTTTTATTTATAAAATTTAAGGATGTATGTATATGCAGCCTAGGAGCTTTGATCTTATGCAGCTACATCACTCTCCCTTCGTACGCCCTGGTGACTCAGGTAATTTGTTGACCACATTTTCGATATTTTGACCATGTTACCCTTGAATGTTGAAACAATGAAATGATAAAAATGTTGTGTTGATATGTGAGAGCAGATGGGTTCACACATGAAGAAAGCAGCGTTTGATGAAGAAATGGCAAAGGCATTGAAGAAGTGGCACAAAAATATCAAAAAAAAGAAAGGAAAAGCAAGGAAGCTCTCAAGCAAGACACTTGGTGGTTCGGGGAGTTTCAGCATCTTACCCTCTTCCTCTGGAAACACTCTACACCGTTCCAAGACCACTGGTCACACTTCTAACGCCATATACTACAAACAAGAAGAAGAAGAAAAAGAAGAAGAAGAAGACAAGGAGGTATCTGATCTTGAAGTTGGTGCAGAGGATGCAACTGAAAGGTTTCAAGAACAGCATAAGCCATTGCACCACTCCTAACTAGAAATTTTATAATGAGAAGAAGATAGAAAAACTAGATGTTCGATATCTCTTTCTTTAAAGAATTAGATTTGATGGAAAACAAGAAATGTTAGACATCTAAGTAAACCCTCCTCCCCACTTCATGGACGAAATACCATTAATTAAAAATATTTTTATTGACTAATCCTGTATTGAAAAAATGGTTTAGGTAATGAAATACTGCAGCAGTTGAAAGTGGCTGGGTGGTTTCTATCTTTTTTACCGTCAATTTGTAAAGAGAGATTCCTTTTAAATGTTGGTTTTCTAATGGTCCATTATTGCTTTGTGTTATCATAATTATTTAGGAAGAATACATTTTAAAAAAACAGGAATAATTATAAAGAGATATATGACTCTGTTTTTTTAATAGTGTTTAGCTCTACTTTGATGGTGGCCATTAAGTTAAAATCTCGGTCAAATTGGTTTGGTTTAGGTTTTCTATGTTTTTGTACTTTTTGAAATATCAATTTATTTAGGGAATCACTAACATATCAGTACACATGTCTCTCAAATAAATTCGAAAAATAGTCCATAATTTTGGTGATTATTAAACAGTAATTAACTGATTTTTATCAAAAAACCTAAACAAAATTTCAAACTTCTCGGAAAAATATTTTTTTTGCCTTTTCTATTATTTTCTTTCATTTTGTTGCTTACAAATAAGGTAATATTTAATATATTCAAGTTTAGTTTTTCATGATTGTTCAGTTTTACTTTGATATTTTTAGATTTCTCTTTGTGTTTTGTTAGATTATGAAATAAACTAATTGATCATTGTTTACTTTATGAATTTGATTAATAATATTTTTAAAATGAATTAATCTTCTATTATGAAAGTTTTGTTATATAAATTCATAAAACTTGAAGATTGGTTTTATTTAAATATAGGTTTTAAATTTTTAATAGTTGGAAATGTTGATTACAGAAACCATTTTACAAAGAAAAATTTTAATTGTTTGCAAAATATACTTTAAAGTCATAATAGATTTAACTGTAGAAAAATATAGATTAATCACGTACATATGTGGCTTCCTAATTTTGTGAAAATTCATTTAGTATGTTGTGGTTAAGAGAGACCAAAGTAATAGTGATTTTAACTATCACACTACAAGAAAACGATTTTTTAACTAGGAAAATGTTTCCTCGTAAAATTACAACGACATTACGAGAAATTTACGAGGAAACCATGATCCCACGTAGTTTCCTCGTAAAGTCACGAGAAAAGTGTTTCCTCGTAGAGTCCTAGTAGTATTACGAGGAAACTACGTGTCTTTGCAAGTTTCCTCGTAGATTCCTAATTAAGCTTAACTAGGAATTTACGAGGAAGTATTATTACTAGGAAACTACCTGTCTTTTCTTGTTTCCTCTTAAACTCCTAGTTAAGCTTAACTAGGAGTTTATGAGGAAATATGATTTAGCGAGAAAATAGCAAGGCTTTGGGTATTTTAAATTTAAAAATGTGTATTATACCTACTTTTCCTCGTAAATTCCTAGTAAACATCAATCTACCAAATCAAAAATTTCTATAAATACGACCGTTGGTGATTCATTTTAAACACATCAAAAAAAATCAGTTATAAGCTTGAAAGAAAAAAAAAAGTCCGGTCCTGGAAATATTTTCGAGTTACGGAGGTGGATGTATACACACAGAGATAATAACGAGATAGTGACGAAAGCGGTAAGATGTTATGGCCTTGTCGGAAGTGCAACAATACAAAATTTGGCCCTCGTGAAAATGTTTGGAAGCATTTAATGAATAGAGGTTTCATGCCACAATACTATATTTGGTATCAACATGGAGAGATAATATTTGTAGGAATGAAGCAAGCAATAGTAATAGCAATTTTCAAACTGGTCGTTGATCATTTGCATAATGAAAATAGTTATCACCAGGAGGAACAGATGGTAGATTGTGATAGGGTTCACGATATGGTAGGTGATGCATTTGTAACTCATGATGTTGAAGTTGAAGAACCAAACTTAGATGCAAAAAAAGTTTTATGAAATGTTAGAAGCTGCAAACGAGTCAATTTACAATGGTTGTAGAGAAGGTCTCTGTAAATTGTCGTTGGCTACTAGAATGATGAGTATTAAAACTGATCACAATCTACCTGCATGGATGCATGGGCAGACTTGTTTAAAGAGTATTTGCCAGAAGACAATATATCTGCTGAATCTTATTATGAGATTCAGAAATTGGTTTATAGTCTTGGGTTGCCCTCGGAGACGATAGACGTTTGCATCGACAACTGCATGATTTACTGGGGAGATGATGAGCAGTTAGAAGAATGTCGATTCTGTAAGAAGCCATGACTCAAACCGCAAGGACGAGGACATAATAGGGTACCGTACCAAAGGATTTGGTACCTACCAATCATAGACAGATTGAAAAGATTGTACAAATCTGAGGAGACTGCTGGAGGGATGAGATGGCACGCCGAGCATACTCAGACCGATGGGGAGATGACTCATCCATCAGATGCAAGAGCTTGGAAACATTTTAACAATGTACATCCACATTTCGCACGAAATAGCCGGAATGTGTATCTTGGATTATGCACTGATGGATTTAGTCCATTTGGAATGTCTGAGAGACAATATTCATTGTGGTCATTTTTTTATGCCGTACAACCTGCCACCGGACATGTGCATGCGACGAGAGTTTTTATTCTTGACCATATTAATACCTGGTTCAAAGCATCCAAAATATCTCTCGATGTTTTTCTACAACCACTGATAAAAGAGTTGAAAGATTTGTGGTCATCAGGGGTATGGACAACGAAAACGAATTTTACGATGCGAACGATGCTTTTGTGGACCATAAGTGACTTTCCTGCATATGGGATGTTGTCTGGATGGACTACACATGGGAGATTAACTTGTCCATATTGTAATGGAATGACAGATGCGTTTCAGTTGAAGAATGGTAGGAAGACAACTCACCGTCGATTTCTTCCACTTTACCACCCATACCAAAGAAACAAGACATTGTTCAGACACAAACGGGTGGTCAGAGACACTCCTCCTCCATATTTAACTAGAGAACAAATTGAAGCGCAAATCAATTACTACTGTGCACTAGAAACAGCTCCTCGTGGTGGTATTTGGCAGGTTCCCAGTAATATGATGAAAGCACAATTGGCACAAGAAGAGTATATTTTGGTAGTTGCCATATTGGAAAGATCTTCTTTTGCACCACAACCTCGATGTGATGCATATAGAGAAGAACTTTTTTGAGAACATCGTGAACACTATATTGAATGTCCCAGGGAAGACAAAAGACAACATAAAATCGAGGTTGGACTTACCCGATATATGCTCAAGAAGTGAGTTACATATAAAAAGCAATGGGCAAGTTCCAGTTCCGATATTCAGTTTGTCATCAGAAAAAAAGTCAGTGTTGTTCAACTGGGTGGCTTCAGAAGTGAAGTTTCCTGATGGGTATGTTTCAAATCTCTCAAGATGTGTTGAGAAAGGTCAAAATTTCTCCGGGATATAGAGCCATGATTGTCATGTCTTTATGCAACGACTACTTCCCTTTGCATTTGCGGAACTACTACCAACAAAACTACATGAAACACTTGCAGGTAATATAATACGCAAACATTAATTAATTTCTTTATATATATGTTCATATAATTAAATATGATTATATTAATGTGTTTAATTTTTGTAATATATAAGGAATTGAATCATTTTTCAGGGATCTGAGCACACGCACTTTTAAAGAGAATCTTGTTCAACAACTTCATGAGAACATCCCCATCTTAATGTGCAACTTGGAGAAATTATTTCCGCCGACATTTTTTGACGTCATGGAGAACCTAGTTGTCCACCTCCCGTATAAAGTGTTGCTTCGTGGACTTGTACATTATGGATAGATGTATCAGTATGAAAGAGCCATGAAAACGTTAAAAGGAAAAGCCAAAAACCTTGCAAAAGTTGAAGGTGCTATTGTTGCAGGAAGTTTGACGGAAGAAACATCACATTTCACATCGTACTACTTTGCACCGGAAGTACGTACAAGGAAACGAGCTCCAAGAAGATATGATGATGGTGGTGTCGTGCCGACATATATGGAAAAATATGTTCCATACATCTTTTGTCAATTTGGGCGATTGGGTGAGAAATTGAAGGAGGTTTGGTGGTCGAATGATGAAGACATCCATAGTGCACACATTTATATTATTCTCAACTGCGAGCATCCATTGATTTGTTATTTTGAAAGGTAAACATATAAACACGTTCATACACATTTATATATTTTCAATTGATTAATTAACATAACATAACAATCCTAGGTATATCGACAACTGAGTTAAGCACAAGGAAAGATCAACACTTTATCAAGTGGTTGAAGAAACATGTATTATAACTTAAATTTTTATGCATACATCCCTGATAGTAAGTTTAATTTCAAGTAAATGTGATTTTTTTTGCAGGTTGATTATGACGATCCCGCTTATCCCGCATGGTTTCGCGAATTACTTCAAGGTTTAGTTGCAAAGGTCACCACATCATCGATGTATTTCACACGAGGCTATACTTTTCATACCTATGACTATGGTAGACACCGAGCGACAAGTAATTATGGAATATGTGTGAAAGGCGAAATAGATTTCTACGGGATCTTTCAGGAGGTTTATGAAGTTTAATTCCCATGATTATTGAAGTTGAAATGCGTCATCTTCAAGTGCGAGTGGTTCGACCCCATTATCAACAGAGGTGTTCGGGTTAAAAATTCGGTGTACTTGATGTCAATGGTGGACGAAGGTACAACAAATTCAAGCCTTTCATATTAGCTTCACAAGCGGACCAAGTTTGGTTCATTCCATACCCTTGGATGACAAACTCAGGAATAAATTGGTTAGCTGTTATCAAAGTTACACCTCATGGACGAATAATCGCTGGAGAAGAATCACCATTACAAGAGGAACACACCAATGAAATCGAGGATCCTGAAGCACAACTTGATGAAATCTTACTCATCGATCCGCATAATCGTGAATACGAAGATGTCCCGGATCATACAACAGACGAAGCTGTTGAAGACGAGTCTTACGAAGATGATGATGTTTCTAGTGATGATGCCGAGAATGGGAATGCTGAATCCGAATGATGTTGTATGGCAATGTATCTGAGTTTTTAATATTAATAATTTTAAAAATTAATTAATTACAAAAATGATATGGAAGTTTGGAAAGTTGTGATTTGGGGTTTAGGAAGATGTAGAGGTATAAGTTATGGAAGTTGGGGTTTAGGGTTTGTGGTTTCGAATTTTAGGGATATACAAACCTTTCCTCATAAAATTCTAGTAATGTGAAAACACGGGACTTGTTATTTCCTCGTAAAGTCCACGTAAGCAGTTTTCCTCGTAAAGTCCACGTAAGTTGTTTTCCTCGTAAAGTCCACGTAAGGATGTTTCCTCGTAAAGTCCACGTAAGCCTTTTCCTCGTAAAATCCTCGTGAAGTGAAAGCACGGGACTTGTTATTTCCTCGTAAAGTCCACGTAAGCTTTTCCTCGTAAAATCCTCGTGAGGTGACACGGGACTCGTTGTTTCCTCGTAATAGGACTAGGATTTTACGAGGAAACCAAAATCCCTATATAAATCGAAGCAATCCGATTTCTCTCATTTTTAGTTAACTCCTCTCCATTTTCTCTTAAGGTAATTGTTATGGAATTTATACTAGGTGGTTAGTTTAGGGTTTAGGGTTTAGGGTTTAGGGAATTTAGATTAGGTGGTTAGTTTAGGGAATTTATATTAGGTTTTTTAGTTTTGGGAATTTATATTATGTTTTTTTTAAATGTTAATTACTTTTTTTTTTAAATGTTTAAATGTTTTAGATGACGAGAGCGCAAAAGCTTAAGGGTAAGCAGTGGCCACCAGTCAGATCATCTTCTTAAGGTTCTCCTACAGGTGGGACTCATTATGGGAACATGTTTGGCCGTGAGCTAGGTCCTCATACAGGCGGATCATCTTCTTCAACCCTCGGTTCTTCGATTCCGGAGAGTGTTCCCGAGTCTCAGTTTCCTCCTCCTCCTCCTCTCCTACCAGAAAACATTTACTGGTATGTTTCATTTTTATTTTTTTTATTTATAATAACATTAATTAAAAAATTTAATATTTTCATTTCTTTTTTGTTCAGGTTTGGGGTTGACAATTGTGTCGCTCGGAGCGTCACCGACTGTATCAAGGGATACTTCCCCGATGCAGCTCCAAACTGGAAATTGACGCCTCTCCACACCAGAAAGACGTGGTTGAAAATGTTCGCTGTAAGTGATTAGTAAAATTAAAGTTTTAAATTATTTAAAACTTTTAATATTATTGGACTAATTATATTTCTAATATTTTTTTGGTTACAGCAAAAATGGCGTTGGTCCATAGGAGTGAACGAGCGGGTGAAGCATAAGTTTGAGCAGAAGGTGAAAGCACGATTGTTGGACATGGTCTCCAACTGGAAGGACGATTATGAGGTGGATGGTTATGAGAAAGGAAAACCCACTTGCCTCACATATTCGGTGTGGGATGGACTCATCCATTATTGGAACCAGCCAGAGTCGATCAGAACCTCCAACAACTGGTATGTTTCATTTTTATTTTTTTAATTTATAATAAACATTAACAAATTTAATACTTTTCATTTCTTTTTTGTTCAAGTTTGGGGTTGAAAATTGTGTCGCTCGGAGCATCACCGACTGTATCAAAGGATACTTCCCCGATGCAGCTCCAAACTGGAAATTGACGCTCTCCACACCAGAAATACATGGTTCAAAATGTTCGCTGTAAGTGATTTGTAAAATTAAAATTTTAACTTATTTAGATTTTTAATATTATTGGACTAATTATATTTCTAATATTTTTTTGGTTACAGCAAAAATGGCGTTGGTCCATAGGAGTGAACGAGCGGGTGAAGCATAAGTTTGAGCAGAAGTTGAAAGCACGATTGCTGGACATGGTCTCCAACTGGAAGGACGATTATGAGGTGGATGGTTATGAGAAAGGGAAACCCTCTTGCCTCACATATTCGGTAAGGGATGGACTCATCCATTATTGGAACCAGCCACAGTCGATCAGAACCTCTAACAACTGCTCCGCTAACCGTTTGACCAAGGATGAGCATGGCAACACAAAGATGCTCCACAGTTCAGGTCATAAACCTCACGCCGGAGTTTGTCTCGATATGGTAATTAAATTTTTGAATAACTAATTTTTTTTAATATATATATATATATATTTAACTAATTTCTTAAAATATTTTAGGCTAAAGAGACGGGATTTCTTCTATCTCTCAAGGAGTTTTACGAGCGGACCCACAGGAACAAGACTGGGCAATTTTTAGATCTTCGGTCTGAGCGAATCTACAACGAGGTTATTTCTCGGGTTGAGGAGCGCCAAACCCAGCTGAGTCAGCAGACTCCGATGGGACACCCGTCGTATTATCCACACCTGGCCTGGATTGGATTTTCGAGGAGGTAAGTTTGTTTTCTTCTTATTATTATTTATTATATTTATATTTTTATATTAACTAGCAGTAATCTTTTATTTACAGGTCGTCCCTAAGAAAAAGGGACGTATTGTGGGGATAGGTTCGGTTAATGATGTCAAGAGCGACATCGTCTTATGCACATGAACGGGACAATGAGACTGCTCAGCTGTGTTCGGAGTTGCAGGCGACGCGTTCTGATTTGAGCACGACGCAAGCTCAAATGGGATCGCTCGAGGGTTTTCTCGACATTTTGGCGGCTGGAAATCCGCAATTGGAGATGATGTTGCATGCCAGGCGGGAACAACTACGGATTCCACACCCACTGCCACAGCCTCAGCCAAAGCCACAGCCACATCCAACCCGTCAGGTGGAGGACGACGAGGTAGAGAGGAGTGAAGACTTCGTCCGCCAATTTCACGAGCAACACCCGTAGTTTTTTTTTTCTTTCTCTTGTATTATAAATTTTAAACTTAAATATTTATGCATATATTACTTTTTTCTTCTACTATTTGAATTTTAAATTTTAAATCTTTTTAAAAATAATTTATTTATATATTTAGATTATTATTTATAATTTAGGAAAAATAAGGTTTCCAAGTAAATTCCTCGTAACGAGGAAATATTTACAAGGCTCTTACGAGGAAAACTTAGGTGGCATTAACGAGGAATGTATTTCGAGGACTTTACGAGGAAAATATTACATGGCTTTAACAAGGAAAACCTTACGAGGCGTTTACGAGGAAATGCTGTAGAGACTTAACGAGGAATATTTTCCTCGTTACTTAACGAGGAAATTTGAGTTACGACGAACGTGTCACGACGAAACGCGTTTCCTAGTTATTTCCTCGTAAACCCCCTTTTACGAGAAAACAACTAGGAAATACTGTCCTAGCTTTAAATGTGTTTTCTTGTAATGTCAGTTTGTTGCTACCGTATATACAGTAATAATCTATAACAGGAACATTACCATTTGATTTTATGTTCTGTTTATATTTCTGCTGCTATTCTTTAGTTTCGAAGAAGTCATACCACTGCTACCTCTTCCAATCCAACCTCTGTCAGTGCAGTCGTCATCAATGAAGAATGTAGGCGTTGTTTATTAGTAGATCCTGAAATTTTTTAGTGTAAACCGTTTCTCTTGACATTTGATGGTGTAGTCAAGTGTATCTTTTCGCACGTTGTTTCTAAATTCCTTAAAAAAATTTATCAACTACAATAGAGAAAAGATTTAACAATGCTTTCTTTTACTTATGGATCTACGATATACAAAGAAAGTGAACATAAGGAGGATCAATTTAGTATTTACTATCTCCTTTCTTTTTCAAAAAAAAATCGAACCATGCAAAAAAATGCGAATAATTCATCGGAATTAATTCAGGTAGACATAAATTCGACATCACAAGGTGACAATCTTTATTTTTAGAACAAATAAATTTTAGAAAACCATAATGTCCATACCTTCTGCAACAACACCCATTCGTTTTGTGATTATGACTACTTCTTGATTTACAAATATGTGTTAGAAAATGGTAAAGACAACAAATTGAGTGCTATCATCGAACTTATATTAGGTTTTATTTATAAATTTTTTAATTAAAAATATGTGTTAGAAAATGGTAAAGACAACAAATCGAGTGCTATCATCAAACATCTGTTAGTTTTTTTTTATACTCTTTCATAAACATTATAGAGAATTATTAATTACCTTAAAAACACTTTATTTGTTTAACGTATATATTTTAACGAATTAAATAACTAACATAAAAATTACAAAAAAACACAAAAGTTATGCAATAAATTATGTTAAATTTGACTAAATTAATATGTAAAATTACCTTTGCGATCGTTTAAACTATATGTTCCCAAAAAATAAATAATGTATTTGTGATCCATTTATATGTTACTAACACAAAATGATTTTTAAATGTAAAAAATAATAAAAATGATTGTACTATAATTTCTAAACTATACTAGCAAACTATTTATAAATAATTAATCTGCCCGGCGTAACCCGGGAAAAGACTTAGTAATAGTAATTACTCCCTCCGTTCCTAAAAGATCCATGTTCTGGAAAAATATTTTGTTTCAAAAAGATGTATATATTATGTTTTCTATGAAAAAATTACAAGTTTCAAAAAAATGAATTGGTTTTATTAGATTACTATTGGCTAAAAGTTGTTGAAAATTGAAAATTACTGAAAAAGATAGTGATGTAATGTGTTTTCTTAATATTTGTGAAAATACTAGAAAGTCTATCTTTTAGGAACAGATGGAGTACTTAATTTTCCTCCCATCCACATAAGGTTTCGTAAAATATATCCAAATTTCATGATTTTCCATCATTATTAGTACGCTCATTATTACATAATCTAACATCATTACCACCAACCTAATTACAACTATACTAGTTCATAATTATAGATACGTTATTACGATAATAAATAATATTTTGCCAGAGTTCCTTTGAAATATCGACATACTTCTGGAGTCAAGCCTGAAAAGGTAGCTGTTTATAGACTCGTCACTGTTCTTCCTGTAATGTATTAAATTGTTAACAAAAGATTGCAGTTCTATACTCATTTCAAAATGTTATGCAATAACAAAAGAATACAAAACACATCTTAGAAAATGGAACATGTAAGTGTTAATTTTTACTTAGCTACATATTAAAACATGTGTTTCCCTTTTTCAAAAGAAGATAATGATAATTTGCAGAGACAATATATTTCTAACTGGCTACTTAGAGGGGATCAATAGAAGCCCTAGCTCTGACGGCGACTAGATGGCGACAAGGAGCGTGATGGTTTCGAAGGGATCTCTTGCGTAGATCAATGTTTCTCCGGTGGTAAATCGAGAAAGATCCGGCTAACCTTTGTTGGCTGGTGGTGCTCTGCCTCCCAGAAATCGATCTTTTTCGGTTTTTTTCCCTGTCACGATATGTCTCCTTGGCTGGTGATCATTCTATTATCTGGTGGTGATCATTATCACACATTACGCCGATATTCTCTGCCTTTGGGCCGGAGGGGGATCATCAAAGGAAAGATCTCAAGGATTCTACCCTTGTTGTTTCTTTTGTGTTACGTAAGGAACGGTTAACCTTTGTTTGACCGGTGGTTTCGGAGTTCCTGGAGTCCCCGTTTTCTGATTCAAAACTTGTTTCCTTACGATTTGGGTTTCGCCTCTGCTCTCCTTTGAAGAATCTGATTACGGACCATCTCCTTAAGAGATCTATCAACATATCAGTGTTTCTTTTCTTATTCTCTCAGTGAGGTGGGAAGAGGCTGTGAAGGATCTTGAGAATTTTTCACAGGAACAACATATACTCGAGAGGACCTTATCATGGGGTCCTCGGGTCGACTTAACTCTGCTCATATGGTACATGTTAAGGGCAAAGGAATACTCTACGAGGATGATGATGAACCGATTAAACTATCTGCGCATGATGACTCCTTCGTGATAAAGGAATTCTGCATGTCTCTCATCGGAAAGGTCCTAAACCCTAAGAAGCAGAACGTTGAGAAGCTGGTGCAAAAAATGCCGGCTTAATGGGGTTTTCAAGATAGAATCACAGCGAATGACTTAGGGAATGGGAAGTTTCTTTTTAATTTTAGCTCTGAAAATGAGTTAAATGCTGTCCTTAGACAAGGTCCGTTCCATTACAACTACTGCATGTTTGTATTGGTGAGGTGGGAGCCTATCGTCCATGATGACTATCCCTGGATCATTCCCTTTTGGGTTATGTTTGTTGGTATGCCATTACACTTATGGACGGATAGGAACTTGAGGGATATTGGAGATCGACTTGGCTTTGTGGACACTGTTTACCTATCGGAGGGGCGATTGCTGATTCATATTGACTAGCGAAGACCATTAAAATTCAAGAGAAAAGTTCGGAGTCCTGAGGGTGATGAAGTTACCATTTAGATCAAGTATGACAAGCTTTTTAAGCATTGTACAATTTGTGGCCTTATGTCACATGAGAAGGGATATTGCCCTTCGGTGATAACTACATCCCGCGGTACAGCAGAGAGAGCTCATGTGTTCGACCGAGTTCAGCTGCCTCACGCTCCTCTAACTCGTCAACCTACGTTGGGGAACTCTAGGGCTTCACGTGATAGTCTAAAGGGAAGCGATAATGCATCAGGCCGTATGCCTTTACTCGGATCATCGCGTATCACTCCAGCAATGAATGATGGAAGTAAGGACAAGTATTCACGCAGGCTTGATATGTTCCATGGGCATGACAAGCGAACTGGTGATCGGGAGACTTTTTACTCGCGATCAAGAAGAGATGATTATCATCACCAAAAACGCTCCACTCGAGTAATGCGGAGAAGAAACGAGAAGCAAGACTACTCGAGATTCAATAGCTCTCGGCATGGTAAAGATCCGTATGACCGTCATACCAAATTATCTTGGCGCGTCAAAGAAAGGGAACAAGACGGTAATGAAACTAACAGCTTTACGAAAGGCAGTTCGGTGGTACCATCAGATCATGGCGCAGTTAGGGAAGATATGGAGCAAGATAGGGTAACTACTCAAATCAGTTCTGATGTTATTCATTCAGGAGAATTGGGACAGAGTAAGCGGCTGGCAAGCACCATAGTATCGCCTGCACTGCGACTAAATATGGAGGAAAATGTAACTCTGAGGAATAAGAGTGTGATACGGCCACTAACATTTGCATCACACGTTTCCCCGTCTGAGGCTGGTGAGGGACAAGTCATTGGCGCTTTAACAGACATGGAGATACAACCTGATGATGGAGTTGATGAGCAAATGCTGGCCGGTGATGATATATTTGATGAGGAATTAATGGAGTTGGAGGATAAGTCACACTCTCCGGAAGCATTGTCTTCGCCGCGCAGGGAATATGCTCCAAATGATTAAAAGTTGGTCAGGAGTAGAAGCAGAACACACCCACCGGTGGGGATTCAGGCAAAAAAACCGGAGCACCTCCGTCGAGGTTCTCCACATCTCAGAGCACATATGTCTTCGTCTCATCGATTGGGCGCAAGTGAGACGCCTAGGCGATCACATCATAGCACCAAAAAGACAATTGAGGCAACAAACAAGGTCAGGGTTCGATGGGTCCCTATAATCCATCTCCCTTTCATCAATGAGGACAATCAGTTGGAACTGTCGAGGGATAGGAAACGACCTCACAGTTCGACGCCTTACAGAGATGTATAAGAAGCATCGCCCAGGACTTGTGTTACTTTCTGAGACGAAGAATAGGAGGCTGCTGTTGCAAGACATTCAGGCCGACTTAGGATTTGATCATGTTTTTACCGTTGAGCCACTTGGTCTTAGCGGAGGTTTAACGTTATTTTTTATGGATGAATTTCAAGTTAATGTTTTATTTTCAAATAACAGAATGATTGACATTGAGGCAGTCATTAATGGTATAAAAGTCTTTATGACGTTTGTTTATGGGGATTTTGTACTAGAACGAAGATATTTAGTTTGGGAACGTCTTACGCATTTCTCAACAACACGAAATGGGCCCTGGTTTATGATTGGAGATTTTAATGAAATCACCTGCCATGAGGAGAAGGAAGGAGACAGACAATGCCCAGTCAGCTCCTTCCTACCTTTCAGCCAAATGCTGAGTGACTGTGGTATTATAGATTTCCCCTTTACAGGAAACATGCTTTCTTGGGCTGGAAAAAGAGTAGGGAGAGTTACGGTTAGATGCCGTCTTGACAGAGCTGTTGGGAATGAGGACTGGCATGAAAAATTTTCACATTCAAAAGTTACATACATGAGGCTCTGGGGATCAGACCATCGTCCAATCTTAGTAGATATCCTGAGAAAGAAACCACGGAGGTCGAAAACTTTTAAATTCGATAAGCGATGGTTAGATAATGCGGAGCTCAGACAAATCATCCTTGATGGGTGGAAATCCCCATATTTACCACCAGATGCAAGCATTATGGAGCATATTGCAAGTTGTCGGAAAGCCTTAAGTGATTGGAAGAGACAACATAATCTGAATGCTGAGAGGAGTGTGGAGGAGTTAAAAGAAAAGGTCGATCAATTATCATCCAACGATGATGCCACTACCGAGGAGATTGCAGCAGCCATAAAGGAACTGTCTGACGCTCTTAAAGAGGAGGAGATGTTCTGGAAGCAGAAATGTAGGGTATTTTTGTTAAGAGAAGGTGATAGGAACAAAAAAAAATTTCACGCCCTAACAAAGCAGAGAAGATCGAGGAACAGGATTACACAATTACTAGATGAAGATCGAGATGTTGTTGAGGATGAGGAAGGACTTGTAGCCATTGCTACAAGTTATTTTAGACATTTATTCCAATCATCACATCCGGAGGAGATAGAGGAAGCATTATCTGAAGTGTCTTCGACCATTACATCAGCAGACAATGAGAGGCTAACGGCACCAGTCACAGAATGGGAGATTAAAGTGGCTCTTTTCGCGATGCATCCAGAGAAAGCCCATGGTCCAGATGGAATGACTGCGCTTTTTTATCAGAAATATTGGGATATTGTAAAGGAAGATCTAACTCGTATGGGTAATCAATTCCTATTTGAAGTTGCCTCCTGGTCTGAACGATACGAACATATGTCTCATCGCGAAAGTAGATAAGCCTAACCAGATGAGTCAACTACGTCCCATCAGCTTATGTAACGTTAATTACAAAATAATCTCTAAGGTCTTATGCCAGAGGTTGAAAAAGGTATTACCATATCGCATTTCCGAAACCCAGTCAGCCTTTGTTGTTGGGAGACAAATTTCTGACAACATTATGATTGCTCAGGAGATGTTCCATGCTTTAAGGACCAAACCAAGGGACGCAATAAGAGGATGGCTATCAAAACAGACATGAGCAAGGCTTATGATAGAATGGAGTGGTCTTTCATCGAGGCTACGATGAGAAAGATGGGATTTTCGGAAACCTGGATAACTTGGATAATGCGATGTGTCAAGTCAGTAAAGTACAAGGTTCTTTTAAATGGCCAGCCAAGAGGAAATATTGTTCCGGAGAGAGGTCTTCGGTAGGGGATCCTCTGTCCCCTTTCATTTTTACTCTATGCACGGAAGCGCCCGTTAGCCTTCTAAATCATGTAGAGAATCAAGGGAAGATAACGGGATGCGCATTACGCGTGCGTGTCCTTCGATATCCCACCTTCTCTTTGCTGATGATAGCCTGTTCTTTTGTAACGCAGAGCCCCGTGAATGTGAAGAAGTAATGAAAGTGGTCAGAAAATATGGACAAGCTTCTGGATAATGCATTAATTTCCATAAGTCATCTCTACTCTTTGGTAAGACAATAGGACATGAGGTTCGGCAAGAGATAAAAGTCACACTTGGGATTCAGAATGAAGGAGGAATGGGAACATATTTAGGAATTCCAGAGGACATAAGCGGATCCAAATGCAAGCTTTTTGCTTACTTAAAATACAAGTTAAGGAATCGGGTGAATGGATGGACGGGCAAATGGTTATCAAAGGGTGGCAAGGAAGTAATGATCAAATCGATCATGTTAGCACTCCCAACTTATGTGATGTCCTTTTTTCTTCTCCCATTGGAGATATGTGATGCTCTAGCTAGTGCCATTGCACAGTTTTGGTGGAGTTCGAATCCCTCTAAACGAGGCATACATTGGTCAACATGGGACAAATTATGTTTATCTAAAGAGGAAGGAGAGATTGGGTTCCGAATGATTCACGAGTTTAACCTAGCATTGTTAGCAAAACAGCTATGGAGATTGGTACAGTACACATACTCTTTGGTAGCTCGTGTCCTGCGAGGCCGGTATTATAGAATGAGCTCGCCTTTGCGTCAGTTAACTGTTAGCTCCCCATCTTATGTGTGGACAAGTTTATCGGCGGCACGGGAATTACTATTGTTGGGTGTTAAACAGAAGATACACTCGAGATATGAGGTAAAGGTTTGGGAGGACCCATGGATCCCTACCATCCCAGCAAGACCAGCATCACCATTTGCACCGGTTTTCCATCCGAACATGAGAGTGAGTGATCTTATTGATCAGGAGACGAAGTCTTGGGATATGAATCGGCTTGAGAATTATGTAGTTGCTGCTGACATACCTCTCATACGGAGTATGGCTATTAGTTCAACACATCGTAGAGACACGTTTTGCTGGAGCTATACCAGAAACGGTTAATACACAGTCAAATCAGGATATTGGGTTGCACGGAACATATTGATGAAGGAGGAGGAAACTGTAGCTTGCGAACCTAGTCTTACAAAATTACAAGCACATGCTTGGAAGGTTAAAGCGCCTCAGAAAATGTGCCACCTTATGTGGCAAATAATAATAGGACATATGGCTGTCACAAGTACTTTGAACCATAGGCATTTGAGATGTGATAATCATTGTCCACGATGTGGAGAACCAGATGAATCAGTTGCCCATGCGATATTTCAGTGTCCACCTGCGCTGTAAGTTTGGGCCCTATCTTCTACTCCTACCAACTCTGCTATGTTTCCACTTCAGAGTACTTATGCGAATATGGATTATCTTTTCTGGAGGAAAAATGCCATAATAGAACCGGAATTGGACAGGGATCCTTATCCCTGGCTAATATGGTATATTTGGAAGGCCCGAAATGATAAAGTGTTCAGAGGGATAGATAGGAATCCTTTGGAGCTAGCCTGTTATGCTGAGAGCGAATGTCAAGCCTGGTTTAAAGCTAAAGAACAGGTTACTCTATCTTCTCATGAGACCATAGATGCGGAAAACCAGGCCATACGTCTGGGGAATATTTGCCTGGTAGACGGCTCTTGGACCTCTACAGCTCAGTTCAGTGGATGTGGTTGGGTTTGGACTGATAGTAGGGGAAATAGCTAGTTGATGGATATGCGTAACTTTATTAGAGTGGAGTCTACTCTGCATTCTGAGCTGGAAGCACTGCGGTGGGCAATGGAGAACATGTTTCAACATTCGCCATGTCAGAGTTTTGGGACAGATTGTAAAGATATGATAGCGATGCTTAGGAATCCTCAAGACTGCCCAAGTTTCTCAACGGAATTGGAAAAGCTATCGATGCTGCGGATCTGCTTCCTCGATTTCAAGATTTCCTATGTTCCAAGGATACAAAATGTTGTTGCTGATTCTTTAGCTAAATCGGCTCGTGCCTTTTATCGAGATCTTTTGTACGTTGGTTGTTCTATTTCGGTCTGGATACCTAAACCACCTCAAGCTTGAGTAATAGATCAACCTTTTGATGTCAGGAAAAAAAAAAGATAATGAAAAACTAATATTGCAAAAGGTCAAATAAAAATAGGCTGGTGATGGGATCATGCCTTTTTTTTTTGTCACACAAGGGATCATGCCTTTATATCTAAATTTATGTTCTATTCAAAATTATAGCTCCACGAGAGAGCTGCACAGTTGAATCAAAATCCTTGTTATAAAACGCCTTAAAAACGCGTTAGGCGCTAGTCGGGTGTTCGATCTCTGCCTAGCGAGTTGCTAAAAAATCGGGGATTAATCATAGATTAATCGGATATTAATTTTTAATAATTTTAATATATTTATATAGTATATATAATATTTTTACAATGAAAAACAAAAAGAAACGGGTTGGTATAGTGGTGAAAGTGTGATTGCTTCCTTTAAGAACCTAAGTTGGACTTCCTGTGCATGCAAAACTTTGTTTTTTTTTTACTTTTTATTTTCTTCACCTTTTTCCTCGAATTTCTTGTGCTATCTAGTGTTTATATCAAAATATGATAGATATATCATGTAGAAATTTATTTTAATCTTGAAAAGTGAACCAAATTCAGAGTTTTTCACCGCACAGGATCTAAACGCTACGGTAAGTAGCCGCCAAGTGCCTCTACGCCGAGAACGTGGCCGCCTTGCCTTGCCCACGTTTTCGAACAGGGGTAGGTCATTTCAAATAGTATTGATTAAGTTGAATTATATGGATGAAATACATAAATTGACATGACACAAATAAAATAAAATAAAAAGAAAAATTACAAAACATAAGATCCAAAACTTAAAATAGGAACTAAAACTTATAAGATTATCGAAAAATGATTTAAACCTGATCTTAGGCACCTAATATTAACCGGTACCCAAATGTGAGACAGATATAATATTTAGATAGTCAATTGCCAGACCAGAAATCTACAAAAAAAAACATCCGCAACCTTCAAAACATCATGAGGGAATCAAATACTAGTATGAACATCTACGTAAAGCTTTCTAAAACCAATGTTAATATAAACGCTATCAACCAAATCTTAGAAGTAAACTAACGCAAATCGATTCCCAGTCTAGAAAAGACAAACTGAGAGCAACAACAAGAAGAAAAAAACAAACCTCAAAATTTGGAGAGCCAACAATGACAAGATAAACGGGTCACATAGTGACACACCCGACCAGCAACAATTTGGAGCCAAGAGCTAGAGCTTAAGAAGGATAGAGAAGCCGTTAACAAACAAAGCACATATACCACACCAAGCAGTTATGTCTTACAAATCCAGACCAAATGATCCACGAACTTGAAATCTCCTTGTCTACAAAAGTCACTCGAATCATTTAAGAACCTACAAAACAATAAACACAAACAATAAAAGATTTTCAGAATGTTTGAGGTGAAAATGGTTTGAAACAATATAAAGAGAGAGATGAGGGCGAACAAGGACGTTTTTATTAGATCTGAACAAGGAGTTACAAAGAGAAGAGTAAAGAGGCGGACTAGCCGGAAGTACAAGATGGTGAGTAAACGGGAAGGTGACTAAACAGGAAGGTGAGTAAACGAGAGGGTGAGTAAACCCTAGATCTAACCACCTAGTCGCTAAGAAACCCTAGATCTAGCCGCCAAGTGAGTATGTCGAATTCCGGATCCCTTTTCCCTTTGCTGCCTCTCTCCTTTTATAGACCCAATCTTCGTGTTCGCCCTAGTTTACCCGAGCCTTGTTGGGCCTTATTATTGCTAGGCCCGTTTAGTAGTTCGGGTAAATCGTACTTCCGCCGACTCTTCTAGAATACCTTTAGTCACGCTACTAAATGCGTCTCATGCCGAATCGTTTTGGTGTTACCCGGTAGGCCGAGTATATTGTCATATTGGGCTAAGTTTCTTCATTTGATGGGCCTTGTGGAGGGGTATAACCCATCTCCTACACAGAAGTGCTTGTATCTAAGTGATCACACTTCTCACATATGAATGCAAGAAGTCGCTAGTTCAACTTTCTATCACCGTGGTGGCACTATACCTCTCTAAATAAATCTTTCTTTATATGAGTAGAGGCAAGGGATGTATACTAACCGTACGTCTAAGCCATAAGGGTATTCCGCATACGAGTAAGCGCAAACGGGGTATGCCGATACCCGTAGATCCATGCTGGAGTAGGATTTCATGGATTTAGGGCTTTACCCTAAACAGTTTGAGAAGTGTTTGTATATGACTGTTGGAGGTGGCTGATTCGACTCTCTGTCAGCACAATGCGCTCTCCAAATCTTTCCTCATACTAGTAAAGGAAAGCAATGTATATTAAAGCATCTCCAACCCCACTCCAAAACCCACTCCAAACTCCATTTTGCAGTAAAATCTTCTCCAACCCTAGTCCAAAACTCACTCCAAAATAGAGTAACAAACATGATTACTCCAAATATGGAGTAAACCAACTCATTACTCCAAAATGGAGTTGAACTTTTTTATTTATCAAATAGTCCTCCATATTTATATATGTTTCATTTTTAATAAAATATTATTATAAATAAGTACTATATATATTATAAAATTTACTGTTATATTTTTTAATTATATAAATAGCCTCATTTTTAATAAAATATTATTATAGATAAGTATATTAATATTATCTTACTATATATTAGAAAATTTACTGTTAATATTTCTTAATTATATAAATAGCCTCGTCTTTAATAAAAATATTATTATAAATAAGTATATTAATATTATTTTACTATATATATTTTAATATTTACTGTTAATATTTTTAATTATATAAATAACCATCTGATGAACTCTTTTATACAACATAATATATATATAATATAAAACATAAAAGATCATACATATAGAAAATGAAAGATAAGCACCATACAAAAGAAATAACATAAAATAAAACTTACAACAAATATAATTTCTTAATAATCCGATAAATCATTTTCGGATCCATTAAAATTATTAAAATAATCTGATAAGATATTATTAAATTCTTACATAACATGATAATAGAAGATGATTGTGATCTCGAGGTGCCAATTGAAGTTGAAAGAGAAGTCATGTCAAGGAAAATTGAAATTGAAGAAAATAATAATGTGAGGTTCCAAAAGTTTCTTTCCGATTTCAGAGAAATCAAAGATAAAGAAGCTCATTTTTTACTTCGAAATGCATTAGTTGATCATTTGTGGGAAAATTATTATAATTCTAATGAATAATTTAGAATTGATGAATTATTGTGTTTAAGCTATATAATGTAATTTTTAATGTATTAAATGTATTCTTTTAAAGCCCTGTTGAGTAGTTTTATTTATATAATAAAAATTTAACTGTGGTTAATATTGTATTTAATAGAAATGATATAAATTTAAAATGAACTGTTTTGCAAATAGTATAAATGAAAGGTGATATTCCTAATTTTGAAATAAATATAATATTAAAAATATTCTTTTGGAGTAGAAAATGGAGTAATACATTGGAGTAAAACTCAACTGCATTTTGGAGTTACTCCATTTTAGAATAGAAAATGGAGTAATACATTGGAGATGCTCTTAACCATAGGTCCAGAGCAGATGACTATTTCCCATACGAGTAGGGACAAGTGGGGTATATTCTAATGCGTAGATCTTGAAAGAAAATACTTTTTTTTGGATTTGGGACTGTTCGAGTGGTATGACTAGTCATTACAAACAGTTTACACTAAACTTTTTTATACTTAATTGTCTAAAATTGATAATATATTTCTAAACTCTCTAAAATTGATAATAAGTTGATAATATATTTCTAAATTGATAATATATTAAATAAAAAAATTAAAAAAAAAACTCTCTAAATTTGTTGCGCCAATTTCTCTCTAACTTTTAAAATTATGCCGACGCTTCTGCCTCCAACATAGGTAGTCTCTTTAGCCGGCGTCGGTGGGCTCAATTTTATATTTATTTTGAAACAATTATAACAATTGGTGAAACCCAAACCAAAATTAGCCAAAACTAAAATAGTATTCATCCAAAATAGGTATTCAACAGAGTTATAAAATATATTCCAACACAAAGTATTATTAACTGAATCTGACTCAAACATATATAAAACATGGATTTGAGTCCTACTCTGCTGTGCTTCTACTTAAATGAAAGCTCACCACCATCATTTACCTATACACTAAAAAAATCACTTTAAAGGGATTTTTAAGCTTATAAAAAAACATACTAAAAAGTTTACAAAACAAACCTGATTGTTTTGTTGTACAATTTATTCTTCTTTTCCTTCGAAGGATGAAAATCATACTTTTCACCAACATCTCCCATTAGAACCTGACTTAAGTACCCGTTTGTGAATTGTTTGCAAGACCTTATAATTATAAAATATTTTGTAATGTAAGATTTCATAAAATATTTTATTTGTCCTCTTTCCAATATTACGACTTTCTTTTGGAAAGACGATCAAATTTATGAGTAATGAATATTGGAGTAGCCGATGGTACAAACCATGGAAAATAATTTAGTTTAGAAACTATATATTTATATAGAAACGGAGGCAATACAAAAATGTTGTACTTGTGTGTAACTGTGAATATGATGAAACTTTAATTTTTTTCAAGCTCAGTCGCTTTCATAGTCTTCTTCCTCATCTCCAAAGGAGAAGACCGATGCATCTGCAGCAATAGCTTTTATATTACTAACTGCCAATGAGTCATCTTGCACTGCATTATTATAAGGACCCGAGGACGATGAACTTGTGACACTCCTGCTTGCAGACTGTTCATCAGTCTCTGGTGGCTCATTCATTTGGTGCATCGAGCCTGCCGTTTTCTTGGTAGTTGAACTGGACTCGCCGGCTTTGGAGTTTCCTTCCTCTTCCCCATCACTGTCGGAGAATACATCATCATCTCTGTTCTGTTTAGACTTGGTTTTGCCTGAATCAGCACCGGAGCTGCTTTGAGGTTGTTGTTGGGTGGAGTTGTCAGATTCTATCATTACTATCTCGACATGGAACCCCGGAGCTGGTAGTTTTCTCTGCAAAACCGCAACAAAAACATGTCAAAATGGAAAGCAAGATATTGGTTTGTTTCGCAGATCATTAAAGAAACAAACACCTCTCTCTTTTACCTTTTCAAAGCCATCAAAGTCGATACCTTTAAGCATTGTTCTGGTATCAGTCAGTGTAGTATTTAGCCAACTGTGTGTAGGAAACAGAGAAAGTTAGTGAAACTTGTTGATATGGAAGATGTGAAGGAAGGAGAGTTTACCAGTAGAAATCTCCATCACTGTCTTGAAAGTGGATTTTGAAGTCGCCGGCCAATTCTGTAAGACCAGCTTCACCAGGAATTGCAAAGACAACAACTCCTTTCTTCGGTGCTTTTATCCAAAAATCTTCAGGCTACATTGCACAAAAAAACAAGTCTATACATGTCAAAACTAATATATGCTGAAGTAGAAAATAACAACAGAAGAGGGTGAGAGAACAATGCCTCCTACCACTAAATCCTTGGTCTTCTCATGTTTCTTTGTTGAGAAAAGTATATCTGTTAGGTAGAAGAAGACAGAGCATCTATTATCAAACGTATCCGAAATATACAAGAGACAAGAAAAAATGAGCTATGTACCATTGTGGTTAGAGATGGTTATGGCTGGTCTGATCCAGTAAGGACAGTTGATTAAGCGAAACCCTCTGAGCATGCATCTACACATAAATGTTTGTTCAGTACGGTTAGGTATACTGATTGGTCAGACATATGTGAAGCATACCTTCGTTCAGGAGGAACTTTCCCACCAAACTGATTTTGAACACGTTCGTAGTACTTGACATATCGCTGAAGGAAAGATGAAAGCTCGTTTAATAGGATGAGGGAGAATCAAACAAGCACATAAAGAAGATTGGTATGAGCTCAGGACTTACAATCTGACTGGGAAGAACAAGAGCTTTCCCGTCAAGACATCTCTTTTGGTTATAGTAATCAATAGCTTCCTCAGCTGTAGGAAAGAACTGAAATGGAGTTACCAGTAAGATCAGTCACTTGACTCATAACAGAGAAGGAATGTGTGTAGTGGCCAAAAAACGTCTCCACTCATTTTAAGTTTTCACCTTGAGATATAGAAGAAGACAACAAATCATCAGTCCGGTTCTTCCCATTCCAGCCTTGCAATGAACTACCACTACGTTCTGGATGTCGTCCTTCAACCATGTGTAGGCACTTTGACAAAACGATGGTATTAATTGAATTGGAGGACAATTGTGGTCATCAAATGGGAAAGATGCAACCTGAAAGAACGGAAATAAGATACGTAATGAAGTAAACGCTGAGCGAGTTCGATGAACACTACAGCTTTGAAACTGCCTGCTTGATATATGGTCTGCGATATCGATTAAGTTTGTATATATACCTTCCCCTCAAATCTTGAAGCATCGTACAATCTCTCCGAACAAAGGTTGTAGACCTTATATTTGTCCTGCATATTGAGAAAAAGCTTTAGAGATCTGACGTGCCCCAACATGATCAACACACAAGCCAAGCAAGCACAATATGTCTGGCCTGTAATGTCTAATAAAATCCAACTGGTATGAATCATATACGAACTGGTGGTGTTGTCAGAAACTCATACGGTTAAAGAGGCTTCTAGTCTTTGTGAATGGTTAGTTGGTTACCTTGTGATGAGTTTCAAAAAATTTGATCACCTCTTCCATATGATTGCGATATAGTCCCTGAATATGATATTTTGTCAATGAGAAGCTCAAGGCCCACAGAAGAAAAGAACTAATATTTCAAACCAGGACAAGCTTATCTACCTCGAAAAATCCGAAAAGACCAGAGCTTATATCTCCAGCTGGGAACCCCATTGCGATTACATTCTCAGTTATATATGTCATGTCCAAATCAAATTCCCCTTCCTGAAGCAAGTTCAATGTATAGACAATTGTAAGTGATACTGATCTAGGAAACATTTTGGACCAGCCACTACCAAAAGGATAGTTGACACAAGCTTTGCGTTTACAATAAAGAACATTCTGAACAAGTCACTACAGTTTAAAGCATCTAAAAAGAGTAGAAAGACAACCTGGTATCTTCTTTTGTTCTGAGAGACAATGTGGCGTGCTTTCACCTGCATTGCTTTCACGGCACCACGGGATGAATCAACCACAGCTTTTGTGAGGGACTCAAGAGCAGCACCAACTTGTGTGTTTGGCGATTCACCGACCTCATCAGGCCCTTTAGTAGGCAAATGCAGACCAAGCTCAGAGGTGAACCTAGTGAAAGCTGACATCCCAGAATCTGTACTGTTAGGATCTTGCTGAGGGAACTTAAAACTCTTGGCCCAAGAAGAAAACATAGATGGGGGTGAGGAATCTGGCGGGCATGGAACTATATCATCCTCTGTTTTACTGCTAGGCTCAGCAGCGTCAGGTATCTGAGTATCAACCTTTGCAGTTGAAGCTTCTGTAATAGTGGAGTCTTTGTGAGTTTCTCCTGCAGAGTTTAGGGGATCTTCTTCAACGCCAGCATCTTTCTCAGAGATCATAGGTGTAGTAGAGTCAGCTGGATCAGTCTCCATTTTAGCAGTCCAACGCTAACCAAAAAAAAAAATAGCCTAAAACACAAAGGCAAAGTTAACACTACAACTTTCTCATACCACACTGTTTCCGTTATCCATTTTTTGCAGTACAAACAATCGCTTCTAGAATCATCTGAAGGGGCAATGACTACGAAACGTATTGATTTCGAAGGACTAAGGAATCTAAAACCGTACTATGAACGACGGATTCGTGGAAACAGATCTTTCAAATCATCTTAGATCAATATGGAACTATTTCGACAAGCATTGGCAGGAACATAAACGAGAGATGAGAATGGGTTACCAGAGGGAAGGAAGAATGCGGGGACGATGATGAGCTCACGTCGAAGGAAGCAGATTCGAAATTTCCGATGAACGTGCGGAGATTAACGATTAGTTTCCCGTTTGTTACGCCCTTTTATTATGTCTCCCCGCTCTTACCGGTCAATTGCTTATTGGGCCTTTAACTCAAATGTAATCCTAGTAGCTGCCTTGTATCATTTTATGTACATATCTAACGTTCAACTTTCTTTTTTTCCTATAACATCATCATTTTCCTAATTGAGTAATTTCTTACTCATACCGACGTCCTTCAATATTTTTGGTTCAATACTTTTACTTCACCTACATTATTTTTATCTCGTTTCTGTAACTAGAAAATTACATCCGAATGGATAATCTTGATTTATCAGTGCTTTATAATCTTTTTACAACCATGTTTTTCTAAAGCACCAAATCTCTTTCTTTCGACCATGTTTTATACATATTTATTAAATCTAAATTTTGTTTTTAATTGTAGAAAGCCAAATATATAGAACACAAATATATTCTTTTTGGAAGATATACAAGAAAATCATTGAAAAGAAAATAAACTTATACTCGGAATTTGTTAAAACTAAAAACTACATTCAAAGCAAAAACCTACTTGCTCCAATGATTCCAATCAGCCTTACTGCATATTCTTTTCTTGAATGCTCTTTTTTATAAGCTTTATTTTTATGTTGCAAGCATATACGTATTGAAAAGGTGTAACTATACCAATACAAGTTTACAATCAAGGCAAAAATATACCATAGCTTTTAAATCCCAAACTAGATTTTGACCCGCGCTTGAGAAGCGCGGGTTTATTTTCCAAAACTAAATAAAAATTTTATATGGGCTTTTATATAAGATAGTGTATAGGATCTTAAGTTTACTATCTTGTTATTATGATTTATGAAAATAATTTTTAATTTTATAATAAATAATGAATATTATTTTCCAAAACTAAATAAAAATTTTATATGGGCTTTTATATAAGATAGTGTATAGGATCTTAAGTTTACTATCTTGTTATTATGATTTATGAAAATAATTTTTAATTTTATAATAAATAATGAATATTATTGCACACATTTATTTTGTAAGAAACTTAATCGAATATGTCGAACATGATTAATAATTTTTAAAGATGTGTTCTCTGTAAAAATCGTCCAAAGTTGTTTAAATATTATTTATTTTGTGTATAATGACCAGGTAATTTTGTTCATTTATTGATTGTTTCTTACAAATGTGGTATATATGTATAATTAATGAAATCTTGATATTTTAAAGTTAAAATTGTTAAGAAAAAATCACATTAAATCAAAATTTTTGAGTTTTTTACGATTATTTTAGTATTTTATATAGAATGTAAAGTATGGAACACTAATAGTATATTAGATATTTGCAATAAGGTTTAATTTCTTATGCAATTATTTGATTTTGATGGTTACCACCAATTTGGTTAAAACCGATGTTGGTATGGTTTAACTTAGTAGGATTGGCATTTGGCAATATATTATAATCGTTCATTTAACATCTAAAAACATAAATGATAGTGTATGCTTATGCAATATATAAAATATAAATATAATATTATTTATAAGTGCACGATTCAGATGATAGTGTTATCATCATGATTTTTACTTATGGTAATTTACAAAATATACGTGATAGTGTATGTTTGTGAAATCACAATATTTATAAAAAAAAAAGAGATCGTAATCGTTTTATCAACTGTTAGGGATAATTGATTGATTTAACTGAGTTGGAAAGTTAATATATGTATGTTATTTTTTGGTTACCGTAAATTTCTCTAACATTACCAAAATGATTTATTTGAAATATTTCAACAACATTAAATAGTTCAAATAAAATATTTAAGTTTCTAATGAATAGGTCCAACAACCTTGTTTAAGTAGATTTTTTCAAACTCCTTCTCTTTTAATAGTATTGAAATATTTCAACAACATTAAATATTTAAGTATACCTAAATAAAAAATTTATATGGCCTTTTATATAAGATAATGTATAGGTCTAGACACATTTATCCAAAACCGAAGAACCTTACAAAAAACAGAAATAATACGAACCAAAACCAAATGATAAGCTCTAATAATTCATCTACATTTAAATAGTGTGAATAAACTATTCCATTTTCATAAATTATTTAACCTTTTTAGTGGGTTACATATGTGATTTATAGACAGAATTAAAATATAAGCAGTATTTTCATAATCGATCCAGATCTGTGGTCGAACCAATAAACCGGTTAATCATATATAATCCAGTTTGACTTATATTCTTCATGTAGCATTCTATTAGAAGTTTAACGTTCCCACAAAATTTGGATTTAAGGAAATCTCATTAATTAAAAGTTTGATAAGACCTATTGTTAACCCGTGCATCAACATCGGTTGATTCGGAAAAAAACCCAAAAAATTTTCATAATATTTATTTAAAATTTGATCAAACTTCTCATATATTTTCTAATAGTACATAAAATTTAGTAAACTATTTTATTTCTCATATAAATTAAATTTATTCTATATACCTTATGCATTTTTACATATTTATTTGGGTGCAAATATCCTAATAATAAAGGGGAGAATCGTTATTACCTATTTCCAACAATATGTCCAAATAGGTTTCAAAACAGATATAATCTTAAGTTTACTATCTTGTTATTACGATTTATGAAAATAATTTTGAATTTTATAATAAATAAAACTATGAATATTATTGCACACATTTATTTTGTAAAAAACTAATCGAATATGTCGAACATGATTAATAATTTTTAAAGATGTGTTCTCTGTAAAAATTGTGCAAAGTTGTTTAAATATGATTTATTTTGTGTATAATGTATCATAGGAAATCTTAATAATTTATTCATTTAAATGTAGATCGGAGAATATTATTTTTTCATGTAATTTTGTTCATTTATTGATTGTTTCTTACAAATGTGGTATATATGTATAATTAATGAAATCTTGATATTTTAAAGTTAAAATTGTTAAGAACAAACCAAATTAAATCAAAATTTTGAGTTTTTTACGATTATTTTAGTATCTTATATAGAATGTAAAGTATGGAACATTAATAGTATATTAGATATTTGCAATAAGGTTTAATTTCTTATGCAATTATTTGATTTTGATGGTTACCACCGATTTGGTTAAAACCGATGTTGGTATGGTTTAACTTAGTAGGATTGGCAATATATTATAATCGTTCATTTAACATCTAAAAACATAAATGATTGTGCATGCTTATGCAATATATAGAATATAAATATAATATTATTTATAAGTGCACGATTCAGATGATAGTGTTATCATCATGATTTTGACTTATGGTAATTTACAAAATAAACGTGATAGTGTATGTTTGTGAAATCACAATATTTATCAAAAAAAGAAGAAAGGAGATCGTAATCGTTTTAACTGTTGGGGATAATTGATTGATTTAACTCTGAGTTGGAAAGTTAATATATGTATGTTATTTTTTAATTACCGTAAATTTTTCTAACATTACCAAAATGATTTATTTGAAATATTTCAACAACATTAAATAGTTCACATAAAATATTTAAGTTTCTAATGAATAGGTCCAACAACCTTGTTTAAGTAGATTTTTTCAAACTCCTTCTCTTTTAATAGTATTGATGTTACAATATCAACGTTCTTAGATTGAAAAGACAATTAAAAATACACACAAATTACTTTTTACATGCTGTGGTTTTAGAATAGGGAGATTACAGATTTCAACCCCAAACCTCTGGTATTAAAAAAAAAATACACACAAATATTAAAATATTGAAGGTTAGGAAGGTGGCTTATAATAAGCATAAATAGTATAAAAACTTTGACACAATGTGAGGACTAGTAGAATAACTGCAGCACAGAAAGACACAACTGCCCATGAATTGTTGAAGTACTTGTGTTTCAAGGCAGCTCTCCAAGCATTCCACTTTTGATTGTAATAACGGTTGACCTCAACTGATAACTGAGATAGATAACTATTTTCTGTATCAAAAACAACTTCTTCACATAATCGGTTGAACAAATTCGCAACCTCAGCATCGCTCCCTAGCCAATGTTCGATAATACCGCATTAGTGTAAGTAGCTCACATCGTCATGAGAGTCTATTAGATTGTCCATGAAGATTATGTAGGATGTTATGTCATTGCTGAGTCAATATAACACTGCTCAAAAGCTATAAGGTTCAAGAAAAGAGACTTGGTACCTACAAAATAAAGTGCACACACTTTTAGTCTTTTATATTGCTTACATCATTTTAAATTAATCAATATATAGGGAATAACTGATGAAATTTTTTTTTTTTTTTTGACAACGAATGACTGATGAAATTTACTTCAGCCATTTGATATATATATATATGATGAATCAATATATAAAACGTGACAGAATTGTTTTTATACAAGCTAGCTGGATCTCACATTATGATCCTAACTAATATGGCGGTAGGGAATTAAAAAGAGATGTAGTGTGGATAACGTGAACTTACCATCATGAATAAGTAGCCTCGGTATCTCTAGATAACCTTTATTGAATTGAATATCCCAAAACCGGTCGGTTTTCCTTCTCCTAAACTTAATACCGGCCTCTTTCAGTTCCGTCACGCAATGTATCAGCTGTTGTCGGCGCTTTGTCCGCCACACGTGTTTTCTGAGACCATCTCCTTCTTCATAACCTTGGCTCTGGTTTAGGACTAGACCAGAGCAGACTTCGACGAAAAACATCAAGGCAGTGCAACTCTCTCATGTCGGCGAATGGGTCAAAGGCTTTATCCTCTCCCAGATAGTTCTCAAGTTTTGACTGGTCGGTTTTGGTCATTGGCTCGTCCGTTGGCATTAGTAGATCAAAGAACCGAAATGCTAATTGCGCTACTAAACCGGTTTGGCTCTTTGTACCAAGCTGTAGCTCTAATAACCGGTTTAGAATGAACAAAGGGAGTTGATTTTCCAGCATTATCATATCACGTTGAATTGAATGCATTGATCCTCTCATGGCAAAAACCGGATCATTACGTGCATATCTACGCAAATACATTCAAAATCAAAATAATTAATATCGGTTAGAAATGATTTGAGATAAGCAGAAATAACCAACAACTGGAACTAGGGGCTTACCCGAGTTCCGTAAATCCTTCAACGGCTCCTCTGAAGAGCTCTAACACGAAACAACCATCAAGAACAAGCATCTCGACAAACTCGTTACTGCTCAAACCCAAAAGACCTTCATAGCAAGCTCGAGCCTTCTCCTCGAGCTCTCTCATTGCATCAATATATATTTTAATATTTTGGTTCGTACGTTTCAAGATTCTATTGACCGCATGCCATTTGTGGCGGTCCATGAAACGGAGCCGTTTCTTGCCATGGTGGTACGGACCAAGCGAGATGGTCTGAGGGACATACGATTTGTTGTCGTTTTCTTGCAAGTAATCTGGAACTCTGTAGATACAGACCTTTCCCCAGATTGTTGTATCGTCATCTCTATCTGCTTGCTCAAGTTTGTCTATGATTGATATCACCCAATCATCTTTGGTCTCTCTTGGACTCTCTTTGGTTACCTCGATCTTACCGGTTTCGGACAGAGTCTGCTCGTGGTTCTGATTGTTTTGGTTTGCTTCGGATCCGGTGACTTCGCGTAAAGGAAGTATGCTTTGATCTTAATTAACAGGTTCGGATCCTTGGTTTTCCGCTTCGATTTTTTCGCGGATCTTGAGGGTTAGTAAGTACCAGCTCAACATGTCTTTGTAGAAGACAGCCACCATGTTCAGAAGAATGAGAATAGTTGTGAAATATCTCAGAGAACTTTTATCAAAGATAAGAAATATCAGAAGCTACTATATGTAATGATTTGAACTTTGAAGCTATAATTGGTTGGTTTCTGTACTTATGGACCCAACTGATCTGTAATGACAACAATCATAACTAGATATATCTAAACGCGCACACAGGGATTAATAATTTTATATTTTTTTTGGTTCAACATAATTTTGATAAATAACATCTAAATTTATATTCTATTACTGACTATTTTATATAACAAATAAACTATTTGGTAGTGTCTGGAACCCGGCGGCATGAACGAGAGGTGTTACTTCTCTAAAAGAAGTCAAAACCACCACTGGAACAAAACTAAAACACCATTGTTGGTAGTCCGTTAAGTGTAAGAATATATGTTGATTTTTATGGGTATATATCTTAAAAATTTAAGAAATTCACACCACCTTTTTTAATCATGATTTCACTTTTATGATTTGATTTAAAATAATTTAGTGAGAAATTATACTTTGAGCTTTTGACTGGAGATGTCCTAAAGCATTTTCAATCACAAATTAAGGTAGTTTATAATTAAATTTAATAAAATGATAAAAATAAATGTGGAAGGAATTCGTTTGAGAAACTTTCAAATTCCTTAAAGATACCAATTTAAATTGAATAAACTGATTTTTAAACTAATTTTTGAGAAACTCTATGATAAAAAGGCTCCAAAGTTGCTTTGTTTATACTTAGATAGTTGTATAGATTTTTGTACAATTATTAAATACAATAAGTACAACCAAATGATTCAAGAGTGAGATAATCATTCGGATACGGCGTAGCTAGGCCTGTTCAATTCGGATTTCAATTCGATTTTGATTTGTTTTTCTAGTATTTTGGTTTATAAAAAGTAGTTACCATATTAGAACCATCTAATCTAGCTTGGTTCAGTTTCTATACTATCAGTTTTCGGTTTATTCGGGTTTATAACATTAAACATTATTATTTGATTTGGTTTTATATTATATGAATTTTAAATATGCATGTTGTCAAAACTATCATTTATTACAACAATGTCGGTTGTTCATAAATAATAGAATGTCAAAAAATAATAAACAAAATAATCAATAACTCATTATTTTATAGTTTTTCTTGTCTTCTATGTTCTTTCAAAGGAATTTCATGCTACAATCTAATTTCTCAATTTCTTAAAGCATGCAAAATTAAATAAAATCAAATTAGATAATACTTAAACAAAAAGAAAAGAAAATTAGTAAAACATACATTCACTGTTAATTATTAAATAGCAAAAATAAAAATAAAAAGTAAAAGAAAAAGCTCATTTCAAAAGAATAAGAAGTTAAAAACATTCAGTTGCTGTTGAGTAATTTTTTTACTGTTTAAATGTTTTTCAAATTAGAATTTCTTCAATGTAAAAGTATATGGTATTAATTATTAACAAAAAGAATTAACTTATATAAGAAATCAGTTATCATGTACATTATATAATATATATATTTATATGTTTTTATTTTGATTGGTTTTATTCGGTTTATTTGGTTTAATCGGTTATATACTTAACCAAATCCAAATCTTACGGTTTTTGTATAATCATTTCCTTCTATTTATAAGGTATATACCAAATTCAAACCATATTGTTTATTTTAGTTTGGTGCAGTTTGGTATTACCATATTGAATATGTCTAGGGATAAGGAATAAAAAGATGATTAGTAATCGATATCTTTACTATAGTAAAGTTTATAATGATAGATAATTATGTTATTATAAATTATAAAAATATTATAGAAGATTTAAAAAAAAAAAAAATATATATATATATATATATATATATATATATATATATATATATATATATACCAAAACTTCTTAATAGGCAAGTGGCCAACCCACAAATCACTAGAAATGAACTCATATAGGGAATATGAGAGTCGTTGGACTAGATAAGAAATAGAGTCATCTTGTCAAATCAGTGAAATTTCAAAGATAAAATGACAAGATTTTTTTTTCTTTTTTTATTTATTTTTTAGGTCTGTTATATTTCTCTAATTGTCGACTTTAAGTTCACATTTCATCACAGTTATTGATGTTTAGGCGTGTTTTCTTATGCATTGTTAGAGCAGCCCCATTAGAGAGTGTAAAGAGGTTCAAAGGTCCGAGTTCATAGGGTGTGGTCATTTTTTTTTTAAAAAGGGCTTAATTCCGTGATCCGCCCCTTAGCGATGAACCCGTATCGTTGGGGTTCAAGCCACGCGTCGGCTTGTTGTTGGGTCGTCCAAAATGCGGCGTATGCGAAGAAAGTAGGGTTTCCCCGTGTTTAGCTCATTTTTTCACTTTTGGGAAAAAAAGTTAGGGTTAGTTTCTCTGTGGCGACTCAAGGTGCGACGCCGAGATCGAAACCTTCTCTCCGTCTTCTCTCCCTTTTATCGTTGCCGAAGTGACTTATCGAAGAGGTGCGGTGAGTTCTGAGTAGATTCACCGTAGAATATAGTCGATTTCTTGCTCGAGAGAGATTAGAGAGATTTTCCATTTGGGGGTTTTCTAATCAGGGTTTTCAATCAATCGATTTAGAGTTATAAATCGACAATACCGATTGATTTAGGGGCTTTTATCGGTGATTTGAGATCGATTTAGGGGTTTCGAGTAGAGGATTGAAATTGCTTAGGGTGTTTAGTTATTTAGTTGCTAACCTTTGGATTTCGTTTTTTATATGTTATCTAAACTCGATTTAGTTGTTTTTATGTTCTAATACTCTATGTTTCTGTTACAGATGGATCACGAAGATGAAAGAAGACATTCAAAGAGGCAAAAGGAGTTCATGAATATGATGGGGTTCGTCGCCGATTCCGCGTACGGCATTCCAAGGCGGTGTCCATGCGGCGGCAGAATAATTGACGAGGTCAATGGGAAGGAGGCCTTGGACATGCTTCCTGGGAAGCGGTTCTTCACGTGCAAGAACTACGAGGTATGGTTCATCTTTCTTATTAAGGTTTTATGTTTATGTTTATGTTGTAATAAAGTTTATATTTATGTTCTATTTAAGTTTTGTTTTTGATGATTTTGTTTCTGGTTGTTGTTGTATGGAAAGATGATGGCTTCCATTATCGGCAGCCTTGGGTTAATGGAGTTCAGGAGGAGATACAAAGGCTGTCTAAGCGAATGGAAGCGGCTGAGGAGGTGATCAAGGGGGTGTCAAATCTCACTAAACAAATTGAGAGTCTTGAGGTTAGTGAAATTTGATTACTGTCTCATACCTTTTAGTTATAGTTTGATTAATTATTTAGTCACTAACATCAGCCTATCTTTCGTATTTACATGTAAAGGAGGAGGTCAAAATCCTGTCAGCTCAGGTGGATTACCTGACGGTGAAGGTCTCTTTCCTGGAGAAGATATGCTCCCAATGAATTAGGCAAAGGTAACATAAACCAAACTATAAATAGAACTTTAAAAAAACAGTAGTTCGTTCATGTGTTGTTAATTTTGAAACTCTACTTTTAAACTATAACTAGAACTTAAAAAAAAAAACAGTAGTTCGGTTCATGTGTTGTTAATTAACAAACAATAGTTGTAAACTATAACTAGAACTTTTTAAAAATAGTAGTTCGGTTCATGAGTACTTAACAAACTATAGTTTTAAACTATAACTACAACTTTAAAAAAATAGTAGTTGGTTGTTGCTGTGATAGTTTAAAACCTAAATTAAATTGAGTGATTTGATGTCTAACTACTGCTGTCCTAGTACTAGGAGTTGTGTAAATGTTTTTTTGGTAAGTTCGTAATGAATGTTTGGTAGGTGAGGAAAGTTTAATTCTTCATCCAGATAGAAAATCTAGTTTAAAAACATAGCAAATCTACTCTAAAAATTTACAAAACTTAAACCTAAAACCTGAAACATAAACCAAAAACCAACCATGGATCCATTTTCCGTTCATTCTCCCGGTTTTGTTAACCTTTTGGCTTCACAAAACAGTCCAATAGAGTCTGCTGAGTCTCTCGGGTTAGTGAAACCACTCGAAAGGAGGAAGTGGGTTGTAAGAGAAGACCTTCTTCTGATCAGTGCATGGTTAAACACCAGCAAAGATCCGATAGTTAGTAACGAGCAGAGGGCCGGAGCCTTTTGGAAGAGGATAGAGGCGTATTTCAATGAAAGCTGTCAGCTAAGTGGCTCTGCTCCTAGAGAATGGAGTCAATGTAAGCAGAGGTGGGGGAGACTGAATGAGCAGGTGTCGAACTTTGTTGGTTGCTACGACGCGACGGTGAAGGATGTAGCAAGTGGGAGAAACGAAGATGATATCATGTCCGCAGCTCACACCATCTTCTTGAATGACTACGGTGCCAATTTCTCCCTTGAACACGCGTGGGGGGGACTCAGGTTCGATCAGAAGTGGCGCTCAACATCGTTGCCCACACAAGCTGCGAAGGAGAAACGAAAGGAAGCTGAGGACGTTGACGTGGTTCCTAGCGCGGAGGAGGGGAGGCCTGCTGGTGTAAAGGCTGCCAAAGCGGCCAAGCGCAAGAAGCATGGCAAGGAAGCAGCTTTTGATCACTTAGAGACTCTCCTAGTGATGAAAGATAACATTTCCAAACGAAAACTAGTGGAACGACTACTTGCTAAAAAAGAACCGTTATCTGATGTCGAAGAGTCCTTGAAAAACAAACTCATGAGTGAAATGGTTTGAGTTGGTTAGTATAAATGATTATGCTTGTTAATTTTAGTTCTCTGTTTAGGATTATAACTTAAATGTTTGACTTTTCTAAGTTATATTTTCTAATTTGTTCTGTTCTGTTTTGTTGCAGGTCACGGGTTTTAGTAGCAGGAGGAGGTTGTTTCAGCTTTGTGTCACGAGTAAAGTGTAGTCTTTTGTACCATACTACACTTGTATGTCTTGTTGTTTCAGCTTTGTGTCACGGAAGTGTAGTATTTTGTACCCTACTACACTTGTATGTCTCTGATTTTGTAGTAGCAATTCACGGGTTTAGTGTCAGTCACGGGGTGTAGAATTTTGTAACATTCTACATTGGATTATGTATGTTGCACTTTATAAATATATGGCTTCCCTTTGATTCTCAAGTTCCCAATTCATACAACAAACACACATTCATACTCCACACTGTCTCTCGAATTCATTCTTTCTTTATCTCGTTACCAACAAACACAAATCGCAGACCATCTCTTGTACACTCTCACAAGAACAAGCCAACATCAAGACCAAACCAACAACAAGACTATAAACCAAGTTGTACATCAAGACCAAACCAACAACTCTTATACTCTCTCTCGGCCAAACCAACAACTCCTACACTCTCTCTCGGCCAAACCAACAACTTGACGAAACCAAGTTTGCTCTCTATCTCTCTGTTTTTTTTTAAAAAAAAAAACAGATCTCTGTTTTTTTTTTCAAAGACATTGTCTCTGTTTTTTTTTAAAAAAATGTATTCGTTTTTTAAAATAAAATTTTTTATTATAAGGAACAACAACAACCAAATTTGATCACTATATCTCTGTTTTTAAAAAAAAAACATTGTCTCTGTTTTTTTTAAAAAAAATGTACTCGTTTTTAAAATAAAATTTATAATTATAAGGAACAACAACAACCAAATTTGATCACTATATCTCTGTTTTTTTTAAAAAAAAACACTGGGTCTTCAAATTAGATTAAAATATACTAAAATTTGGGTAAAATTAAACACATTAATTTCTCATAATAAATGTGTGCTTGTATGAATACTAAATTCTAATAATATGTACAATGTATTCTCTACAGGATTATACCAAAAAAACATAAATTCAACCAAACAATGTCTTCCTCATCGTCAGATGAAGTTGATGAAAGGTTAAGCGAAGAGTTCGAAGAATTGTTCGACCAACAAGTTGATGAACTATACGAATCGGTTGTTAATGTTCACGCCAACATGCCCAAGTGACGAGCTTATATCGAAAGGCATCGGGAACAAGTACACCATCAACTATGGAACGACTATTTCAGCGAACAACCAACTTACCCACCAAAAATGTTTAGAAGGCGTTTTCGTATGAACAAGCCATTGTTCATTCGCATTGTCGATCGCCTAAGTAATGAAGTTCCATACTTTAAGCAAAGAAGAAATGCTCACGGAAGGTACGGTCTTTCTGCACTTCAAAAAAGTACTTCAGCTATACGTATGCTCGCACATGGACAATCGGGAGATACGTATGACGAATATCTTCGCCTAGCTGAAAGTACCGCACTTTTATGTTTGGAACATTTCACTAATGGGATAATACAATTGTTTGGAGATGAGTACCTGAGAAGACCTACAGCGGATGATCTTCAACGATTACTCGATGTGGGCGAGGTACGGGAGTTTCCAGGGATGATAGGCAGCATCGACTGTATGCATTGGGAGTGGAAAAACTGCCCAACGGCTTGGAGAGGCCAGTACACCTGTGGCTCAGCAAAACCGACAATTGTATTAGAGGCCGTCGTATCACATGATCTTTGGATATGTCACGCTTTTTTCGGATTACCAGGTACCCTCAATGATATTAATGTTCTTGATCGGTCACCGGTTTTTGATGACCTTTTACAAGGCCGAGCTCCTAAAGTTAATTTCAAGGTTAACAACCACAATTATCGTATGACCTATTACCTTACCGACAGAATTTATCCGAAATGGTTAACATTTATCCAATCCATCCCACTTCCTCAAGGTCCTAAAGCCGAGCTTTTTGCTGAACGTCAAGAATCCACCAGGAAAGATGTCGAGCGGGCTTTTGGAGTATTGCAAGCACGGTTTGCAATAGTTAAAAACCTGGGTCTACTATGGAGCAAGGAAAGTTAGGAAATATAATGAGAACTTGTATCATACTCCACAATATGATAGTAGAGGACGAACGACACTCATACACACTGTATGATACATCTGAGTTCGAGGCAGGAGAGTCAAGCAGAAGTTCCCAAGTGGAAAGGGCGACAAGTTTGTATATCGGTAATATGCTTGGCACTCGGAACCAAATTCGGGATGCACAAATACATGCTCGTTTGAAAGCAGATTTGGTTGAAAATGTACGGCAAAAATTTGGTAATCAAGATGAATAATGATTGTATGTTTCCAATTTCTCTATGTATTCTATAACATGTTTTAAACATTAATGTATTCTCAATGTATTCAATAAAACCTTTTAAAATTAATTTTTAATTATTATTTATTCCAATATTCTCTTTGTATTAAATAATATTTTTTCTTAAAAAAAATTATTATTTTATTCCTAAGAACCCGGATTTCGGGTTCACTAATGGAAGCGCATAATTAATCCGGATTCATTATTATTCACGACCCCACTAAAAAATAATAAAAAATCTCTATGAACCCCATAACGGAGTTCACTAATGGGGATGCTATTATGTTATTCTTGAAATATTATCAAGGCAGGTCACATTCTTCAACTTTAGTATCATCGTAGGACACATTGTGTCACTAAGACACTTCTTTTTTAAAACTAAAAATGGGTCATAACTAACTCTTAATTGTTTAGTTGGATTTCAACCATATAATAATTAAGTGGTTTCTTCCTTTTCTAACTTTATCCTCAACCATTGATCGTCACAAATATAAACGATTCAGATTTAACAAGACAGATCTTGAAAAGACACATATATACCACTTTACCTCAACCATTCGATCTACATAAAATCTACAGCCTATATCAATTTTTTTATTTTTGCATGTTCTTCCACATTGAGTTCTTCTGGTGTTGTCCATCCAAAGTTTTAAAGCTTGCTAACTAATTACGTAAATCCAACACTTACATATAGGGGACAAAATGATAAAAGAGATATTTAAACAAATTCCTAAATACATTCCTGATAGTTGATTTAGTGAAGATGAAGAGAAAAATTGTTCAGAGACATACTACCTCCATGCTTTGAAGAAGTTCAACTCTGAAAATATAAACATGGCTTTTGGATCCTTTGCTAAACGACACTCTTGGTAGTTCCGATGCACTCGAGGTGATGGTTGGCATCAAGGTACCAAAAACACCACTGGTGATGCGTTCGACCACACTGTTTTTGCTTCTGGGAAACAACAAACTTATCGGAAGCATGAACCAAACGTCATCGATTTACATAATCCCAGTTATCCAGATGTACACCAACCTTCGTCGTCAACAAGTACACACCCTTTCGCTCCATCCAACTCACCCCAGCCTTCCCCTGTTATCCTTCCATTGCGAGAGAAAAGGCCACGCTCAGAAATTAGTCTGCATCTCACCCCATTGTATAAAAATTGTCTGAATCTCACCCCATTGATGAATACATATGTAATTACACATTAATAAAATATGTCACAATCTCTGTGTACACATGTACAGAATACCTTAGCATGTACGTCTAGACGATGCGTACATTTGTACAGCCAGGCCATGAGTACACATGTACACCCAACTGAAAAACAAACATTTCAACCTTCGATTATCCATTTTCTATGTTGTGTTTTTATCGAAGACATTTTTCCATTTAAATACACATGTTTTGATATCCATTTTATGTCAAATGGTGTACACGTTGATGTTTGTGGAACATTTTTCGTCTAGGTGTACATATGGATAATGTGGGTTGGTGTACATATGGATATGCTACATATATGTACACGATTTTAATTCTACCAAACCTCTCAAATATTCAAGAATCTTACAACTAAGCGGATAATTTGTTTTTCAGTTAGACTTTGAATTTTTGTAGCATACATGAACTGTTTACTCATTAAGTAAATGAGTGTGGGAGACGAGAGTATATAGTATAGACCATTGAGGATGTACACAAATTGTCTGCACCTCGCCCCATTGATGAATACATATGTAATTAAGCTGGGGATAAACCTTAATACCAGTGAGAGACACACAACTTCTTCGCCTAGCCCTCATACCTTACCGGCTCCAGTCTCCTACACCAACAAACACAATATTTACATGTTAATCTAGTAAAATAAAATTGTGTACATACCACATATATGTATTACATATTATATCCTAAAATTGTTCATATACATGTTTATACATATGAATACACATTCCAAATTGTATATATAATGTCGTGTACACATGTACACGATCCTTGTTGTCCATATGTACACACGTATGGTGTACACTCTACCACATTTTTGTCAAATTACATCCATAATCCCAAAATTTAAATCCCAAATCTGAATCCCTAACCCTAAAGTCGAAATCACTATTTTGACACCATGATTTCCTACAAATTAACACCACCACTACTCAGAAACACCAAAACAGAATCCTATGCTGCGATTGGTGAAATCCTTATTGTTTACATGTAATGAATTCTTAAACCCTCAAAAAACAAACCTCTAATTGCAGAAGGTAACTTCGCCCAGAAAAAGTTCTAACCTTTGTCCTCTGATGCTCGTTTCCTCTTTGATGTTATTGTCTCCGCCATTACTCTCGCTGGTCAAAATTTTGATGTTGGAATTTTGTCAAGTTCACTCTCGAAACTCTCTCCATTTGTTTCTTTCTTCGTCATTTTCTTTTACACAGAAAGAACCAAATTTTTGATGGACCCAAATCAAATATTTTTATTTTTTTAAATTTTATTTGGAGTCCACCGCAAAAAAAAAAAATTCTAATTTGCTAACTAGACTAACCAGAAATAAAATATATATTACCTATTTGCCCATCTTTGGTTCAGCTTTATGAAGACAAAAGGGTCATCAGCCATTAAAAAGTGTCTCTATAGCACTAAATGCTCTCACGTGATATAAAATCACATAAAGTGACCTGCGTTGAAAATAACTCGTTATTCTTCTATTGCTTTTCAACTAGAGAAATGACGAGAGCATAACGGAACATGTTCATTACACAGCTAGTGAGGAACATGGCACGACATCATTATTTTCCATATAAATGATGTTTGCTTTAACAAACGCTGAAATCTAGACACTTTTTATTTGTTTATTTTATTTCAAACTCTTATATGAATATGATATCATTTTATTTATAATAAGTTCTTGTAATTCGGTATGGAGGATGCTAGCGAGCATGAATGGTCCGATAGTCTGAAAACGTATCATTGAATGTAGCTGCTACACACTTTTATGCTGGTTTACGACCAATTCTTGTACTGTTTATTAACATTGAATGTAAGAGAATCATATGAATAACATTCACAGAACTTTTAACATATATATATATATATATATATATATATATATATATATATTGCTTAACTAAACTGTGCATGAAGTCTCATCTTTTAGTTTACTTTTTGCAACTAGGTAATAATCTGTGTTTTGCGTGGAATGTGATTATTAATTTGATTATTTTTAGTAAAGAGATATTAAATCTGTTTAATCTGAATATATGTTCGGTTTTAGGTTGTTTTTGTTTTGTTTTTAATCTCCTAAAGATAATTATCATTTTAAATCAATATTTATTTTGATTTTTTCGGTTATTTTTTTGATGTTTTTATTTTTACGGTAATAACCAAAAATTACTATTATTTTTTTAATTTCCATGTTATGAATTTTAGATAGTCGTGATATCGAACTAATGGTTTCATATTATATTTTCTAAACGGATAATAGTTAAATAAAAAAAATACTAAGACAAATCATTTCACTACAATTTGGTCGGTGGTAAAAGAAATATTAGAAAAAAATAATATTTCAATCTAATAAATTTTAGATACTTCAGTTGTAGTGAATATTAAGTTATAAGGTTCTCACATCAAGATGCACATGTATATGTATGTAAAATTATATAAAAAAGATTGATAAATATATAAAGATACTGTTAATTAATATTAAATAACATTTTTATTCAAAATAACACATGAAAGATAAAAGGATTCAAATAAAATTAATTAAAATAAAATAGACATAGAAATTAGTGACTTTTTTGATATAAAGAAAATAAAATTGTATCCGTAAATATGGGTGGACAGAGATCGAATATCCGAGTATTTGGAGGCATTCGTGTCAATTCGATATTTAGCCACCTGGATATTTTCTGTGATTCGGAAATCCAATTTTTTAGAATTTTAAAGAATGTCTGAGTTGATTTGTAAATAATATAAAAATTAAAAAATCTAATAATAATATTTTATTACAAAAAAATTATTTTTTAAAAAAAATTCTAATACCTAATATAATAAATTTAATACATAAGGTAAAACTTACATAAACTATAATATATATATATATATATATATATATATATATATATATATAATTCTTTACATATATGTATATATATGAATATAACAAAAAAATTGATATCCATTCATAAAAATATTGGTATTTGTGATTTGCTTCCTTTTCGGATATTGTATTTTAGTATTTGATTTGCTTCGTAAAGTTACGGATATCGAGATTTTTTTGGTTCAAATCAAAATGAATAACGAATTAAATCTAAATTGATGAATATTTTTCCAAGCTTTATATAATAAAAATAATATATATATATATATATATATATATAATTTTGTTTTCGCTTCGTAATCTGATTTGATTCAAACAAAAAAATCTAGAATTTTAATGGGCCATGCAAGTGAATTTTAAACTGAAAAAAAAAATATAATGTGAACACAATTATGAATATAGTGTGAACGTGTCATCATATTTATTATCAAATGTTTGTAAAGCTGCTACGTGTCCATTATAGTGTGAATGCATTTTTTAGAATGTTTCTCCTTAAATATTATAAGGGATATGATAAAATCATACTGTGAAGAAAAATACACAATGTTCGGCAAAAAAAGAGATAGTACAAACATTATAAACTGAGTGAAATAAACTATGGACAATAATAGAAATTAAGAAGGTGGCTTAAAATATGGATAAGCACTAAAAAAACTCTGAAACAACGTTAGAACTAGGAGGACAAGAGCAGCAAAGAAAGAGAAATACGCCCAAGGATTATTGAAGTACTTGTGTTTCAAGACGGCCTTCGTAACATTCCACTTTCGGCTATAATTTCGGTCAACCTTGTTAGACAATTGAGATAAGTAACTATTTTGAGGGTCGAAAGCTACTTCTTGACATAGCCGGTTGAACAAATCCGCAACCTCAAGATCACTTCCTAACCAATGCTCGATAATACCACAGTAATGCAAATAGCTAACATCTTGTGGAGAGTCTATTAGATTATCCATGAAGATTATGTAGGATGTTATGTCGTTGCTAGAGTCGATATGGCATTGTTCGAAAGCTATAAGATTTGAAAAGAGAGATTTAGTACCGTCATGGATAAGTAGTTTGGGTATCTCTAGATAACCATTTTTGAATCTTATATCCCAAAACCGGTCAGTTTTTCTTATCCTGAATTTAATGCCGGCTTCTCTTAGTTCCGCCACACAATGTATCAGTTGTTGTTGGCGCTTATCTGCCACACGTGTTTTCCATGCCCATCTCCTCCGTGACAATCTCGGCTCTGGTTTTGTACTAGGCCGAAGCAGGCTTCGACGGAAAACATCTAGACAGTGCAACTCGTCCATGTCTTTGTCGGCAATTGGGTTAAAGAAATTATATTCTCCCATTTTTGACTGGGTTGTTTTGGTCAAGGGTTGGTTTGTTGGCATTAGTGGGTCGAAGAACCGAATTGCTAATTGCGCCACTAAACCGGTTTGGTTTTGTGGACCAAGCTGTAGCTGTAATAACCGGTTGAGAACAAATAGAGGAAGTTGATTTTCTAGCATTACCATGTCACGTTGAATCGAATGCATGGATCCTCGCATAGCGAAAACAGGGTCGTTACGATCGTATCTACGTCCAAACACCAAAACAAAGAAAATAATCAAAGTCAACAACTTAGAGAACACATTTAGCGAAAATAAAAAAGAAGAAAAAAAAACTTGATGAAATTAAACCAGTTTAGTACGTACTCCTCACATTTAATAGATGACGTTTTAGAAATTTTTTTAAAATTTTTATGATGTTGTACATTTTATTGCTTTATGCTACGTTTTATAATTCTTAGTGTTTAAAATTTATTTTTCTATTGGTTGAAAGGTAGTTTGGTAGATATAGTTGTATAAAATTAAATGTTTTAAAAAAAAATTTGTATGGCCAAATCTGAAACGTTAAGTAATTAAAAAATTTAGAGAATATATGAAATAACCAAAAATTGAATGACGCATACCCGAGTTCCGAGAATCCTTTATCAGCTCCTCTGAAGAGTTCAAGAACAAAACAACCATCAAGAACCAACATTTCTGTGAACTTGTTACTACTCAAACCAATGGGACCTTCGTAGCAAGCACGAGCCCTCTCCTCGAGCTCTTTCATGGCATTAAGATACATTTCAATGTCGTGCTTGGTACGTGCCATGATCATATTGACTGCCCGCCATTTGTGACGATCCATAGGCAGGAGATGGTCCTTGCCATGGTGGTATGGGCCAAGCGAGACGGTCTGAGGGAAGTATGACTTGTTGTCGTTCTCTTGAAGGTATCGGGGAACTCTGTAGATACATAGCCTTTCCCAGCTAGTTGTGGCATCGTCTCTAAGTGTTTGTTCCATCTTGTCTTTAATTGAAATCACCCATTCTTCTCGAGTCTCTTCAGGTTGCTGGTTTCGGGTTTGGAGTTTTTGGCGCATCACAAGGGTGACCAAGTACCAGGTCAACATGTCTTTTTGGGTCAAAGACATGTCCTTGTTGATGGAAGACGGTAATGTTGGATTAGTTTTTCTTCTCTTGACAAAATTTCGCCAAGGAAGATTCGGTCCGAATGATGATGGCGGTGGCGGTGGTGGTGGTGGATTTTTGCTTCTTTTTTTAAAGAAATACTGTCGTCGTGGAGGGATCGACCCAAATGATGGTTGTGGTGGTGGTGATGGTGGTAGATGTTTTCTTTTTTTGAAGAGATGCCGTTGAGGAGGAATCGATCTAAATGATGGTGGTGGTGGCGGTGGTGGTGGTAATGTAAGAATATGCACCATTTTTGGTGATTGAAGCTTTTTAAAAGATCAAGAAAGAAAAATGTTAAAATGTAGAAAACATAAAAGAGATCTCTGCACTGCAAAACAGATATGTACACACACATGCATCAATAAGTTTGAATATATATACATCTAATCATGACTTCGAATGTGCTGGTTAACACCATGACTGGTCACGTTTGGTTTGTTTTTATTCTACGAATTCTTATAAAATACTTAAAAAGTACGTGTTCGTTATTAGCTCCATTATGGGTATGAGAAAATTATATATGTTGTGGTTCTTGGTCACAAATGCTCAAAAGTACTTGGTAATCTAACAAACTCGTTGTTATAAAATCTTGTAAAAAAAAAAAAACTTGTAATATTCTTTTGCTACTATGCAAAAACCTTGCAACAAACTTTTAAGATAGAAAGTAGAAACTGGTTCGATACAAGATATTTAAAATACGTAGAAACTTAGTTGTGAGTAGGATTTGTTGTTTTGTGCCCATAGTAAATATAACTTATGCGTCCGCCATTGATGTCTCGTTTGGGCAGAGCTATATATCTCTTATTGAATCATTCGTAGAATATTGTGATCTAGTATGCCTTAATTAGATTCATTGTCGTAAATGATAAAACATAATATGTAATAAATGATATCAAATGAGTTTTACTGATCATGATGTGGTGAAGAAATGACAAAAAAAAAACTGGTAAGAATTTTTAATCCTTTATAAATGCATCAACACTTTTTTTGGTCAATTATCTCTTATTGAATCATTCGTAGAATATTGTGATCTAGTATGCCTGAACAAAACTTGCCTTCACCCCCTAAGGTGAATGGTATAATTCACCTCTCTTCTCTAAACCAATTAAACTTCCACATAGGATTAGTTAAAAAAGGTATTATTGTTAAATGAAAAAAATAAAATAGCTTCACAAAAAAAGTGAATTAACGACGAGATGCAGCCGTTAACCTCTTCTTCTTCATCCTGAATAAAATGTTAGAAAGAATCTAGTACAACATAACCTAGGGTCACAATTAGTGGAACTAAATTAAATCTGACTTGAACAATTTTCCCTAGTTTTGTGTTTGACATGACTTAAAAATCATAGTGAAATCAATATTAGTTTATTTAATTGCAATACAATAGAAATATAGAGTGGACGATACAAACATTCCAAGTTAAATGAAATAATCAAATAAACTATGGAATAGTTAAGAAAATCAAGAAGGTGGTTTAATGTACGCATAAGCAGTAAAAAAGCTCTGAAACAGTGTGAGAAGTAGCAAGACAAGTGCAGCGAAGAAAGAGAAATATGCCCATGGATTGTTGAAATACTTGTGTTTCAAGGTTGCCTTCATAACATTCCACTTTCGGTTATAATTGTGGTCAACCTTATTGGACAATTCAGATAAATAGCTATCTTGGAGGTCGAAAGCTACCTCTTGACATAGCCGGTTGAACAAATCAGCAACTTCAGAATCAGTTCCTAACCAGTGTTCGATGATGCCACAGTAGTGCAAGTATCTAACATCTTCGGCAGAGTCTATTAAATTGTCCATGAAGATTATGTAGGATGTTATGTCGTTATTTGAGTCAATATGGCATTGCTCAAAAGCTATAAGATTCGAGAAGAGAGACTTGGTACCTACAACAAATACGAGAGACAATAGGGTGTTTTTTAAAGTTTAATGAACTATGGGGGTTCTCTAGAAAAAATGCAGTTGAAGTCATGGTCAAATGAAGAATTATTGATGAGAGTTCAGTCATCTATTTACTATAGCAACTTGTGGCAAAAAATTAGACAAAAGTACAAAATACGGTATACAAAATTTGGTTAAAGTAAAATAAATGATACATGTTAGACGGTAAAACACTAAATATATGATTAGAACAATCATTTATAAGCAGATGGATAACACATTGTGATTCTAAAGCATCTCTATTGTTGGATTTGAATGATTCAGTATAATATTAGAGAAGATTTGAAATATACTCATTTTAATGCAATTTAGATGATTTTAGATAAATTGATTTTAATGCAATTTAGATGATTGTAGAAGCAAAGAAGCCTTTTCTCTCTCAGACACGACTCACTAGGCAAGTAACCAAAACCAGTTAGCAGTTTTACACGGTTTCCCGCCTACCAGTTATTTCCTTTTTCAGCTATTCTCTTTGTCACTGACCCCTTCTGACAAATTTCACCAACCCAGTTCCTTTACCCCTTCTGGACTTTTTTCAAATCTCAAACCGCTAGAGAGCTCCCTAACCGGGTTCAGCCCCCGACCCTTGTCGGAGGGTCCGTGTTCTTTTCTTCCGGCCGGCGTACCCTCTCTGCTCTCCACTCCGGAACCATGACACCACCAAATCTGAACGACTCCATACCAAAATCCTCCACCGACGTCAACAACTACAGGGTCTAAGAACAAGGAAGCTTATCATCTCAACCTCTTCGATTACGGCGGCTTTATCAATTCTATTTCGGAACCAGCGAACCTACTCAGATACAAGTCACCAACTTCTGCACATTACTCAGCTAACAGTGACCAGCTTTTTCACACTACTCAGCTACTAATCCATCTTCAAACATGGCAAGACGTTTCTCAGCAGCAGAAAAGGGCAAAGGCTTAGCTAAACTAACTTCAAAAGTACCCTCTTCCGTATCAGGGCGCCGGAGATCGACACTTCTCAAGCCATCCGAGAGAACGAACTAACGCTCATTGGTAGACTTACCAACCCAGCAGAACAAAAGATCTGGAATCTTATTCCTCTTTTAACTCGCAGATGGAGCGCTAAGGGCGCTGTTACATGCTCTGACTTAGGACACAGCTGTTTCCAAGTGAGATTTGAAAGCAAGGAAGACCTCGACTATGTGTTGGCGCATCGTCCTTACCACTATGCTCGGTGGATGTTTATTATCCAGCATTGGGAGCCAGTCATCGCCCCGAACTACCCATCGCAAATTCCTTTATGGATTAACCTTAAGGGCTTACCTCTACACTACTGGAGTAAAGAAATGTTACACAAAATTGGCAGAGAACTCGGCCGACTGGATGGATTCGAACTCTCCCCTACAGTTGCAAGAATCAGAGTCACACTCGATGGTCTCAAGCCACTCATTAAAGAAACCATAGTTGAATTTGCGTCAGGAGAAGAGACCATAGTATCTCTGGACTATGAGAAACTTGCAAACCACTGTCAGTTGTGTAACAGTCTTTTACATGAAGAACATCAATGCCAAACTCAGAGTGACCAAGAGTCCTACCACAGGGAACCGACACACCACAATACTAGGCAGAGAGAAGCAAGTATACTACCAGTGATCCCAACAGAAGTTCAAAGGTCTCTCCAAGCTATTCGTAACCGGGATTACCCAGAGGAAGATAACCGCAGAGTCCAAAGTGGAAACCGGAGTTTCAGTCAGCGACTAGACATGCATGGGAAACCTTTTGGAGACAGACCTTCGGAGAAAATGACAACCTACAGAAGGAGGTCTCCGCCTGTGCCCAGAGATAACTGATTGAAAGAAGTCCATAACACCAGGAAAGCTAACTCTCCCACGGATTCCCACTCATATCGTAGGATTGATAAGAGATTATCCCCCGGTCATGTCTTACACTCTGGTAGCAAAGCTCCTACGACTCAGCTGAGGAATGAGTCTAGACGACGATATTTATCATTTGGAGGTACTAAAGGAAATTCTTTTGTGTGGAAAGAAAAGGAGAAGGTAACACTCAATGAGGATGAAAACACCAATACCCCCTTCACTACACCTCAACGGGCCAGGAAAATCGAAACCTGGTAACGCAACAAATTCACGCCAATATTCTAAGTGATCTACACGATGTCACCCTCAAATACGTCAATATATCAGATCCAATGGAAAGTGCAGCTAGAAGACAAAGAGTACTAGACGGGGAGACAAACAACTTAATGGCAGAGACAGCGGCCACTATGCTCGCAAATGCTCCGCTAGAGAGTAATCATGCTTTCTACTCTGCTCTGGAATCAAACAGGGTTACTCCTCCCCTGGTCTTAGGCGGGGATATTGGTCAGACAGAAGGAGCTGGTGAACCAATCCAATCAATTCAGGAGAAACAAGCTGACCAGCCAAAGAAAAGGGGTAGACCACCGGGGAAAAGCATCCCAACCACTAATAGACAGAGCACCTTCAGAGGAGCAGGGTCTAAGAAAGCAAAAATGCAGGCTATCCAAAACTCTCCTAGGGTCCGAAAGTCATACTCTAACCAAAGTGTGGAAGAGAGACTGGAAAGTAGAAACCAAAAGGGCCAGAAGAAGAACCCAAGGGTTCCGAAACCACCAGCTAAGACACATCAGAAGAGTGGAGCAAAAGAGAAGGGGGAAACTTCAAAAGCAAAAGAGACAGACAGAGCAAACGCTGCATCACAGGCTACAGAGTCGGCGGATTTTCACAAACCGCCCAACTTGCTTCCTTAAAAATTCTGAGCTGGAATTGTTGTGGGTTGGGAAATCCCATAACAATTCAGAGACTAAGGGAGTTCAAGAAAGACTTTGATCCCGACATCCTCTTCCTTAAGGAGACAAAAAATCCCCAAGAGTATTACTGAGAAACTAGCTGAGCTCAACTTTGTTTCACAAATTCATGTACCACCTCATAGTCCTGGAGGAGGTGGATTAACTCTGTTGTGGAACCCTTCTAAAAAAATTCAAATTCTCTGCTGCTGTGATAATTTTATTGATACGGAGATTGAATACAAGAACAAGAAGTTTTTTGCTACTTTCACCTATGGAGCCCCGGAACAAGCTAAAAGAAGAGAAGTATTACATCGACTTACGGAAATTGGCAACAACAGAGTTGGACCTTGGTATCTAACAGGAGACTTCAACGACATCATCGACAACTCAGAAAAGGATGGTGGACCAGTGAGAGCTGAAGGCACTTTCATCGAGTTTAGGACCTTCCTATCTCAGTGCGACCTCTACGATCTTCGACACACGGGAAACCCCCTGTCTTGGAGAGGAGTGCGACATTCTCACACCGTCCACTGCAGACTCGACAGGGATTTATCTAATAGTCTGTGGGCATAAATCTTCCCCTCCGGACGATGTTCTTACCTCAACTTTGGAGGGTCCGACCACAGGCCTGTGATCACTTTCCTAGAACCTGACACACAGAAGAAGAAGGGTCTTTTCCGCTACGAGAGAAAGCTCTGCAAAAACGAGGAAGTTAGAGAGATAATAGCAAGAACTTGGCTGGAAAATGGAGATTCAGTAGAGAGCGAAATAGCAGCGTGTAGGGCTGCTATCTCAGAATGGAACAGGGATCACCATATTAACAGTCAAGAGCAGATCAATCTCGAGAAAAGGAGACTTGAGGATGCCATGACAAGCTCCAGCCCAAACGAACAATTGATTTCTGAGATAAACACACGGCTAAAGAAAGCTTATAGAGAAGAGGAGGAGTACTGGCGACAGCGTAGCAGAACCCTCTGGCTGGCTTTGGGAGATAAAAACTCCGGTTTTTTTCACGTGACAACTAGACAGAGGCGAGCCGCAAACAAGTTTTCAGTGATAGAGAACAATGAAGGGATCGCGGTGTTTGAAGAGTCTGAGATGTTACAGGTCATATCTGATTATTTTGACGGTATGTTCAAATCAAGCAACTCCGCTAGCAACTCAGCAACATCAATCGTCCAAGAGGCAATCTCGCCTTCAATTACTGATGAGACAAACTCGAGTGTTTCTGCAATACCGACAGACGATGAAATTAAAGGAGCGATTTTTTCAGTCCACCCGGATAAAGCCCCGGGTCCAGATGGACTCTCGGCGGGATTTTTTAGAACCAATTGGAGTATTGTTGGACCGGCAATAGCTCAGGAGATCAAACACTTCTTCAGCACGGGAGAACTACCAAACAATCTCAACCACACTCATGTCAGACTCATCCCAAAAATCCTTGCCCCGAGGATAGTCGCGGATTACCGGCCTATAGCTCTGACAAATGTGTACTACAAGATTATCTCCAAGATCATCACAAAGCGCCTACAGCCTCTCTTGGAGCTGATCATTGCTGAGAATCAATCCGCCTTTGTACCAGGACGAGCGATTGCGGACAACGTATTGATCACACACGAAACGTTGCATTTTCTTAAAGAGATCGGGAGCGGTTAAACATTGTTCCATGGCTGTAAAGACAGACATGAGCAAAGCTTATGATCGATTATAATGGCATTTCATTGAAGCGGTACTGCAAAGATTTGGTTTCAATGATATATTCTGCCATAGAGTTATGTGCTGCATCAAATCGGTCACCTACTCATTTCTGTTTAATGGAGAGGCGCAGGGTTTCATCACTCCTCAAAGGGGAATAAGACAGGGCGACCCTTTATCCCCTTACATCTTCATTATGTGTAGTCAAGTTCTTTCCGGGATGTGTTCAGTGGCGCAAAATCGCAAAACCCTGGCAGGAATTCGGGTTTCTCGTGGCAGCCCTAGAGTTAACAATCTTTTATTCGCTGACGACACAATGTTCTTCGTAAAGACATCGCAGCAAAGTGTGGATGCCTTGAAAAATATTTTGGTGAAGTATGAATCTGCTTCGGGACAGATGATAAGTACACAGAAATCATCCATCACCTTCTCAAAAAAACCCCTCTGGAGGTTAGAGACCGTGTAAAGACCAGCTTGGGTATTACGAGAGAGGGGGGAGTCAGTAAGTATCTCGGGCTTCCAGAACATTTTGGGAGAAAGAAAAAGTACTTATTTACGTCCATTGTGGATAGCATTAGACAGAGGGCTGCGAGCTGGAGTACCAAGAAACTATCAGGTGCTGGTAAGCTTGTCATGATGAAATCGGTCCTATCAGTGAAGCCTTCTTATGCAATGACTGGTTTTAAGCTCCCCCTTAGTCTCGTCAAACGGATCAAGTCGGCACTAACTAGATTCTGGTGGGATGCGAATCCAGATGAAAAGAAAATTTTTTGGGTGGCTTGGTCGGAACTGAGAAAACCTAAGGGAGAAGGTGGTTTGGGCATTCGTGATATCGAAATTTTCAACGAAGCGTTGTTAGCAAAACAAAGCTGGAGGATTGCTACTGATCCGAACTGCCTACTGGCCAGAGTCCTACTTGGAAAATACTGTAATCACCAACCTTTTCTCAGCGTCGAGGCGTCCTCCTCAATCTCTCATGGCTGGAGAAGTCTATTGTGTGGCCGTGATTTGATGCTAGCAAATACTGGCAGAGCAGTAGGAAATGGTAGCGACACTCTCATATGGGACGATCCTTGGCTCTCTCTTGAAACCCCACTGAGACCTATGGGACCGGCTACTCATGAGACAAAGGACTGGCGAGTGTCTGACCTAATCTGCAACATCTCAGGAGAGTGGGATAATGCGAAACTGGAACATCTCTTTCCTGCTCACGCCTCTGCAATTCGCAATATCAGACCAAGTAAAACAGGAGCTAAGGACTCGTTGATTTGGCTCCCAACGGTTAATGGGGAATACATCACAAAAACAGGGTACTACACAGGAACTACACTGAGGGATACTCTGCAAAGTCAACAACAACGTTCAACACCACCCAGCCAACAACTATGTGAGTGGAACTCAGACATATGGAGAGGAGTATTCTCACCAAAGTTAAGAGTTTTCTTGTGGAAGATAGTCAAGGGAGCTCTACCTACTGGAGAAAATTTGGAAAAAAGAAGCCTTTTGTTAAATACAAATTGTATCCACTGTGGCAATCGGGAGACTTCATCTCATCTATTTATCCACTGCAATTATGCAAAAAGAGTTTGGAATCTGGCTCCTATCCTTCACCCGGAGCTTATAACAGAAGCAACAAACTTTGCAAAGGCACTGAACGTATCGAAAAATATCACAAATCTCCCTCCCTCTGGTTTGTCACTTGGCCCTCTATTTCCATGGATTTGCTGGTCTATCTGGATTTCAAGAAATCAGCTAATTTTCGAAAACAGAGAGACCACTGCATAGGAAACTTTAGTTAAAGCAGTGGTACTGGCGCGAGAATGGCAGGAGGCTCAAGCTCTGAACCATCTGAGTATCTCCCCTGCGACCTCGACGACGACAACCAGGAGCGCACCTCATCTTGGGCCGACCAACAACTCTGATCTCTTCGTGCATACAGATGCAGCCTGGAAATCTGATTCAAACAGGGCAGGACTAGGTTGGATCTTCTCAAACAACAAAGGCGACATCATCTTCTCGGACACCAGAACAGAAGACTTCATACCTTCAGCACTGGTTGCAGAAGGTCTCGCCACTCGGGAAGCTCTACATCAGGCCAAGCAGAAAGGCTACACAACCCTCACAGTCAAATCGGACGCTCAGACTCTCGTCAGAGCAATCAACGACAGGACTCCTCTTAAAGAGCTCTTTGGAATTATCCATGATATTCTCAACTTGTCTCTTGAGTTTTCTGTAATTTCTTTTGTTTACATTAGTCGCTCGAACAACTTAGCTGCGGATGCTCTCGCTAAAGGAGCTCTGTATGCGTCGTCTTCTACTTCCCTTGTTTAGACTCCTTCTCGTTGGGTTTTTTTTAATGAAATTGTCGTTCAAAAAAAAAAGATAAATTGATTAAGTTGTTAGAATTTTAATTAAAACATTCTGAAATTATATCTTAAACTATGATATTTATATGTATATTTTAAATTAAGGAATATCACCACAACATTCTCGAAACACAATAAATCTCCAAAATCACAACTTCAAAAAAATAGTAGTGGATTTTAAGGTACATTTTAAAATCACAAATCCTTCTAATAAAAATTAATTATATTATTACATATGAATTTTTCAAAAAAAAAAGTTACAAATTCTATAAAACTAGACTATAAATCTTTTTCAAAAATAAATATCAAAATAATAATGATTTGTCAATTTAATACAAATCACCATAAATGCCAGTTTAAATACAACTCCCATATAAGAGGTAGTTGTAAAAGTGTGGTTAAAAAAAGAGATAGTTGTAAAAGTAGATTTGAATGTAATGGAATCTAAAGAATTTAAATAAAACATGTGGGAAATGAATTAAAAAAAAAAGAAAGAATAAAGACATGAACGTACCATCATGGATAAGTAGTTTCGGTATCTCTAGATAACCGTTTTTGAACCTTATATCCCAAAACCGATCGGTCTTCCTCCTCTTGAATTTGATACCGGCCTCTCTTAGTTCCGTCACACAGTGTATTAGTTGTTGTTGGCGCTTGTCCGCAGCACGCCTTTTCCACGACCATCTAGTTCGTGACAACCTCGGCTCCGGTTTTAGACTAGGCCGGAGCAAACTTCGCCGGAAAACATCTAGACAATGCAACTCTTCCTTGTCCTTGTCAGCGATTGGGTTAAAGAAATTATCGTTTTCTAACGAGATCTTAATTTCTAGCTGCTCAGTTTTGGACTTTTTGGTTGATAACTTATCGGTTGGCATTAACGGGTTGAAGAACCGAATTGCTAGTTGCGCCACTAAACCGGTTTGGTATTCTGGACAAAGTTGTACCTCTAATAACCGGTTGAGTACGAACAAAGGAAGTTGATTTTCAAGCATTACCATGTCACGTTGAATCGAATGCATCGATCCTCGCATCGCAAAGACCGGATCATTACGACCATATCTGCCGAACACCAAAATTTTAACTTTAGATTCTCATTACTAGAACCCGGTTCTTGAGTAAACCAAAACCGAGCCAAACGGTCTAATATAACAGATTTAAGTTTTATTTGAATATATATTAGTCTTTTCTAAAACTGAAAATCCATAACAAGAACCAAACTGAATCAAACTTACCCGAGTTCCAAGAATCCTTTATCATTATTGGCACCTCTGAAGAGCTCAAGAATAAACAAACCATCAAGAAACAGCATTTCTGCGAACTTGTTACTACTCCAATCAATAGGACCTTCGTAACAAGCACGAGCCTTCTCCTCAAGCTCTTTCATGGCGTCAATATACATTTCTATCCCGTGCTTGGTGCGTTTCATGACCATATTGACCGCACGCCATTTGTGATGTTCCATAGGCACTAGATGTTCCTTGCCATGATGGTATGGACCAAGCGAGACCGTTTGAGGAGAATAAGACTTCTTGTCGTTTTCTTGAAGGTAACGTGGAACTCTATAGATACAGAGCTTGTCCCTGCTCGTTGTTGCGTCGAATCTAAGTGTTTCATCCATTTTTTCTTTGATCGAGATCACCCATTCTTCTCGTGTCTCTTCGGGTTTCTGATTTAGGGTTTTGAGTTTTTGACGAATCATGAGGGTGATCAAGTACCAGGTCAACGTGCGTTTGTGGTACAGTTTTCTTCTTCTTCTACTTGTGATTAAATGCCGTAGAGGAAGCTTCGGCACAGATGGTGGTGGTGGTGGCGGTGGTCGTGGCCGTAGCGGCAGCCGTGGTGGTCGCGATGGTTGTGACCATAGTGGCAGCGGTGGTGGCGGCGGGGGTCGTGGTTGACTTCTGGTTAGTCTTTGGATTAAATTTCCCCCGGACCGAGAACTAATGGATCTAAATTGAGGTGGAGGAGGTGGTGGTGGTGGCGGTCGATTAGTAAGATTCACCATCTCTTTTTGCTTGATACTTTTTCAAAAGATTGAGAGTGAGCGAAAATGTCAAAAACAAAGATGTAACAAACATAACAACTAATTAAAGTTGTGATAGCTGCTAATATTTATGGACATCTGTAGTGACAACAACCATAGTTATTATACAAACACATCTGTGCACAACAGCATACACACGCTAATAAGTCTGACAAACATAATTTTTTTTTTCTGACATTTGATTAATCAAAATCATGTTAAACGTATTGGATAATGCCTCAACGGGCCATGTTTTATGTTTGGTTTGGTTTTTCTTAAACAACTCTTATTTAAAGACTAAAAGTTTTGTGACAATTATCGTAATATAGTAGTAATACTTTAATGAAGTTGAAATATTCAAAATCTCTAAGAAAAGAAATTATTGCTCTGTAACCAAGGATTGAGATTTGATATATCCAAACTCGTACTAACAAAAACATTTTTGTTTTCCAGGATATCAAGTTTATACTTCTATAGTAGCATTTTTATATCTGTCCCGAGTCAACCGAACCTAATACAGCTGTCAAGTGAAAAACAAAATAGAAATGCAACTCTAGTTTCGTAAATATTTACATTTTCATGTCAGTACTCCAACTTAATATTTTTTTATTTTGTTATTTTTAAGATGTTAAGACATTAGATCTATTTATTTTAGATATGTTTTGGGTTGGTCTTTTCAGGTTTTAACATTCTATTAAATAACTTTATTCTAAATTTATATTTATTTTTGTTTGTTCAGTTATAATGGTTGAGGTTTTTTCGTTTTTTTGTGATAAACCAAAATCAATTAGTATTTTTTTGGTTTCATGTTATCAAAATTTTAAAACATGATGTGAATCAATTGTTTCATATTATAATTTACAAAAGTATTCATAATATCTAAAATCAAATCTATCGATTGAGGGTGAAGATTATACTTTTGTGGAAACATTATTCTACTGCTGGTGGCCTAATAATGGAGATGGTTCTAATCGACTCTAATGTATGCATCATTTACTCTTCATGTTACTAAATTTTATAACTTTTATATGCTTTATTTATCAGTGTCTAAGTTTCGATACTTTTTCATTTTATTTTGTAGGGTGTTAAGACACTACCGCGTCTGTCAAAAAAGATTGGGTGAATTAGTTTGATTCACTTCTCTCACAAGGCAGTTCCAAAATTCTAATAAACTTTTCACTCAAATCTTCATGCGGTTCATACCAAACAACCATACATCAATACAAAATTTGATTTATCTCGACAATCCGAGTTAGGTGTTATGATGCTTTGTCCAATGATCTAAGTTGTATATAATTTGATTTTCAATATAAGTTTTGGTGATTAAGTCTATTTTATTTTTAATTAATTTTCTTTAAGAATTTTATCTTTCTGTTAAATGGAACAAACATTTCTTTTGATATTAATTAACGATATCTTAATATTTACAAAAACCTTTTTTATATTTTACATACACTTTGAAGTGAGTACCTATATAATGAAAATATCCATCGCAAGTGAGCATTCAAAAATTCAGACGTAATATAGAATATTTTTATTTTTAAATCTTAATTTCACCATTAACCAAATTGTAATGAAACTATGTGTCTTTATAATTTTCTTTTGTTTTTCTTCAACAATTATCAGTATTAGGGAATGGATAAATTGAGTAAGAGAAGTGATTTTTATATAGGTTTACTATAGCGAGCATTCAATTGACATTGTATCTCCAAAAAATCTTGAATTGAATGACATATATTTTTACCTTGGCAATCACTCCTCAATATATATATTGTCATACCCTAAAAATGTGGAATATACCATTTAGTATCATTAATTAACCTTGCCAAACACTAAAGAAAATTAAATAGTGCCCAAACCTACACGAAGATGGTTTGATTCGGTATACGTACTTGATATCGGTTTAATATTCTTAACCCTAATATTATAATTTTTATCTATGGAAATTTCTCTTTTTTGTTCTCTTCTAAACACAAACTTACGTGCATGAATACACAAGGTCATAAAAAACAGCAATATGTTTAACAACAACATAAACTTGCGTTAAAGATCATACGATATCATACAAACATTGCCTTCTTCGTCAGCTGTATAGAATGAATTCTCAGTTCTTACATGCGTGTGAGACTCTCTTCAAAAACTGTGTACGGTTTTCTCGCTTAGTATTATAAGCAGTGTCAATGATTGATGTGAGATTGTCTACGCAAAAACGTAAGTCTATCTTCTCTAGACTACTTGCCAATGTGATAGTGTAGTAAAAACAAATATCTTGTGTGTCGTTTTCTTTTACCATCATAGCTCTTTCTTTGCCATAGTAAAAAATGATTTCAGTAGATTAAGATATTCTATGCTACATTGATAGATTGGATAATTTCCCTAGTCATAATCTTCTCAGCTTGTTGCTTATGGACTTCTCAACTTATTATTATATGGTTTAGTTGTAAAGTGCGGGTTACATAGTTTGATTCTTTTGCTTGACACGATATAAAGAACTTTGATGCACCAAGGATAGATTTATCAAATTGGCTTTGCATCAACATCTCTTTTTTTGTAATGCCATTGTTTAGGTTTTCACTATTAGCCGTAAATGAAGCAAGTCTCTCTGTTCTACGTTCTTTACCCATCAATATTTTTTTTTGACAGTTACAAATAACTTCGATGCGCTAATGATAGATTTATTTTGTTGCATTTCCATCATCTTCTCCTATTAGCAATGACATCAACTGTATCTTTATGAACATGTTTGCTTCTCAAACTTGGTTTGTATAGACACAATTAGCTTCGCATCACGTCCATCGGTATGAGCATAAAACATGCTTGTGTTTAGTCTAAGCAAAAAAAGAAATTTTTTTGTAGAGATATTCTGAGAAGCTCTATTATGGTGACACGTCAAGCTTCCTTGTTTTCAAATTAACGTGAGAGTGCGACGTGGCCAAGGTAGTATGAACGCATTAAATGCAATGCTTCTCCTTATATATAAGGGATACATACATCTTTTAGAAACCTTTTGCAGACTCATTCCCCCAACAAAGCCACAAAAACATTTGCTTCAAACCACATAATATACTCCCTCTGTTTCAATATAATACACGTTGTAGAAAATTTTTTTTTCTAAAAGATCTATATTTCATATTTTCAATGCATTAGTTAATCTTAAATTATAAACTTCAAAACATTTATTAAAATCCTATTGGTCAAAAATTATAGGGAATATCATATTACAAAAAATAATACATTGGTAATTTAAAATTCATAATTTTTTTAATATGTTTGAAAATACTAAAACATACATCTTATTGAAAGAAATGGAGTAATATCAACTAGAAGGTTATATCTTTCACTACAAGAAAATAGCCATTTCTGAAAGAAAAAATGACGGAAATAATATGTCAGTAATTACCGACGACAGTTCATTAGGAATGAAAATCTTAAATGTGGACCAGGTCGCTACATAGAGACCGGTCCCATTCAGGTCAGGTCACTATGTCACGACCAGTCCGATCCCGAGCCAGGTTGTTATGTAGTGACTAGACTGTCCCGAACATCAATAGAACTAATAAAAATCAGTACGACATGAATCCGTGCATTCTCGTCTACTCTTTAATACTATCTCCCGCAGGCCACGTCTGAACCACCTCTCACTTCTTATCGATCGGAGTTATCATTTAGACTTTACGATAAAAACTGCGGAAAGTTTTTTTTTTAATCGAAAAACCGTAATGAACGTTTCGAGTCGAAATCCGGCCCAAAAAGGTCTAAAACGCGACTAGAATCCCACTCCCATAAATACTATGGCGGATTACACGCAGTCCAAAAGAAAAGATAAATGTCAAGTTTCCGACATGAAGATCGGGAAAAATGGAATATCTCCATTTTTGAGCTATGACGGCTTAAGGGTAAAAGGGGAAAGCATAAACCGACTTTGGAGGGAGTATATAAGGAGTCCTAGGCGAGAGACACAAGAGGAGAAATTTTTAGACTTAGAAATCTATGCACTTAGAAACCTTAGGCTTTAATCTCGACAAGTTCAGTTTCTATGTATGGTACAAAAATACCAGACGAACTCGCCCAGGCAGTTTAATCTCTTGTCCAGCTCTTTTATTCGAACTACGTTTGGCTTGATCCTCGAAAGGGGTACGTAGGCAGCCTTTAATAAGGTTTAGTCCAAAATCAATCACAACCTTTGTTTTGTGTCTTTTTCGTCCTTTGTTATCGAGCTGTGACTCAACTAGGTTTAGGGTTTTTGGTTGCTAGAACTATGTATCTCGCTGACAGCTCTTGGGGCCGAAGCTTTTATAACCTTTTGTAATGATCGCAATGCTCTTACGAGGATTCGAACTAAGATCTACTGTTTTCTCTAAATTCGTTTTTTATCTTTTCATATTTTCCGCATCAATTTGGTCACTTGTTGTTGGCTCTCACAGAGAATCCGGGACTTCTGGGAAGTTAGGGTTTTCCTAACTTTCCTAATTCAACAGGAAATCGACAGTGCGAATTTTGATTCCCACTGACAATACACCCTTACCAAAATCCCGCTGATTACTGTTCAAACCGGCTTCATACTCTATATCTCAAACCTGCAAAAGTCACACCTTCTAGACAAAAATCTTTACATTCAATTAAGAATGGAGTGAGCTTCTCATCACATGCATTATTCAGGATAAACGGTCTAGGTATGAAACAAGCCTTTTAGGTGTTTAGGTGGAGCTAATCAGTGTTTAGGGGTTACCATTTCTTTGTAGAGGATGCATAATATTGTACAAAATTACAAGAGAGGATAGATCCATTGATGTCCATAGCCCCTACTCGTTTTAGCCTGTTCTCACTTTAGCACAGTTACTCTGATTAGGCACCTGCTTTTGCTTTGGAAAAGTCACTCCTGTCATCTGCATGTCCTTCGTTCTTTGAACTTGGTACCCATTCTTTCACTTGACCTTCCCAGTGGCTCTTGTTTCTTTGTGATATTCCCCTCCTCCATCACCTTATTATGATGAAAATGAGTTTTTTTGGATAGAAATAAAAATACTGATGGTGATGGTGACGAAGAAGAAGGTAACATGATGGTTGCGGATGTGCCACTGGTGGTACTGATTTCACACTGATTCCGGTTTCTCTTTGTCTTGCTCTCTTAGGCTGGAACAGTTGCTTCCTTATTCTTGCATGTTCTCCTCCTAGAACACTCTCCTTCTGCAGTAATGAGTAAGAGGCTGCGTCGATCCTTTTCTCTCCGGCCCTTTTGCACATATCTGCACACAAGATACTGAAAACAAATGCATGAGGGTGGAATAAAGGCTTAGGGGTTCAAGGTGGTACTAGCTAATAATGATCTAGTCACTTAGGATCAACAAGATGGATAGAAAGAATAAGAAGTCAAGAGTGTGATCTCATTACCTTAATATAACGCCCATGACAAAAAGAGTTGCAGTCAAGATTAGATTCAAGTTAAATGGAGTTAAGTCTTTCCAGAGTAATCTCTACAAGCCGAAAGCTTATGAAGAACAAGATGACGTAACGTTAGGGTGTTCCGAGTCCACACATGTGTGTCTGTCGCCACTGCTATGGTCACTGAATAAGATAACTAAAGTACGAAGGTGGTTAATAAACATAAAAAAATAAGGTTCTAATTCCCAGAAAATTTTGGTTGACTCAATAAAAACATCAAAATAGCTCAAGACTAACTAAACATAAAAGCTAAAAGAAATAAATAAGTTAGAAAACGACAAAATATATGATTACGAATGTAAGAACGTAAACTATTTTCTGTTACATTATGAATGATTTTAATACTGAAATAAATATATGATTTACTAACAAATGTATCACCTGCTACTATTACAAAGATATAAAAAAATTTGTTTATGATATAATAATATATATAAGATTTGTTTTTCTGCTAATCATGTTAGTATCATTACTAAAACTATGAGAGGAAACCTTACAAAAGCCACCTAACCTGAAAATATCCCGGGAAAAAACCATAACCAAAATAAAGTATTTAACCAATTTTTAGTAATAGATCACAAATTTTGAATGTGAAAGTTTTCACAGTTTTGATAATTTAAAGCTGTTTGAAAAAAATAAAAAATATAAAAATACGAAAAATATAAATTTTTATTATATGGTTAATGTGGTTGTTTTATTTATTTTATCAAATATTTATTATTCAAAGTTATTAATTCCATATATACTTTAGCCATATTAAGTAATTCCGTAAATTTTTAAGAAAAGACTGAAGAATATTAATGATGAATTTATGATTAGTTTAATAAAATGCTTATTATATATTTTGATAGACTAACTTATTTCTCTAAGATTTTGAAACTCATTATGGTAATGACACGTGATTACCTCAAATGTTGTAATACTTCTCTTTTAATATATATGAGATGTCTATTATGAAATCTCTAACGAATTGCCACATCCAAAACATGTAACATGTATTTATATGTTTTTCTTTCGAAACATCATTTTTTTTTTAATGTTTTGAGTAAGTTTAATTATATTTTCTTTAGCACATTATCAACTATTTATTCTTTTTTATTCAATCGATCAGTGAAAATTACTTATGCTATTCTTTTTTGACTTGAACAACATCAAAACAAAGTAATATACTATTGTTACTGATCACTATCAAATGGATCAGAAACAATTTTGAATTCATTAGAAAATAAGATATATAATCCGGCCCGCCTACTAGTTAAAAATATATTGATCATATTTTATTTTCAGCTATATATACTTCACCTTACACAGCATTGTTCATTAGTTGACAAATGAATTGCACGTTCGCTCAAATATAGTTGGGTGGGGAAGAATCCTTTTAAGACGTAATTTTAAAAATCGGAAACTCAGCACATGGCACGTCCTCACCAGTATCGAATAAATAACTTGTGAGCTATTTTCTAAAATGATTCCAAAATAAATACTCACTAGACTTTTGATCCGCACTTTTTAAGCATCCGTACTTTTTAAGCACGAATACTATTTGAGAAAATAATTTTTCTTAAACCAAGTAGCTTTAGACATTGTCCTCTTAGGTTAATTTGATTCACTTATTGTCTCATCAGGCTAAATATTTTCTAAATGACAATCTCACCCTTAAATTATATAGTTTTAGTTATTAATTCGTAATTAATTTAATTATAATTATAAAAATTTGAAATTTTTTTTAATAAATATTATATTATTCTAAAGGGATAAAAAAAATCTATCCCCTTTGCAAATCAAATTGAAACTCTCCGACGTCTTCAAACTCCCGTCGTCTCTCTCTCAGTCCCGACCTCTCTTTGATTGAAAGCTCTCAACTACTCCAAGCTCCCGACGTCTCTCTCTCTCTCTCTCTCTCTCTCTGCAAACATGGAGTTGCAGGCAGAGAAAGCAAAGTCATCAAAACCTTCAGGAAGAATGGTACGAGAGAAAAGCAGAGCAGTAGGCGATCATGAAATCGATGAAATCATAAATGGTGATGATGATGATGTCGATGCATATTATTGACCGAGTAAGTCTACTAATCTCTATGTATGCAACATAAAAAAAAATTGGAACAAGCTGAGACTTTGAATAATTTTTAATTTGAATGTTTTGGTTGCAGGTAATGATGTGTTCTTCTCTACCACAACACAGCTCTGTGCTGAATCAAGTTGGATTCTACACACTAGGAATTTATGTAGTCAGGATCTTAAATTTAGCGTTGAAGCAGTTATTAAGACAATTTTAAGCAGTTTAGAGAAAGAGTAAGAGGGAACATACATCTTTGATTCAATAACTTTGATTGATCATTACATTAACAGAATCATTGCTCACAACAGATACAATAAATTTCATTACAACCAACAATGGATACAAGCAGATAGATAAATAAATAGATGTGAGGAATGTGTATATAAGGTTTGAAAAGCAAAGTCCTGGATGTATTTGTTCAAGTTTCACGAGGGCCGTCAGAATTCTGAGTCTTTCTTAGGTTCCAGTGAAGACCATCGTGGATGCTTCTTAGGAAGTCACTAGCGGATTCGACTTGGCAAGCCGTTGAGACAGGCCACTGTGACATGCTACACACAAGTGTATCCCCTGCTTTAAGTTCTTTCCGGCCTTTCCCATCAAAAGACACCCACGCAGAGCTTCTGCTGTCCAGTGGCACTTTCACTTTCAATGTCACGTGGTCCGGTAATATCAGTGGGCGGAAAGACAGAATGAGGACAGATAGGTGTGAAAAAGATCCCAGGAACCTGCAAAACATTGTAAGTTTAGAACCAATTGTCTTTGATCTAAAGCACAGGGCTGTTGTGGAGATGAAGATCATATTATTACCTGTGGATGTACCATTGACCCTCCAGCTGCAAGTGAATAGGCGGTGCTACCAGATGTAGATAATATTAGTCCATCACCTTGGACACGTGTGACAAATATATCATCGCACAAGCATTCAAGGTTTGTGACACTGCAACCTGTGTCGTAGTGTTAAACTGACTGGACCGCTCAAAACCTTTCCAAAACATATTTTGTATTCTTCACTGTCTGGGATCATTAAGACTTAAAGAAAAAAGTTTCTAGTGACACATAAATTGATGCTGCAACATTTAACTGAAGCTACTTTATAAAGAAACTGTTAAAAGAAAGATGAAGGATACGGAAAGGAGTCATGAATCCCAGAGATCCCATGGAAAATGGAACTATTGGAGGCACTGGTCCTTTAAACCTCGACGCTGCCTGTAAGATGTTTAGTGTTAGATTGTGTCTCTGTGTGTGTTTGTACACAAAAAAAAACAGGACACATATGAGTGAGATTGACATTACCCATAGAGCAGTACCATCCCCACCAAGAGTTATAACAAGGTCAACCTTTGGGTATAGAAGTGAATTTTCTTTGTCGGCATAAACAAATGATCAATGAAGCTTTTCATATACATCAGACATTAAAAATATTGAATGTAGAATATCATTATCATACCATCTCCCCAAGTTTGTACAAAGTCAAAGGAACTTGAATCCAATAAAAGTTCTGATTTCACTCGTGGTTCCACATAAATATTTAGTCCTTTCTCCTCTCTAAACCATCTGAACTCTAAAAAAAATTGAATTTTAAATATGGAAACCAAATATTTCCTAATGTATTCTTGCTATATTTTCGGATCTAATGATATTTATCCGTAGAATTCAGATTCTACTAAAGGTAGAACTGTGTAAAAAGATATGAAATCAGTTCTTACATGTATTAGAACGTTGTGAGAATGTAGATTCCGATTTCTACTGGTTTTAGATTCAAGTAAATGTTTAGATTTCAATTTCTAATTTTATTAGAACTCTATGATAAGTGTGGAATGTGTATTCTAAACTATTTTAGATTCGTGTTATCTCCGTAGAAAACATATTCTGCAGTTCGTAGAAATAGTGAAAAAAGTGGATTTCGTATTCTAATTCGTAATATACGGATTCTAATTTCGGTAGAATAATATATGAAATTATTACACATTTTTAAAACAGGAAAAAATATCACTATATAGATATAGGGGTTTCATCATTATGTACTATTTTTAAAAAACAATTTGCTTCATAAATCTATTATTTTAATTAATTTCAGAAATAAATAAAGGGCATTAGAGTCAAAATTGGTACAAAATATAATTTAGACAAAAGGGACAATGTCCAAACCTATTTGGTCTAAAAAAACAGTTTCCCCATACTATTTTTACTGTTTTATCTACAAATAAATAAAAGTATTTTTGTTTTGATGATATAAAATATTACATGATCAAAATCAAATTTCAATTATGCGGGTATGAAGAAAATTTTAAAAAGCACATATACTTTTTTAGTGACCGTAAAGTCAAATATTAAATGTATTTATAACTATTATTATATATCTATAATATTTAAGAGCTGTTTTGTTATTATTCTTTCAGTTTTGTACAATGTTTTCGTTGAATTTTTATATCCGAGTGAGACTTATTGATCTATTTAGTGATAAATCAATAAATATTTTTGTATATAACATTTGATCACGAATTTGCGTTATTTGTAATATGTCGAAATCTATTCGAAGATTAAGATCAGGTATCTACACTATTAAAAAAATATTATTAAATTTATTTGTAAGTATATTAACTATCAAACTACATAAATATAGAACACATTATTATAAATTAGTTTAAATTTTTTTATTAATAGTATTTATTCTAAAAATCTTTAAAAAACATTTTGAGACAAATGTTTTATTATTTTTAATCTACATTATTTTTAATCTGGAAAGACAAATATGTGAAAATAATAGCATATTCTTAATAATGATTTCTTGCCTTTTATTATTTATAACTTACGATGATAAAATTATTGCTATGAGTCAAAACTTAATAGTATAGATTAAAAATGTTTTATGCATACATTTGAAATCATTAATGATTTATATAGTCATATTTATTTTCCACTCCAGTATTTTTACAAGAATATTCAAAAATATTTTGAAAAAAGAATTAGCCCATTAATCAAACCCATTAAATAGATATTGATTGTACTTAATTATATAATTTTAGGCAAAAAAACAAAATACAATAATGCCATTAATGAAAATTTTAATATGTTTATACCATTAAGGGTATTTTAGAAAACGTAAATATTTCATCCAAGAGAATGCTCCCATTTTAACGGCATTGATAATAAATATTTAACATTTAAATATTGAAAATCTTATTAAATTTATTTTTATATATTCCCACAAAGCCTCATAGAACTAATTCAAGTTCGGCTTAGCAATTTTAACCGGACTCAAAAATTCTAACAATAACTTACCCATATATATCCATTCCTAAACTAAATTAAAAATTTATAAGTACCTAATTAGAGCAAGACTTGCTCTATCCGAAAGAACCATAATCAAAAAGAACCAAACTGATAGATCTGAAACTGAAAAGAACCAATTTGAATAAGTCCGACCTGGTAAAAATTGATTCATACCGACCTAAAAACATGAATATCCACAATTATGATTCCATGTTTTCTATTTTCTTTATTTTAGTTTATGATTTAATTGAAATGTCTTTTTGTTACCAATCTTATTGTTATTTTTATTACATTTACAAGTAATATAAACTTTAAAGGTCAAATTTAGAGTTAGAAATGTTTAATTTCAATTATTAAAAGCTTATTTGGTTATTTTTCAAAATTGTACATAAAAATATGGTAGATTTCAGCTAAATATTGATGGATTTTAATTATTTTTAGGTTGTTTTGGATCATAAATACCGGATCTGAATCTGATATAGATCCAAAAACTACAGATAAAGATCCAAAAATTTGACATTATAGATCCAAACTAATTTAGATATAAAAAAATCAATCCCAACTCGAACCAAACTTTTTAAATACAACATTGGGTCCAAATTTTTAGGAACCAAATGATCTAAATCCAAAAGGAATCAATTGAATCCGACTTAAAGACTCGAACACGCAAGTGTAATCAGAGTTTAGAATGTTTTTACTATAACACACTTAATGTTATAAAGTATTATGTGGATGGGCCATAACCATAGACCTTAAGGCCCACGTGCCTAGGTTACTCAAGACCAAGAAGATAGAGGCCCAATGACTTAGCCATAGGCGGCCATATGTAGTTTCCATTCTTATGTATTTCCAATTCCTTGTTGCTTTAGGAATTGAATGTTTTCCATTTATCTTCTTCTTGTAATCCTTATATAAAGGAACCTTATTCATTCAGTAATTATATACAGAAATCATTCCCCTCATCTCTCTTTCTTTACAACACGTTATCAGCACGAGTCTCACCAGAGCTAAGAAACCAACCACCAAAAACCGTATCTCTCTCTCTCTAGGCGGCAGCAGCAAAACCCTAATTCAAAGCGACGTATCTCCCAAACCATGTGTACCCAGACGACGAGTCACATATCAAATTTAAGCTCTCGACGAGAAGAAGCTACCAGTTCAAAGAGCGTCTCAATCCGATACCAGACGCGTCCTCTAGCTCAGAAACAAGCCGGCGGATGAATTTCCTTTTCTCCTACCCGAGAAACCCTAATACCGGCTCAACTTCAAATCGATGTATCTCTCAAACCACGTGGTCCCAGACGAATCCATCAGTTCAAACAGCGTGTCAATCCGACATCGGACGCGCCCTCAGGAACCGAATCAATCCGGCGGACCAAATTTTCTTTTTCCCTTCCGGAAATCCCTAGCGATTTTCCTTTTCTCCGAGCAACCAAACCAGCCGCCTAACTCCTTCCTTTTACTTGATTTTTACTTTCCTTTTGGCTAATAAAACCCTAAATAACTTTCCCTTTTGTATGTGAAATCCCTAACAGGTCTAAAGCTGGAGAAACCCTAGCCGTCTCACCCGCGGCGGCTCCTCTCTCTAAAGGTGGTCCGGTTCCTAATATCTTCAAACAATGGTATATCTATAAACCCTAATTAATAGAAACCAATAGGTATGGAATCAATAGATCTATGATAGGATATCTGATAGATTGATTGATTGTTTGAGAACTTAGAACCGGATGATAGGATTTAAAATTTGGTTGTATGAAGAACCCTAAACCCTAATCTTTAAACATGTTTGTTTGTTTGATTGTTCTTGTTTGATTCAATGATTGATGATCTGAGGTTTTAAGATTGAAATTGAATATCCAAAGGGCCTTGAAACCCTAACTACCACAGTTAATAAAATCAAGGGGGAGAATTGATGAAAAGTTTTAATTTGATTTTAAGAATTGATAAGGTTGGATAAGTTTTAATTGATGTTTAGATCCGACCATAAGGGCCTTGAAACCCTAGTTCGTTTTGTGATTTAAAAAACTGATCAGAATTGAATTAAGATTGTTGAATAGAATTGCATTGCATGGTTGAATGAATTTTACTACATTTATATTGTTTTAATAAAACCGACCAGCATGTAGATTCAATTATGTCATTCTCACCCATTCCGATCAAAACTGAGCCATATGAGTTTTGGGTGACCATAGAGAGTGTGTCTTTTGTTTGTCCACACCGTGGTCATTGTAGTTACGAGTATGATTTAGTTTGTGGTTGTAATGTAGTCAAGAGAATCACAATGTGTGTAAAACCCTATTTGTGTGGTTATGTGATTCTGATGTTGAAACTTGCAAACCTTGACTACACAGCTCTCAATCTCTAAGGAGATAATTACCTGCAGTGGGCTCTTGATACTAAGATCAATTTGAGGTCTAAGGGGCTTGGTGACACTATCACCAAAGGCAACAATGAGACTGAAAAGAATCAGTATCTCACTATGGTAGATCCATTAGAGCTTTGGACCGCTTTACAACGATTTTATAACCACCATAAAACGGTGTTGCTTCCAAAGGCTCATGAGGAATGGAAGAACCTGAGATTCATGGACTTCAAGTCTGTGGACGAGTTCCCCTTATATACTGACCTGATCTCGGCCCTATTCTTGGCTGAGACAAATAATGAGTTCCTGATGAGGAACAATGCGTTGAGACCTGCAGGATCAGCAGCAAGTACCGGAATCAAATAAGGTTGAACATGATGTTCCCAAAGAAAATGATTTCGCCCATAATGATAGGAGACCACATGGCAAGGGCTGTGGTGGAGACCATGGGTGTAATGGTCGTGACACAACTCATACGACCGTAGGTCTGGAAACCACAATAACCGTGGTCGAGGTTCCAGCTACGGCCGTGGGAGAGGCCAAGGCACTGGCCGTGGCCGAGGCGGCACGAACAAGCCGTCTTACTCGACCATTAGATGACCAAATCAGTTTCTACATGGTAATCTCGTCCATACCAACCAGGTAACAACCGTGGTAAGGGTCAAGGACGAGATCATGGCATAGGCGAGGACGAGGCCGCATGAACTCACCCGGTTTTGGCCGTGGTCGAGGACATGGCCGATGTGTGCCCTATTAAACCAAACATTATTTGTGGCATATATGTGGTAAGTGTAATCAGTGAGTATTTACAGCTTTATCTTAAAGATTTGAAAGAAAATCTGAAAATCCACATGGCCCACGATTCCGGATATATGGCTGATAATGATGATGATGAGTTTGGAAGAACTAATATGGATTATGAGACTTCTGATTGTCTTAAGGACGAATCATGACTAATAATGGCATTTAGGTTTATTTTAATTCTTGTTTGCTTGAATGTTTGCTTGAATATATGCATGAATGTTTGATATGGATTTTGGTGTTTGAATTTATAACATGAAAGTCTTATTTAAGATTTTTGTGAGTTTATAAATTCTTATGTATAGTATGATGAAAGATGAGATGAGTATCCTTGTACAATTGTGGTGTATAGTTGATCAAGCCATACTATACTTAAAGACAAACTTGTTTAGTAAATCTCAAAGTGCCAACTATTGCAGGCGTGGCCAGCCTTATTGAGGGCCACGGCCATACTTTTGTTATGATGCCTAAAGGCACTCATCTTGAGATTAAATATGACTTGTATTCCCCTAGCTCTAAACAGAGACTATTGAGTTTCAAGGACATAAGGTTTAATGGTTTACACCTTGAAACATGGGAAGAAGGAATGAAAGATTTCCTTAACGTATTTTCGATCACCAATGGCATTAAGAGAGTCTTAGAGACTATACCTGCAATAGCTACTGATCTAGACTATGCCAGAGATCAGTATGATAAGAGGCAAGAGATATGGTAACCAGAGAGGTATACCCACGAAATTTCACTTTATGGCATTATTGGACTAGCCATCCAGATTTTGGAAACTTGATGCAAAGTTTGATATCGAAAAGAGCACATAAGAGTTGTCCCATAGTATCTCACGTTTGTGTTACATGTACACAAGGGAAACTCAGTTAGGCTACAATGTCTCAAGCATCACGTGATCATAGTATGTCCATGAGGGGGAGTGAGGACAAAACCTTGATCCATGAACATACTACAATCCGTGTGACATGGTCCATGACCTTAATAGTAGACTTGGCTGGCCGAATTGTTTATACTACAAAGGCTACTATCTAATGCTTGGAGACACAATGAGTTACATGTATAAGTTTAAAATGCATCAGGCCATACAAGTGAGAATAGATATTCCCATCTCAGAGTAATACGGGTCATGACCAGACATACACAATCTTAAGAGATTTGATAAAACCACCACATAACATATGTGCTTCTAAGATGGAACCTGAGATAAGGATTGAGAATATATGTTGGATAGGAGTATGAATTTCTCATACACGTTCTTAAGAAACCTTGAGCCAAATATGGGTGATTAGATTATGGCCAGGTTCCGACTATCCAACATCAAAAGGAGAAATATATAAACTGGATAAAGAAAAGTATGACAAGAGAAATATAATGGTATTGATCATCAGTGTCTTGGCAAGATCCTCGGACTAGAGTATATGATTTAAGACGTCCAAAGAAAGAAAGAAAGATTATGCAAAGCTAGCTAATAAGATGCCAGACATATTGACCCGAAAAGAGAAGAAAAGAATGTGTAAAGTCATACCAGCTTAGCACCACGAAATTGATGTCCTAAAGAGACACTATCAAGTTGCTAGAGAGTGTATTAGAGATACACCAATATGTTCCATAAGAAAAGGAACCTCGGAAAAGAGAAAGGTGCATAGAGTATGAAAACCAAGGTCATAATGGAAACCATCCCAGACATAGAAAATGGTCGACCAAATATAAGATACCATACAATGGGATTTGGGACGCCAAACCCCATGGTATTGAAGGTGATTTGGGACGCCAAACAACAGGTATTAAAGGTCATTAGATTGCAATCAATTATGTGATGTCTGGAGTGCAATGGAATGCAATGGAACACATAGAGGGTGTTAATACCAATGATGTATTTACATATGAGAATGCGCAAGATAAGTAGCACTTGAATATGAGATATAAAGCGAGGATCATGAACCCACGTAAGAGTACTCATTCATAAAAAGGTTGATAAAGAACCGTGGGGTTAAAGTATGTAAAGAGTGATGGGCGTATTGGCCATATAGAACGCCATCAGATAAACCAGTGATGAATAAGGTCATGTGAGAAAACCATGAGACAAAAGAACATGACCACGTGGTCTAGAAGTGTTCATGTGCCTTCTTATAACACTCAAGCATGGCTTGATGACACAAGGATACTCACAAGAGATTAAGGAACAAGTTATAAGGAGATATGCTCCAATGTGGTGGAGGCTACTATGTAATTCCGAGTTTGACAAAGTCTGGTCAATAGATTGACATATAAGTAAGTAATGAGTAGCATATGGTTCACTGGATACACAATGATAAAGGTACCAAGAGATATAAGAAAGATGAGAAAGAAGTTCTCAAGAACAGCTTTGTTCCTAAGCTATTATGGACTGAAATAAGACAGCTGCAGATTGATAAGGCTAAGTGAATACTTAGTAGAGAGTTCTATAAGAACGAATTCATATCAGTCCATGTGATCATGTGAAAGATATATGGATTCCTTGTGTTTATATTAAACAAACCCATAGAGAGGTTCAATGGTTTTAATAATTCTTAGACAGGCTATGGCCACAATGACTTGCAGCAGAACCATAGCCGTGGGTGTATGTGTATAGACCAGCACGCCCCAAGTGACATATGAGATGGTCACGTGATAAATCCTTGTGTTCCCTTGATCTCAGTAAGATCAGCTATCATGTAGCAGTCCATAGGCACGTGTGATTAATGTCCATACAAAACAAAGCCAGTGGGACTGCGCATATGTACATGACCGTAGAAGAAAGACCAATCAATATGTGTTTGGTCGAGGTCTATGACCTAGTACATCTACATGGTCTACGGCAAAAGTATACTGATGGTTAGAGAAGTCCTAAGGAACCAACAGTGATACATAAGTCATGATAGCAGCACGCCAGCAACAACATCTTAGGCATACTTGGCAAGTTGTGTGCGTGTGTTGGACAAGGTCCATGACCGAATGAAGATATCAGTAGTTGGTTAAGCCAAGATAAGAAAGGTCATGGGACGCCATAAGACTGGAATAGTAATGTTTGAAAGGCATTGGACGTGGTCTAAATGTGTGTGACATTGAGACAAGAAAGATTGGTAGCCATGAATAAGGTCCATGAGTGTACTTGGTTGTAGAACCATAGTTTGATGAAATTGTGAAACTCATTGCAGTAATGATCATTGATAAAGTCATGATCTTAGACACTTATGGGACACATTATGGACGTGTATAACTAAAGGATCATGGCACCGTGACCTAAGGTTCAAAGTATGATGAAACCTATCCGACAAAGTATAGAGTAAAGGTTTGCATCTCGTCCATGCATATACATGTTTTATGACATGGGATTTTTGAGCATTGCAAGATGACTCAATATATATATTAAGGTGTCCACGGTATGGCAAGGGCCATATGACTACAAGAACCGTGGGACATAAGAGGATCTATGAGTAATACTTGATCGTTGATCAAAGGTCCATCCGGGTACTAGTCAAGTACCATCCGACCAGGACATCCGTCCGACCAGGAGATCTGTCCGACCAGGACATTAGAGTGGTCAGTTGTGATGATGCACGACTGGACCAAGTTCTAATGGAGTTCTAGAAGACATAGAAGACGTCCAGCCCAAAGTAGTACTCACACATGAGTTTTTCCAGAAGATATCAGAAGTTCGAGTTCGGTTCAGCAGCAACCCAACATACCAGTTTTCTACCGACCAGATTGGAATGCATCAGACATTTCAGTGATGCATTCATCAGGGGGAGTATCATGTATTGTACTCTTTTTCCTTGTCTGAGGTTTCCATTTTTCCCACCTCGGGTTTTTGGTTTTCCTAGAGAAGGTTTTAACGAGGCAACATTAAGCATGGTACAGGCCCATATGGTTTGGCCATCCAAGGGGGAGTGTTATAAAGTATTATGTGGATGGGCCATAACCATAGACCTTAAGGCCCACGTGCCTAGGTTACTCAAGACCAAGAAGATAGAGGCCCAATGACTTAGCCATAGGCGGCCATATGTAGTTTCCATTCTTATGTATTTCCAATTCCTTGTTGCTTTAGGAATTGGATGTTTTCCATTTATCTTCTTCTTGTAATCCTTATATAAAGGAATCTTATTGATTCAGTAATTATATACAGAAATCATTCCCCTCATCTCTCTTTCTTTACAACACTTAATGCTTTTTTACCTTTTTAGTGGTATTTTTATCGCCTATTATCGAACTAACAAGTAAATTGTTTGGATGAAAGTCCAGACCAATACTTCCTATATAATGATCAACCACTAGCCATGCAAACACAATTATTATTAAATTTTTCAACCAACCAAAAATATTCAGATACAGTACTGTCCAAGTATATGTGAACATAGTCAGCCCCGAACCAACGAATATGTATCTAAACCATCGCTATCTCAGGTTTGACACTTCTGTAAATAATTCTTCATTTGTTTATTTTAAGTTTTAACTGAATATTTCTTAGGCCTAATATTTGCTACGACATCTAGAAATCCAAAATTCAGTCATAACATTTGTTGGGAAAAAATAATCCATGAGAATATTTCTCCAGCGTCTGGTTTTCAGGTTCTGGGTCTTGCTCCAAATACCGGACCCTGCTTCAGATACCGAGTCCTGCTCCAGGTACCGGGTTCCGCTCCAGGTACCGTGTCTTATTTCTGTGTCGGGTCAGATAATTCTTCCTGCCTCCAAGTAAAAAGGAAATTTTTTTGATAAATGTAAACATTCACATTTATCATAATATGGTTGAATCTCCTTAAATCCAAGAGAAGAAAGAAGAAGTATTCCAAGACATATGACCGCCTTTAAGAAAATTGGAAATATTCTACTATCTAAGGATATAATGAATATTTTCAATTCTATGAGAGAGGCACGACCTCTGCTATAAATATAGGTTTATTTAACGTAAAAGAAAAGGGCAACACGTCCATCTCCATAACTTACCCATTCTATAGCCGCTAAGGCAATTTCTCATACCTAGAAGACCTTCTACTTCGATACGTTCATGATGGCTGATTTGCACACCCACAAGAGGTCAAGACATCAATAGGAGAGAGAGAGAGAGAGAGAGAAACAAGAGCTCATCATCTCGATAGCTGCCAAGGCAAAGTTTCTTACTTAGAAGATCAACTTTATTGACATGCTCAATAACCGGCGAATCCCTGTGATTCCTATCACCTATATGAAGATATATACTCACCTCAGCACGTCTGCAATTCCACCTATCAAGTCCAGGCTAAGATCTCCAGCTCATCGGCAGGAACACATCATGCTTGCTGAAGCATACGGAGACTCCATGCTTACTGAAGCATATCGACTAATCTACCCTCTGTTCTGGCCATGCGCCCTTCAGAACAGATGACTCTCATCAACCACAGAGCCACACACCTCTCCATGACTCCGCGCCTCTCCAAGGCTCCACGTCTCTCCAAGGCTCCACGCCTCTCCAAGGCTCTGCGCCTCTCCAAGGCTCTACGCCTCTCAAAGGCTCCGCGCCTCTCCAACGCTCCGCGCCTCTCTAAGGCCCGCGCCTCTTCAAGGCTTCGAGCCTCTCCTAGGCTATGCGCCTCCATAAGGCTACGCGCCTCTACCAATGTGAACTATGAACGGCTTGATCCCCTTCCAAGGGGTACGTAGGCAATCCCCACGAAGGGATGCAGCTATAAATCCCAAACACCATCCATGGTTCCATACTTGGATGACCTAATAACCTCTCTAGATGTCGGGTTCATCATCCTCTAAGGACGGAAGACCCTTTGGCCTTCACCATAGACCCTGCGGCCTTCACCATAGACCCTGCGGCCTTCACTATAGACAATAGCTCCTTCGTAACGACTGATATCTCCTGCTGCTTCTAAGGCATTGACGATATATACTGGCCCATACCCCTATGGCAGTATCCTAAAAGCAGAATCTCACAGTTTGTCAACAACTGTAACCAGAAGAAAGCATTACGACAAGATGTCTCCTTCCCTATCATTCCGTAGGCTGAGCACAAATCGCTTGTACCCAAAAAATACCCTAACAGTTTGGCGCTAGAAGAAGGGGCAGATTAAACTAAGTGACGATGTGATAGGCGGAAGAGACATCACATATGTTCCTGCATAATCTCTCAACCCCAGCCACCTGGGGGCAAGAAACAACTTGTTCTCATTAAGCCCAAGACTCACGCAACTAGAGAAAACCTCTCAAAGAGGACACACCATGTTAGCAGTTGTAGCATAATTCAATGCAGGAGTTAGCACCGAGTTTCTGCAGATTCCAGGCCCCAACCAGGAATCACACTTCTACAATCTTTGGGTTCTGCTTGCTCCGGCCCTCAGCATCAAATGTGACCTCTACAGTCCCTGTTTTCTGCAGGCCGCAGGTCCCAACCAGGATTTGCTCCTTAGAAATATTCGGTTCATTTTGGCTCCAAGTTTCAACCATGGATCCCCTACAATCTTCGGTTGCTACACATTCCTGCTGGTCCCGGGCCTCAACTACAAAGCACGCCTCTGCAACCTTTGGATTCGATATTTCCAGCCAGGGAAAATCATCACCAGCTTCAAGATTAGTGGGTAGTCTACTAGCATCAATCTAGCAAGCCCTAGATGCCATCAATGCATCCAGGCTCACAACTCTGCCCCAATGAGAAGGATAAAAGGTCCTCAAGCAAGACGCAACACCTTTCAACCAGATTTACAACTTTGACGAATTCCAAGAGGAGGGGCCATAAGAAGAGTTCCTGGGAATACTTAAGGCACGCCAGGCACCACTAAGAGGTAGCTCCAGTACCACATTTCCTCTCAAGTTCTGGAATCTAGGTGGTAGTGGAGTCTTAGATAAGACGAATATTTAGGTGGATAGAACGCCTTCTAAGTACTCATGGTCCTAGATAGGACTGATGACCGTAGTCATATAATAAATATGTGCATCTCACTGGAGATAATAATTGATAAACTCCCAAATAAGGAACTCCCTGACGGCGAACCGCTACTTCACCTCTTGCCATCGATATGTATTCTCTAGCCTACGCGTTGAGAAAAATGCTAACCTCACACAAAGACGTGCTAGGCATCATATCCTTTACTCATCCAGCACAAGATGAGAAAAGAAGAACTCACGTTTCTGCTACTACTCACCCAGAGGGAAAAAGCCAGATTTCCAGGTTCCGGGCCAGCTTCCAGGCTCTGACCTTAGATTCTAGTCCCAGGTTCCGGGTCTATGGCTACTCACCCCATAAGGAGGCAAATTCCAACACGACCACGATTTCTCCCATTTCCAACAACAAGCCCCATCACTTTTATGATGCCTTATTCCCTAAGGGACCGGGCCTCAGCCATCAACGACTTTACAAAGCTAAGGTCCAGCCACCTTGCTACCACTTCTCCTAGAAATATACCATGATCTACCTCTAAAGGAAGCTAAGGCCACATGTCTCTAAATGCTTCAAAGGCTACACGCCCTTATGAGTTTTTGAAGGTTATCTACATCTACAAGCTTCTAAAGATACAGTTCCAAGGCCACATGCCTTGATGAACCTCTCAGGAAGGCATGACCGGAGGAAAGGCAGTAGAAAACAAGTTAAGAGTTAACCCAAGGGGCAACAGGCATCAACAAATCACGTCAACCCTTATTTCAAGATCAATCTGAACTAGAGGCCATGCCAGTGTTGGGGAAAAATAATCCATGAGAAGATTTCCCCAGCTTCCGGCTTCCAGGTTCCGGCTTGCAGGTTCCAAGCCCTGCCCTAGGTCCCTGCCCCTGCTCCAAGTACCGGGCCCTGCTCCAGGTACCGGGCCCTGCTTAAGGGCCGGGTCAGAAAATTCATCCTGCCTCCAAGTAAAAAGGAAAACTTCATGATAAATGTGGACATTCACATTTATCATAATATGGTCGAATCTCCTTAAATCCAAGAAAAGAAAGAGGAAGTATTCCAAGACATATGGCTGCCTTTAAGAAAGTTGGAAATATTCTACTATGTAAGGATATAATGAATATTTCCAAATTCTGTGAGAGAGGCACGACCTCTGTTATAAATCTAGGTTTATTTAACCTAAAAAGAGAGGGCAACATGTTCATCCACAGAGCTAACCTATTCTACAGCCGCCAAGGCGATTCCTCATACCTAGAAGACCTTTTTCTTCGATAGGCTAATGACAGCTGAGCCCGATGACTACTACCAGCTAGATGAAGCTCTATATTCAGGGCTGCACATCTACAAGAGGTCAAGACATCCACAATAGAGAGAGATATGAGCTCATCGTCTCCACAGCCGCCAAGGCAAGACTTCATACCCATAAGCCATCCTCATCATCATACTCGACAACCGATGAATCCCTGCCATTACCATCGACCATGTGAAGATATAAGTTCATTACAGCACGCCTATAACTTCATCTGATGGCTTAGGCCACGTCCTCCTACTCATCTCCAAGAACACGCCATGCTCACTGAAGCATACTGATGCTCCATGTTCACTGAAACATATCGACCATGCTACCCTCTGTTCCACCCATGTCCTCTAGAAGAGATGACTCCTATTAACTACAGAGCCAAGTGCTCCCAAGGCTCCGCGCTTCTCCAAGGCCCTGCGCCTCTCCAAGGCTCCGTGCCTCTCCAAGGCCCTGCGCCTCTCCAAGGCCCTGCGCCTCTCCAGGCTCCGTTCCTCTCCAAGGCCCTGCGCCTCTCCAAGGCCATGCGCCTCTCCAAGGCCCTGCGCCTCTCCAAGGCCCTGCGCCTCTCCAAGGCCTCGTGCCTCTCCAAGGCTCGATGCCTCTCCAAGGCCCTGCTCCTCTCCAAGGTTCCATGCCTCTCCAAGGCTCTGCACCTCTCCAAGGCCCTGCGCCTCTCCAAGGCTCCGTGCCTCTCCTAGACTATGCGCCTCCATCAGGCTACGCGCCTCTACCAATATGAACTACGAATTGCTTGATCACCTTCCGAGGGGTACGTAGGCAATCCCCACTGTAGGATGCAGCTATAAATCCAAACACCTTTTATGGTTCCACGCCTAAATGGCCAAATAGCTATCCTAGAGGACGGGTTCATCATCTTCTAAGGCGGGAAGGCCTCGCAGCCTTCACCATAGACAGGCAGCCCCTATCTAAAGATCAATATCTCCTGCTGCTATTAAGACCCCGACGACATATACTGGCTTTATACGAGATCGTTTCCTTATGCGATGCCGTTTTTAAATAAGTTTCTCGAATTAATTGTAAAGTTTGGTAATGTTCGATGTTTCTGTTAATCGTTTCCGTTTTCTGGGATTCACTCGAAGTTTTATTAAAAACGTATTTTTTATGATTTCTCACGAAAAATTTCGAGTAAATTTCGTTTAACCGTTGCCATTTTATACGATTTCCTTGAGTTCTTATGAGAACACAAGACTTTACAGTTTTTATTGTAAAACTCAAACGATAGGACGGATCGAGACGAAACGAGAGACATTTCGACTATGGTTCAGAACATGATCGTGCCGAAAGACGTATGCATTGAATCGAGGACGTGGGAGATCGAGGCTCGGGATAATCAGCTCTATGTACGACGAGCCAAACCGGACCGGTTCAGCTTGCCGTACGGCGAGCTATCCGGGAAACGTCTAGCTCACCGTATGGAGAGCTATCCGGGAAGCGTCTAGCTTGCCGTATGGCGAGCTATCCGGGAAGCGTCTAGCTCGCCGTACGGCGAGCTAGCTCGAGGCCACTTAGCTCACCGTACGGCGAGCTAATTTGGCCGAACCAGCTCCGGTTTCCGGCGGATGCAGTTTTTCGCGGTTTTGTGCTTAACTCGGGTGATCGTGTAATCTGCGTTTGTTTCATTCTTCCGAGATAATGATTTCTCAAGTTTTATAAAACGACTTTTCGATTTTTATAAAACAACTTCTCGAGTTTTATAAAACGACTTCTCGAGTTTTATAAAACCTATTTTTATTTTTTGCGGAAAGTAATGATTTTATCTTTAACAGAAATTATCGTAGACGTTGATTTCGAGATTACTGTTTTTGACACCAACAGTTAGCCCCCCAGATCGCAAGTTTTGGAGAAGGTTTTTGCAGGCGACTGAAGTTGTTTTAATTGGAATCCACGGCTGCGATTCGTCTCATTACGAGAGATGAGTTCTTCGTTTCTATAAGTATTGGATTATGACTTCACATATCTTCCATCTCTCAAATTTCTCTCCAACTTCTCTCTAGAAAATTGTCAAGATGTCTTCTTCCCAAGGTGATCAACAAAACCATGAGGTCTCAGCTGGTGACAACCCTATGGCGCATTCGCAGGATTCTCGAATCTCCGAGTTCCTCTTGTTCTAGGAGGAGATGGATCGCAGCTATGCTGAGGAAACTACGGCGCCGACTTGTGCAGCCCCGGTGAACCCGTCCATTCTTACGGAAGAGGTCGAGGCTATTCCTGATGAAACGGAGAGTGCCGTAGCGAAGCCTTCGACTGGTGTCGTCGTCCAGCCGTCAGGTTCATCCGCTGTTCCGACCCTTGCCGAGGTCGAAACTGTAGCGGTTCCCGCCGAGATCGGAAAGGTTGCGGCTTCTACCGAGGTCAAGCCGGTTACGACTTTGAAGCCTCCTTCTCTGGCCAAGAGGGTGATTGTTCTGGGACTTCCGGCGCTTAGTGCAACGCTGGCTTCTCAAGCTCAAGGTCGTAAGAGACCTTGCACGAACCCTGATGCTCCCAAGAGAAAGAGAGGCACAAAGGGTCCGGAGGCTGGAGCTTCGTCGAGCAAGGCGCCAAGCTAGGGTTTGATGTCGCAACATCGTGCCAAGGTATAAGTTCGCGAGTACACCTTTTAAAAAGATTATTTTTAATTGGTGTCTAATCGTCTAGGCTTTTTCAGTTTGTTTCGTTGATCGATGGAGTGATCAAAGAGTGTGGGTCTAAAGTTGAGCGTTTAGCTAAGGAGTTGGCCGAGTCGCAGGAGAGGTCCGCTCAGCTCGAAGGAAACTGAAGGTGATAGAAGATGTGCATTCCGCGGAGGTGTCTTAGTTTGAGGCTAGGATCAGCGACTTGGAGCGCGATCTGGGAAAGACCGCGATTTCTCTACTTAAGGCGAAGGATGCGAAGAAGTCTAAGGCTTCGGAGCTGCGCAGACTTCAGCGCAAGATGAAGAGTTTTGAGGGATCGACGATCTGTGCGAACAAAGAGGATGTTCCCGTCGAGGGAAGTGACTCCGACCCGACTCTTGCTGCCGCAAGCTCCCCTCAGCCTGATGCAGATGAGAGCAATGATCCAGAGATCGCCGACGAAGGTGAGGTGTTGTTGCGGGAGCCGGTGATGCGATGGATGAGGATGAGGCTCCGTGTCCGGAGGGTATCTGAGGTTGTAGTCTCGTATGAGACTTTAAAAATTAAATATGTATGTGTTTGGCCGAAAGTGGCCTTTGTATGTGTTCGGGACTGGCCTTTTACGGCTTTGAATCCCTTGTTGCTTTGGCAACCCTTTTTTTTTTTTCTAATGAACAATCAGTTTTTCATTTAAACCTTTTGTTTCGAGTTGATATTGAGGGAGGTCCGCGAGTTGTCGTCTCGCATTCCTTTTCCTTTGTGAATCGCCTTATTCGTTTGCTCGTTTTAGGATGTTTAGTTAATCGAGTGAGCGTTTTAGATATAGACGAAGAGACATGCCTTTAGGATCTCGATTCATGCCTTGAGACGTTAGAGACCAGTGTGCTGGGTTTAGGGCAAGACCTAGGATTACTTTCGGGTTGAGGCTATGCGATGACTAGTTGGCTTTCGTTTTGCCTGTTGCGATTTTAACCTGATTCCATACCGATTTAGAATCGAGCATCTCACCAGGAACAATTTCTAAGTTGCCCGGAAGTGCTGACCAAAATTTTGGATTTCTTTTATAGCGCTATTACCCTTGTCTCGGGTGTTCGAGAGCTATCTCTGCGAGATAACTTAAGTTTGTTTAGGACTGTTGCGAGTTTGTTGTGATCAGAAACAAACTATTTTTAAGTGATAGATTTTTACGTTGTTTGGGCCTTCGCGAAGGAATTATATCTTAAGAAGCTGTGTATGTTTTTATAGTCGCGGACAGACTGTTTATTGTTGTTACTTTGGAGAGGAACGTATTTCCGAATATTGGCGACGTCTCGCTTTATTCAGAATATCATTTTTTCTTTCGCTGCGTTGCTGAAAAAGTATACGTATACTCACCTACCCCCTTTTTTAGTGAGGGGGGACAGCTGGTCTAGTCTTGCGACAAGATGCCTACGTACCCTTTAGGGGGGATCAAGCCTTCTCGTAGTTCAGTGTTTTGCAAGCGTGTTGCCTAGTGATAGTGTTTTTTGAGATGCATCGCGTTCCACGGTCGGGGAATTTTGGTGCCCTGCATGTTTGCGATTATATACGCTCCCGGCCGGACTACCTTTATGACCCTGTATGGTCCTTCCTAGTTGGCTCCCAATTTCCCGGCCTTTCGTTCTGTGGTGTTTTGGAAGTCTTTTCGTAAGACCAGTTCGCCTTCATGAAATCTGCGTCCTCGTACGTTTGCGTTATAGTACTTTGCGGCCGCTTGCTGATAGTTTTGAATTCGGATGAGGGCCTGATCCCGTCGTTCTTTAACCATGTCGAGTTTGTCAAGAAGCATTATGTTTTTTGATTTTTCCCTTTCTGGGAGCAACCTTCTGTGTACTCCTGGAAATCCGACTTCTGCTGGGATCATGCATTCTGTTCCGTATACGAGGGAAAAAGGAGTTTCGCCTGTTGCTCGCCTCGGGGTCGTGCGGTGCGACCATAAAACTCCCTCGAGTTCCTCAGCCCACTTCCCTTTTTTGGCGTCGAGATGTTTTTGAGGCTGTCGAGGATAGTTTTATTAACGGTCTTGGCTTGTCCGTTGCCTTGAGGATATCTTGGAGTTGATTTTGTCCATCGTATTTTCCATTTCTCGCAGAAAGCTTCGAATCTAGTCGAGATGAATTGAGACCCGTTGTCCGTTACGATTTCGTATGGGACCCCATGTCTGCAAACTATATTTTTCATACGAAACTCTCTACTTGGGCGTCTTTGATGCTTGCGTAAGATTCCGCTTCGACCCACTATGAGAAGAAATCGGTTAGGACCAATAGGAAGCGTTTTTGTTTTGACGCGTGCATCGGCCCGACTATATCCATTGACCATCGCATGAATGGATATGGTGCCGAGATGGAGGAGAGAACTTTGGCTGGCTGATGGATAGTTGGAGCGTGCCTTTGGCACTTCTCTCATTTTCGTGCGAAATTCTCGCAATCCTTGATCATCGTCGGCCAAAAGTATCTGTGGCGTTTGATTTTTATTGCGAGAGACCTTCCGCCGGAATGTTTTCCGCAAGAACCGGAATGCAATTCTTGCATTATCCGCAGCGCCTTTTCTCCTTTCACGCAGGTCATAAGTGGTCTGGAGAATCTCCACTTATAGAGTGCTTTGTCGACTAGAACGTACCGTGCGGCCTGAGTTTTTATTTTTCGGGCTGCCAATTTTTCCGATGGGAGTTCTCCGGTTGTGATGTACGCGAGGATCATTTCCATCCATGGCAGGTCAAACCCGAAGTCGGACTGATCTGCGGCTGGACGATCATCGTTTTCATTGATATCGTCTTCCGGTTCGTCGATCAGGTTTATTACTATAGGCGGTCCGATGCTAGGGTGTTCAATGAATTCGACGGGAATTACTCTGCTCAGACCAGGATCCGAGCTTGATGCCAAGGCGGCCAGGGCATCTGCTTGGGCGTTTTCGGCTCGATGGATCCTAGTAAGGGAAAATTGATCGAACTTTTGGGTTAGATCCTTGGCCAAGGTAAGACACGCTTCCATCCTTTCGTCCCTCGCCTTGTATTCTCCGCTGAATTGGCTAGCTACCAACTGGGAATTGCAGTAAGCGTGGAGATTGCGTATCTTTAGACCGCGAGCAAGTCGCAATCCTGCGATCAAAGCCTCATATTCTGCTTCGTTGTTTGAAGCGTGGAAGATCAGCCGAAACGATTGCTCTAATATTTCTCCCGTCGGGGACGAAAGTCGGATACCGATCCCTGAGCCTTGTTTGGACGAGGATCCGTCGACGTATAGGATCCAAGTCGAATTCGGCTCCTGGTCTGGCGTGCCCCCCGTTGGGAGTTCTACTAGAAAATCTGCGAGCACTTGCGATTTCGCATAAGTCTTTGCACGATATTCAATGTCGTACTCGCTCAGTTCAATTGCCCATTTTGCTAATCTTCCCGATTGGCTGGGGCTATGCAGAATTGCGCAAAAAGGGAATGAAGTGGGCATGACGATAGTATGGGACTGGAAGTACGGTCTCAGTTTCCTTGCCGACATGACTACGGCTAGCGCCAGTTTTTCCATCATCGGTTATCGTGTTTCCGCGTCCAGCTGCGTCTTACTTACGTAAAAGATCGGTTTTTTCTCGCCGCGTTCTTCTCGTATGAGGACGCCGCTCACGGCGGTCATTGATACCGCGATGTAGAGAAATAATGGTTCTCCTTCTACGGGTTTTTCGAGTACTGGCGGGGTAGCTAGGTAATGCTTTAGCTGTTGGAAAGCTTTTTCGCATTCTTCTGACCACTTAAACTTTTTGTCTCCTTTTAGTGTTTCGTAACAAGGAAGACATTTGTCCGTTGACCACGAGATAAAGCGGTTAAGTGCTGCGACCCTACCGGTCAGTCTTTGTACTTCGCGTTTGGTCCTAGGGGATACCATTTCTATCAATTCCGTGATTTGTTTTGGGTTGGCCTCAATCCCTCGGTAAGTGAAGAGGTATCCTAAAAATTCTCCGGATGCGACAGCAAACCGACACTTCGCAGGATTCAACTTCATGTTATGAATGTTGAGCCTCTCGAAACATTCCTGGAGGTGCACGACATGATCTCGCTCTTCGAGTTATTTCACGAGCATGTCGTCGATGTACACTTCCATTGTTTTTCCGAGTTGTTCGGCGAACATGCGATTGACGAGTCGTTGATAAGTCGCGCCGACATTCTTAAGACCAAAGGGCATTACCTTATAGAAATAGGTTCCGCGATCAGCTATGAACGCGGTTTTCTCCCGATCGTCAGGGTTCATCATGATCTAATTGTACCACGAAAAAGCGTCCATGAAAGATAAGAGTTTGTTCCCTGCGGTTGCCTCGACTAGGCGATTGATGTACAGCAGCGGATAACTATCTTTAGGACATGCTTTATTGAGATCGGTGAAATCGACGCAGACTCGCCACTTTTCGTTGTTTTTCTTAACGACGACATGATTAGCGAGCCAGTCAGGATATCAAATTTCTGTGATTGATCCGACTTTGAGGAGTCTGTCGACTTTGTTGTTGACCGCCTCGGCGCATTCTGGTCCCAGTTTCCGTCTTTTTTGTTTGACGGATTTGGATGTCGGGTCAACATTAACTTCGTGGCAAGTGATGTTAATGTCGATTCCTGGCATTCTGGATCGTCAGCTCGATGACAAGAAGATCGTTGAGAAGTTTGATCGAATCGATCGTTGCTCTTTCCTCGAACGAGATGACGTCGCCATTTAAGTTAGGCATATCTGTTTGTAACAGCGATTGTAGTGTAAGAGAATCCGAGCCCCCCACCTTCTAGCGCCAAACTGTGGGAACCGAAATTCGCACTGTCAATTTTTCGTCAAAGATGGAAACTTAGGGAAAACCCTAATTCTGCCGAGGTCCTGGATCTCTGCGGAAATCACTAAAAAGAACAAAGTTAACAGAATATGGATGAATAAGAACAACAACGAACAAAGAATAGATAAAGAATATGCGTGAGAGCTTTTATTGAATAAGAGAATGACTGCTGTTACAAAGAAAATCACGGAACTTAGACGTCAAAACGTTCTAAGGTTCCGACTTCCTAGTCTAAACACGTAAGTCCTAAATTCGCCTAAGCTAACAGCCGCCTCTCTGGGTCTAATTTTCGTCCTCTGCTTCTGTCCTCTACCTCTTGCTTATATACTCCCTTCCTATGCGGTTTAACTCGAGTTTTATAAAACGACTTCTCGAGTTTTATAAAACGAGTTCTCGAGTTTTATAAAACGACTTCTCGAGTTTTATAAAACGACTTCTTGAGTTTTATAAAACGTATTTTTATTTTTCGCGGAAAATAATGATTTTATCTTTAACATAAATTATCGTAGACGTTGATTTTGAGATTACGGTTTTTGACACCAACAACGACTTTACGAAGCTAAGCTCCAACCACCTTGCTACCACTTCTCCTGGCAATACACCATGATCTACCTCTGATGGAAGCTAAGGCCACGTGTGTCTAAAGGTTTCCAAGGCTATACGCTCATACAAGTTCCAAAGGGTATCTACATCTACAAACTTCTAAAGAGACAGTTCCAAGTCTCAATACCTTGATGAGCGTCTAAAGAAGACACGACCAGGAGAAGGCAGGGGCAAAAGGATACCTACAGCGGATTCTAACAGATACATGTGATGTTCATCAGCCGAACAATGGTGTATGTTCATTGTAGCATTCTACTACACTAAACTCGTGGCCCTTCCCCTGATCAAGCTGCACGCTGCATTGACAAGCCAGGTAGAAGGCTATGTTCCATAAAAGGCGTACACCAAGAAACGAAATTTGTCATCCCTTGAAGCGCGAGAATGAGATCTCCATTCCTCCAAGGTCCTGCTATGAGTCTAAGGACCCTGCATCCAGTAGACGAACGTCAACACTCACTGAAGCTTCAGAAAGTCCATCTCCGTCAGACTAGGAGAGGACTACATCAGGGTGTGAGCCCCGTAAGCGAATCTTGTCGTCCACTGAAGCACAAGAGCAGGGCCCGAATCTTGCAAAATCATCTTCGAACAGGTCCAGCATCTAGGAAGGTCTATCAAGATTCCGGCCTATCATTAGGAAATTAACTTTCCTCTAGGTTCAAACACGGTTCAATCCTAAGAAGAACCTATTGGGAAAAAATATCCAGGCACCAGATTCCTCCAGCCCCCGGGCTGGGCACCGGCCTCTAGACCCCGGCACCAAAGGGACCCAGAGCCCGGACCCTGCCTTCAGGTTCCCCGGGGCCGACCCCTGTTCCGAAACCGACCCTTGAGTAAAATGGAAGTTCTCCATACATGGAAACTCTCCCATATTCACCAATATGGAAGAGTTTAATCTAATGCAAGACGACATCTACATCTATATAAGGGGAACCCAAACTCTAGAATAAGGAATCGACACTTAGAGATTGAGAGACTAGATCTAGGCGGCTAGAATTAGGGTTCATACACCAACATTGTAGTCCCCATTCGAATAACCTAATAATACGTTTCCTTCTCTATTGTTTCTTGTCTTTTTTCTCTTGATTTCTCCTTAACTCATACAAATCTCATTATTCCCTTTTGCTTCTCTCAACTCGTACAAGAACCTTCTTATGTTCCGTAGTACTAAAACGACCTTACACAAAAATACCATAACAGCTTGGTGCTAGAAGAAGGGGAGTAATCCAAATACGTGACGATGACACCAGAAGACTCAGTCGAACCCACCGGAGCTACTCCGAGAGAAGCCGAGCTCATCAATCAGCTCAACACCCTCCAAGGAGAAATCACTGAGCTCCGCGAGGCTCGAGGAATAGCCGGCGACAGCCTAGAGCTTATCCAAGAAGGTCAAACCTTGAAAGCTAAACTCGACGAGCTTACTCAACAACTGCAACGAAGCGCAGAGAAGGTAGGAGCACTTGAAGCCGAAAACCACCTTCTCCAAGTGGAGAACCAAGATATCGGGAAGAACATCAACAAGCGCCGAAGGTTCCGCAACCGAGTTCGAACCAGGCCCTCCCTCGATACTCCTACCAACGAGGAAGGAGAAACACAGCGTACGGCTCCTAGCAATAAGGAACCCAAGGGAAAGGAAACTACAACAAGGAGGACACAAGTGAACCTCAGTAGCGACTCCGACATGGAGGACGAGGAATACTCACCCGACGACCCCTTGATCTCAGATCCAGCCACCATGGCATATCTCAAGAAGATGTTCTCCGAGAAAATTACCACCATCCAGTCGATGGTGGAAAGGCTCCCAGGCGTAGCTCCCCCCATCAGAAGGAGCGACCCTAACTCCTACTCCGACATGCCCTTCATGGAAGAGATCGCTTCGGTCGAGATGCCAAGGAAATTCTCGTTCCCTACCATGAAGACCTACGACGGGACCAGCGATCAAGACAACCACGTGGCTCTCTACAAGCAGCGATTGCTAAGAGTAGCAATCCCCCGAGGACTGAGGGAACCTGCCATGTGCAGAGGCTTCGGCTCAACCTTAACCGGTCCTTCCCTTCAGTGGCACTACAAGAAAACGCTTGAGTACCGACCAACAGTTACGACCACGAAATGGTGGTCGTAACTTTACGTCCGTGTTACGACCAGTCAACAACCAAAATGATATTGGTGGTAAAACCGAAGTAAATTTGGGACCACATAAATTGGTCGTAAAGCAGAAGTGACTTAACTTCCAATTTACGACCAAAAGAAAATGTGGTGGTAAAGTAGAAGTTTGTCAACTACGGAATTACGACCAAAAAATTTAGATTCGAATTAACAACCAAATTACATGCACGTGGTAGTTTATTCGAAGTAACAAAATTTTGGTCGTAAATAGGGGGTAATATTCCCCACTTACCATTTCGAAATTTGCCTATAAATACGATCCCATATTCCATTTTTTACATACACCAAAAAAAAAATAAACAAGATTGTCACAAAAAAAAAAAAAAAAAAA
>CAKOAT010656265.1:76796-248007 GCA_932364175.1 Eruca vesicaria subsp. sativa | reverse complement strand
AGTTCGCCTGCTGGCGAACTAAGCCAGCTCGGCTTAGTTCGCCAGCAGGCGAACTAGAGACCTCCCGGAGCTTCGATTTCCCGCATCCCCGATTCGAACTTACGACACGGTCGCTTTCTGAACCACGGCTGAAATGTCTCTCGTTTCGTCTCGATCCGACTTACCGTTCGAGTTTTACGATAAAAACCGTAAAACTTCGTTTTCTCGGAAAGAACTCGAGGAAATCGTATAAAACGGCAACGGTTAAACGAAACACCGAACAATGCCTAAACTATAAGATTTATTCGAGATTTCTCGTTGAAATCATAAAAAACGCGCTTTTAATAAAAAACGCCGAGTAAGTCGTAAAAACGCGTTTTTAATAAAAAAAGTCTAGTAAATCGTAAAACTTTGCGATTAACTCGAGAAATTTATTAAAAACGACGTCAGATCAGGAAACGATCCCGTAAATGTCGGAAAACGGTTTTTATCGCAAAACGGCCCGGAAGGACCTAAAACGCGATAAAATCCACCTCGCGATTTCAACGGAATCAAACCCGCAGATTTGATAAAGTTTTGACGGTTTACTCGCAGAAAGAAAATAAAGTCAAGTTTGAACATAAAAGGAAGGTTTAAAGAGAAATAGAAGATTTCCGCAGAAGAAAAAGAAGGATCGAGAAGAATGGAAAATTCCCGATTTAAGTCAAATCTGGGCGAAATGGAAAGATCGGATTGCCAAGACGAGGAGTATATAAAGAGGAGGTCTAGGGCAGAAGCAGGGGACACGAAATTTAGAGCTCTCACCACCAAGATTAGCATTTTAGGAATCTTTCAGTTTTTCTGTTAGCGAGCTGCGTCTCAATTAGGGTTTTCTAAGTTCTTACGTTTTCGGCTACTCTCTTTGTACCAGTTCAACGCAGATTCGGAATAAGAACCTCTTTGCTCTCTGTTTTCGCTTATTCTCATTTAAATTCTAAGTATTTTCGTCATCTTATTTTCGTTGTGCGGTTCTCGCAGATATCCGGTTCCTCTGGAAACTTAGGGTTTTCCCGAAGTTTCCTTATTTACGACTTATTTGACAGTAGGGTGAAATCGACTCCCACAGATGAGTTATAAATTAAGTAAACGTTAATTTTGATCTAAATATTTTTTTGGATTTTTTTTAATTTTAGGTAAAAAAAACTGTAACATTTTCTATTGCTTTATTTTTATTTTTACTATAAAATCATTGAGCGTCCATTTATTTGTCATCTGTCTAAAGGAAACTAAATTCGATGTATAAACCAACATATTAGTTGGTTTAATGTAGAATTAAATTTATATGCCTAGCTAACTAATATGCACTAGTTGTATACTCCCCGCGCAAGCGCGGTGCCGGGATCATTATGTTTGCGTGTATTTTTTTCGATTGTTGGTTTAGTGGATTCTTTTAATAACACCAAATAATAATGAAATGGAAAGAATGTAGTAAGAATGTAAAGTGAAAATATTGTATATCTAGTGTGTTAAATGTTATTTATATGCGAAGTAAGGTTTATAGGAATAGTTAGGCTATAATATAGTTTTTACTGTGTAAAAATAGGTGTCTATTTTTTTTTTTTTTGCTGTAAATAGTTTTTATAACGTATGTCAAAACTTGATATAATTCTATATTTTTAGTATTTATATTTGTATTAAACGATTTATCAATTTGAAAATAACCTTAACTAAGTTAATATTCGTTGTTTAAGTTTCATTAGATAGGTTTTTATATATGGTTTTTCGTAAGTTTGGGTTTTGTTCAAAAATGATGTGACATTTTTATCTACGGCATCATCGACTGTAGGAATCCATTCGCCAAAGTCTGGAGTTGATGGTGAGGAGTGTTTTCAATGAAATTATAGTAGTTATTAAAATGTAAGAGAAATTACATATTCATTTAATAAATAACGAAAATAACTTAAATTTTGTTGTTTATTTTATTTTATTTCACATACAAATTTTTTGAAAATATATTAGGAATGTGTTAAATGTTATTTATATGCGAAGTAAGGTTTATAGGAATAGTTAGGCTATATTATAGTTTTTAGTGTGTAAAAGTAGGTTTTTTTTGCTGTAAATAGTTTTTATATCGTAGGTCAAAACTTGATATAATTCTATATTTATATTTGTATTAAACGAATTATCAATTTGAAAATAACCTTAATTTACTTAATATTCGTTGTCTAAGTTTCATTAGATAAGTTTTTATATATGGTTTTTTGTAAGTTTGAATTTTGTTCATAAATGATGTAGCATTTTTATCTACGGCGTCATCGACTGTGGGAATCCATTCGCCGGAGTCTGGAATCGATGGTGAGAAATGTTTTCAATGAATTTATAGTAGTTATTAAAGTGTAAGAGAAATTACATATTCATTTAATAAATAACAAAAATAATTAATATTTGTTGTTTATTTTATTTTATCTCACATATAATTTTTTTGAAAATATATATTAGGAAATATGTGCAATGATTTAACTTTTTGAGCTCTTAATCTATATTATTCAAGTCTCATTAATCCATCCACGTAGGCAGGCGCATGAGATTCACTTTTTGTTTTTGTTTTTTTGGTTTGTTCGTTTTAGGATTCATTTTTTATTATTTTTGGGTTGAAGTATATTATAATATGATATTTTTAAAGCTCTTTAAGCCATCCGCGTAGGTAACTGCGTGAGACTTGCTTTTTTTTTTTATTGTTCGTTTTTGGATCCATTTTTAATTATTTTTGGGTTTGAACTTATTAAGCTTTATGTTTATCCAACTATTTTGATCTTTAAAACAATAAGCCCAAAAAAGAAACATAAAAATCTTATAAACAAAAAGTCCATATGATAATAAGCAAATAAAAAAAAATCAAAAATACATGATAGTTGTGTGGTTTGAACCCACGATCTTACATATTTAATTAGACACCTTATACCACTTGACTAAAGTGTATTTCATTGTTAATAATCATCTTACCAAGACTATGGGTTTTTAAAATATACTTACGGGACTCACAAAACTGCTGACGTGGCGCCTTGTGGAGTCTAGAAAATCTACTATTATAATATAGATTGTTCGTTTAATATACATATAATTTTTTTATTCGCTGACCCGATAAACCAAAATTCTCTAGCTAGATTGTTATGATTTAATTAAGCCAATGATTTTAACATAGTTATATTTCATACCAAACTGTATCATTTATACCGTATCATTTTATGATAGAGAATAAATTTAGTCAAAAATTGACCAAAGGAAGAAAAGGCTATTGAACTCCAAAACAATATACGAGAAAGCATTACAAATTTAAAAATTAGACAAAAACCAAGCCTATGAACAAATTTCCTAAGCAAACTACCACCAAAAGTTTTACATTTTAATCAGGCTATGAATGCAAATTAAGAAGACGACCTCGTGTCTGAGACTCGACTATTTCCTTTCCTTATTCTTCTTAAATAGGCGAAGCTTCTCTACCACAGAAGATTCATGTTTGCTGCTTTGCATTCTTCTAGTGAAATCTGAAAACATACAAATTTAACACATCTGTGAATCTCTTGTCTTTTTCCCTTGTCTCTTTTGGCTTCCCTTCACTTTTTGCTATATAAACAATAGTTAAAGATTAATAAGATTTTGTCTCAAAAACAAAAACAGCAAATACATGATAAGAGAAAAAAGATCATACCCAATGGCATTATCCAGGTTAAGCTTATCTTCATCGATCATGTGATATGTCTTAGTGAAGTAAGAGAGAGGCAACACTTTTACACTGGTTTCATACATTTGGCGAAAATCTAAGCTATAAAATTCAACAACATAATCAGAGAGAAAATTAGCAAGTAACCAGCTGTCTCACGATTGATCTACATTTTTGAAAGAAAAAAAGGAACCTACCAAGATTCTTAACCTTTGAAAGAACTGGTATCATTAAACATAAGTGCACAGTAAGCAGGAAACCAACCTTCTTGGTATGCGAAAGGTTGATTTCCTTATAAATTTGGGCTAAAATCCAAAAGTAGACAGACCTTATAAAATTGTTTATGGGTCCTCCATTGACTCTTTGTAAACAATTCTGTTCTAGAGCAAACCATGATTTTCCAAGTTTATTCTGCCTGTTTCTTGTACTCATACTGTGTATATCCTATTGTATCTTCTGAAGCTCTTGATACACCGTCTGATGTCCCTGTAAGCAATCATATTAACTCAAGACTTAAGTGTAATGAACAAAAATAACCTGTCGACGTAATTGAGTTTAAAGCTCTCCAACCTTCGGTGATGAAGGCAAGTATCAATAATATTAACCTAACAACAACGGAGAGCAGAACAAGCACAATATGGTACGATGTGATTAAGCAAAAGAGAGAAAAATAAGTCAATATATAACATGTTGTGCCAATCATTTTTCTAATTAAAAAAAACAGCTATATCATCTCTGCTTTGGCAAATCCCTACTGTTCTTAACTAAAAAAAAAAAAAAAACCTCAAAAGAAGACACATATGCGGTAGAACAAAACGCGACGACAAACTTAAGGCATGTGGCTCGTGAGGGAATCACCTGCAAGTGAACCAAATCCAGAAACAATGTTCAGAACGCTAAGAGGAAGACCTGCCTAACATACATTTCAAGAAACATTGTTACTTAAGCCATTTATTTTAGTAGCAACAATGGTAAGTTAGAAGGTGAAATAAATTGATTACTTCAAAGAAATGCTTACTGATAATATTCTAAAGATTTTGATGTGGTATACCAGCATAGTTGCGAAATAATCTGGCAAGCATTGGAATCCCTGCTGTTTTGGCTTGTTCATAAGTCACCCCATTGTCCAATGTCTGTAGAGATGAGAGCTCTCCGCTGTGTGTCTCAACCATATATGTGAATCTCAGCATTATCCTTGACTTTTCCTGTAAACCAAACATGATCAGTCCACATTGTAGGAGGTGGGCTGTACCCACCCCTCAAAGCCCACATGAAAACAAACTCAGCCCAGTAGGGGGAGAATTGTTGATGAGGACACATGACTCGTTGGCATCCGAATGGCGTCCGTATAAGCAGAGGATTCGCCCTACCGAACCAAGGAGAGGCCCAATACCGAAGGCCCATGAGCCGGCGACGACCTAGGTTAAGATTGGGGGAGAGTCCAAGCTATAAAAGGGGAAGGGAGGAGCACGAAAAGGGGATCCGAAATTAGACTCACTAAACGGCGGCATAGATTAAGGTTAGTCACCTTTGTTATTTCGTTGTGATAATCAAACCTGTGCGCTCTCCCGGTTGAGCTCTCCGAGCACCGGGATCTCCCGGTTGAGCTCTCCGAGCACCGGGATCTCCCTTTGTACCCTTTCCGATTATAAATAAAACCTCTCTCTTTGCTCATCTTGACTTATACCTTTGTAATAACCCACCGACGAGTCCCGTCACTCATTTCACTGATAACACGACCGAACTCGGTACAAACAGTTGGCGCCCACCGTGGGGCATAACAAAGTAGTGTGACGTGAAGATGAACGAAGAAGCTCCCTCCGACTTACAGCCGAAGGAAACTCCACAGGCTCTGAGCGCCGATACCCTAATGGATTCCGTCCTAGCTCGCCTTGCTCACCAAGAAGAAGTTCAGAAGACGACAAACGAGCACCTCGCAGCTATCGCCGCCGCACTCGCAAACCCAGACGGAAACCTTTCCACGGCTCGACGATTTCTCTTTAACACGAATCCGACTCCTACTCCGGCGAACCAACCCATCCAGCCGGTCGACACCCCTGCTGACACTACGCAACCGGCAAACAGCCCAGATCTACAGACCGTTCGAGAAATCGCCGAGTTGAAGCTTGCACTTCAAGAAATCCATTCTCAGATCCACCACGTTACAAGCGCCACTCCCCAGATTGACAAGGTCCTCGCAACCGCCCTCCGTACACCCTTCACTCGACGCATCACCGATGTCCGGCTACGCATCACGGAGAAAATCCGCCTGCCTACTTTCGGCGGTACTGATGACCCTTCGGAACACATGACGGCGTTCAATATCGCCATGGGCCGGGCTAATTTCAACGACGCCGAACGAGACGCCGGCTTTTGCCAGCGGTTTGTCGAGAGCCTTGAAGGGGCCGCGCTGAACTAGTTCTTCCGCCTGCCGGAGAATTCCATCGACACCTTCCGTGATCTATCGACAGCCTTCCTGAAGCACTACATCATGTTCACTAACCAGAAAGCCACCGCCTCCGATTTATGGAAGCTATCTCAGCTGCACGGTCAAATCCTAAGAGACTTCATGGAGAAATTCAAGGAAGTCGTGTCTAAGGTAAACGTCCCCGACAACATCGCAGTGGATGCCCTGAAAAATACGCTTTACATCCACTCCAAGTTCCGGGAAGACCTCTACCGCAACCCAACGACGTCGCTTCAGGATGCTATCGCACACTCGAACAACTTCATCCGAATGGAAGAAGATACCAAGGCGATGATAAGCAAGCAGCACGCGAATAAACCAACGCCGAGCAAGACCGCCGACTCAAAACAGGAGCCGAGACAACACTCGGCGGACGAGAAACATCCAAAAAAAAAGAGCTTCGTTTACATGGTAGACGAAGACACCATCTCTGACTCGACAGTCGTAGTTCGCGCCAAAGGGTGGAATCACTATCAACAAAAGGAAGACGGTGAACTGAGCGAACCAACGCCCCTGAAACCCGACACCGATGAGCGCGAACCATACTGCTCCTACCATAAATCCAGAGCGCACGATTCAAAGGACTGCAAGCAGCTCAAGGAAATATTGTTCTTAAAATACTCCCGTGGTGAAATCCCAACCGACCCTCCAAAACCGCGTCCGAAGGGGAATAACAGCTAGAGCAAGAACAAGGATAAAAGAGGGGAAAAGTCATCCGGCAAAGCAAAAGAGGAGGAATCAAAACCTGAGGAGAAAACCGAACCCCGTGATCGCGACGAACCGCCTCCCGAGGAGGAACAACCAAAGAACAGAAAGAGGATCCAGGTCATACTTACCGGCCCCGAGTCTTCATCTGACGATGACAACGAATCCCGGGACCTGCGTTCACTCCTCACCGCGCGACGTTCAGCTCGCACACCAAATGCCGCCCACGATCTCCGAGACTCCATAAACCGATCCAAAACCCGTCGAGTCGCATCGGACGCAAAAGTCACCGACCTCCGGGATAAGTTGAACTCCGCTAAGAAAGATCTCCGAGAAACGCTCAATCAATCAAAGCAGCTCGATCTACGCCAACAACTGGATAAGATCAAGTCTCTCGCCAAGTCTGACTCGCATTCGGAAGTACCTACTCGGCTCAACTTCATCATGGGGGGCTCACCGCTCTGTGAAGATTCAGTACGCTCCGTTAAAGCCGACCAAAAGCGCGCGAAGTCCTCCAGAGGTTGGAACGCTCTACCCGCAGGCGACCCCCATATCACGTTTTCGGCTGAAGATGCCATCGGGGTCCACATGCCTCACAACGATCCACTATTGATCGAAGTGGGAATCGTCGACTGCGAAGTAACTAAAGTCCTCATCGATACAGGCAGTTCCGTCGACCTCATTTTCCACAATACCCTCGAGAAAATGGGAGTCGACCTCCGACTCATCAAACCTTCGACCCGTTCCCTGACCGGATTCAACGACGCATCCGAGGATATGCTCGGCACCATCCGCCTCCCGGTATACGCCGGAGGCGTCGCACGAACTGTCAAATTCACCATAATCGGTACGAGTGCTCCGTATCACGTGATACTCAGAACAAAAAAAAAACAAAAAACCCGAGTAGATGCGCCCCCGGCCACTTCCACTCACCAAATCCCCGAGTAGATGCGCCTCCTGGCCACTTCTACTCACCGAGTAAACGCACTGTGCAAGTTAATTCTACTCGGTCCAATGAACTACAGACGGCTTGATCCTCTTTCGAGGTACGTAGGCAGCCCAACCGGGTTCAGCTGCAATCCCATCACAACCCCGATACGTCACCAGGCGTAATCCATTATGTTCAAGACCTCAGTAATGTTCGCGCCCTCGCTAGCCCAAACGACGGACTGCGCACGAACACTTACCCCCAAGCGTCAGTAAGTCCTGATCAGACGAACTCGATGCTACTACATTTAAGCAGATGGTTATTTTCATACTCGTAATTGTACCCGAGTAAGGGCACGGCCACCCGAATGCTCGGCGGAACAACTTTACGACCTATCGAAAACCTTAGCTGTCAAGAACAAAAGAACACTTACTCTCACTTGCAGCATACGAGTACTTACCGACCAAATTTGATAACTGATCAGTTACTTCGAATGGCCGAGCAATACGTCTCTAGCAATTTGTTCAGAGTACAAACCGAGCCTGCCCTCAACTCAAATTACTTCGAACCAACGTTTAGTGCCGGGAATTCGGCTCTAGAGCCGAATATCCGACACATTACTTCGAACGATGCTCGATAATTTATTTGGGACTAACTCTAAAAAAAAAATTTTTACTCGGAATTAACGAACCATTGCACGAGATAAACCGATAAAAGAACAATGCATTCAAACTTGTTCGAGTATAAAACACCATACATAGTCAAACCCCGTCAACGGGACAAAAAGAGTAAAGGAAAATAAAAAGGAAAAATAGCGATTGCATCACTACTACTCCTTAGTCCGCTCATCCCCCACCCCGGCTGCCGGACGAGTACTGATCTGTTCGTTTTGTTCTTCCGGACTTACCGAGTTGGGCCTTGCCTTGTCACTGTTGACGCTAACCCCTTTTGCCTGGAGCCTCTCGAACTCGAGCGGTCAGCCTCCTCCGAATATCCCGTGACGGACGCTTCCTCGGTGCCTTCGTTAACATCCTCTATCGAATGACCCGGAGTACGGAGTCGCGTAGCAGCCTCCGGACTTATCAAATTCAAGTTAGAGCCATGCGGACCCGAGGTAAGCTCCTTCTCGAAGTCCGCTACAAGCAAATCAAGCAAGTCCTGATCGGCAAGCGGGGACACCTCCAAGTCGAGTTCCAATAAAGGGCCCACATCCAGCCGAGTAGCTTCCGCAAACCAGTGCTCCTTACGACGAAAAAGTCGATTCTCTCTTGCGGAATCGGATCCCCTTATTTCTTCAAGAGCTCAAGGCATTTTCGGGTACCGACAGCCTGGCTGTAACGCAACCGAGCGTCATCAAACTGCGGAAAAGAGTTTTCCCGGTTACGGATCCGCTCGAGTCGAACGAACGTCTTTGCACACATCACGGCGGTTACCCTAGCCCGCTCCTTAGTAACCTCGAAAACCTGAGACTTTCTCAGACGAGCAGCCTCCTTCGCATGCGCCTCGATAAGTTCAAGCTTTTCACGCTCCAGTCGCGCTTTCTCCAACAGTAAAGCGGCTCTTTCCTCCTCGACCTTAGTTGCCGCATCTCTCATGGACTTGAATCTACTCTAGACATCCTCGGCTCGCATCGCCTCAACCTCCGCACGACGAGTGGCTTCCTCCTTCTCCGTTTTGACCCGCTTCAAACAGGCTTTCAGCGATTTAATTCGCTTCTTCCCATCTTTAACCTTCTCCCGGGCTTCGCTCGAATCGGCATATGCCCTCTTGAGCTCCGAGTCGTACTTCTCGACGAGAAAGTTGAAGCTGCCCCCAGCCTGAAATAATCAACAAACATACGAAAGGAAATTAGGAGAAGAACCGACACACGCGAATATCGAGCTAGCATCAAAAACCATAGGAAACGGATACTGACAGCCAAGAAATTTCGCGAAGCGTCCTTGAAAGCGTTCGGGAAAACCAACTGGTCCGCAGGTGGTAGGCCGCGAGGGCCCCCTCTTATCTGGCTGGTAAGTTCGGCGCATTTAGGCCCATTGGAGACTAGTGGAGACGCCTCGTCGTATGAGAAGGAGACCTTATCCGGAAAGACAGTCTTGAATTTCCGAGTAATCGGGCAATCTCCCGAAGTAGATGTAGTTCCGAGGCCGGAACTCAGAGGAGGAACGCTGCTCAAAGGCCCCGCGACGGGATCCGGCGTAGCCACCGTCTTCTCGCCTCCCCCGAATTCTCCCTTTGACAAGGAATTAGACGATGGACCCGCCGAACCGACCTGAAGGCCGGGAAGAGATTCGTCGACCACTTGGTCTACAACTGCAGTCTCCTCTACGTGGGTACGCTCCGCCAACTCACCTTGCGGAGTGGAGACGTTCCCCGCCACGGAGTCAAGCCCGCCATCGGCCGACTCCCGAGTAACCTTTTCAGCGGATCCTTTCTTCTTTTTCCTCCTCTTCTTGGCAGGGTGATCGGACGTAGTTTGCTCCTTAGCGACAGAAGAGCCGATCCCGTCACTCGGCTTTGAACCAGAATCGCCACCATCCGACCCCCGCTGTGACCCTTCAGCAGACTCTTTCCTTCTCCTCTTTTTCTTGGCGAGAGAATCGGAGACCGCTTGTTTTTCGACAACCGAAGAGTCCCGAACGGTTTCCTCTTCGGGACGACCTTCAGTCTCCACGGGATCAGTCGACCCCGCCTTAGACAAATCACCGGTGGAAGGGGCAATGGCATCCGCGGGATCGGACCCATCAAGATTGAACGCATTCAGCACGTTCATAAGCCCCGCTCCTGATTCTTCTTCTTCTTCTATTTCCAGAGACAAGTCCGGCACACCCCCTCATCTTCCGTGCTCGGTTAATAGCCTTCTGTTCCGTCTTTGAGAAGAGCACCAACCGTTTCTTGTCGGTCCGACTCTTGCACGGCAACTTCGAGTCCCACGCACCTACGCAAAATACAGAGATGGGCAAAAACGTTAAGTGTGGCGTTTAAAGAAAGGAAAGAGGGAGAAGTAACACAAGGCAAGAAGCCTCACCATCGTCTATGCGATTCAACCAACGACGTATCCGTTCTTCGCTTATGTCGGGCCACCGAAGGTGTCCGAGTTCAACCAATGCCTGAGCGTTGTCGTAGAAAGAACCTGGAACCCCGGTGAAGTATGGATGATTCACTGCGCAAGGACGAGAAAATTGGTAAGCACGCAAAAACACATTTACAAGAAAGGAGTAACTGTCTACCAGCATGCCAATTCCAAAACACTCGTGACCCGTTATCCGGGGGGTCGACAAACGAAAACTCGTCCGACTTGACGAAAAAGTAGTATCATTGCCAATCCGTGGTCTTTGACGGATCCCCCGTGATTACGTTGTAGCTCGGCCTCATCGTGATGGAGAAGAAGTCATCGTCCAGCGGTTTGATAGAAGTTAACTCCTCGAAAGCTCGGGGACAAAGTACATATTGAGCTCGGCTGCCATCACCAGCAGCGCGACTATTAGGCGGAACGCGCCATTCACGAATTGACTTATAGCTAGGTCACGACGGGCTGCATACGAGGTTACAAGTCGCGGAATCGGGAACCAGAGTTTCGTGTCCCTTTCGAAGTACGCCTCGTAATAGCACTGATACCCCATCGGAGGAGCCCAGGGCCACTGATTATCAGTCGGGATCAAGTACGTAACTCCGACTGCATCAAGACGTTTAAGCAAGTTTTCGATCCGAGTGGAAGTAGACCACGTCGACCATATGCGCCTATTAGAATAAGTGCCGTGCTCACGAATTAAGTTCGACGGAACCTCCGCGCCTCGCTCGAAGACACCATTTCCCGAATAACGCGTTGAGACCGGGGGAGAACTTACAACAGCTCGGGTACTCCCAGAAGGACCTGTGGATCGGGTCCCATCTTCTGCTCCGATGGCATCACTCCGGGTGTTAGATCTGACTTGCTGCGCCGAAGGACACCGAGCGGGATGCCAAGTAACTCAGCAGCCGCATTACCGGCAGCCTCTCCCCTCAACTCTCTCTCCGAGTCGACAACAAGAAGCTTCTGCGCCAAGTCAAGACTGGCCGAGTCACGTAGTGCCGCTCAGTGCTCTAATTTAAAGGCGTCCAAAGGCTCGCCGGTTGTCCCGTCTCGCGCTACGTCCTTCCCTTTCTCTTCCCGAGTCAATCGTTTTCGGGGGCACATCGTAACCAGTAGTGCGTATATATCTTACAACAATCTAGAGAGAGAGGGTAGAGAGAAGGGAGAGTGAATACCTGATTTCGCAGAGAAGAATGAGAAAAGCGGAGGCAAGATGAGTATATATAGGAAGAGTAAGGCGCGAATCTCAGTGATGCATTTATTAGGTCTATAAAGACCTAGATGGGCTTTTTATTTCGCGACTGTTCGCATTCCGCCCTTAATGGGCCGAGTCTTATAGGGAGAAGCCCATCACTCGTGACGGTTCGTATTCTCCTTCTACACACCCGAGCGAACAGCGGGAAACGTCAACCAGACGGGAGTCGAGTAAACAACGCAATCACCGCTCTTGCTCGATTAACGGGTGAATCGCGAATCGCATTAAACAGACGGGAGCCGAGTAAACAACACGATCACCGCTCTTGCTCGATTACCGAGTGAATCGCGAAATGCATTAACCAGACGGGAGTCGAGTAAATAACGCAATCACTGTTTTTGCTCGACTACCGAGTGAACCACGGGAAGCATCAACCAAACGTAAACCGAGCCAGCAACGTGATAATCGCTCTTGCTCGACTACCGAGTGAATCATGAACACCGGTCAACTGAACACGAACGAGTAGCGCGTCCGCTTCCACCCTGGTTGCCGGATAAACCCTTTGCATAAAAGGGGGCTTTCGAAACCTTCTCCCATGCTCCGAGTAGCCTTTCCTGTAAACCTAATTGGCTCATTCTATTAACTCGTCGATCGATCGTCAATAGACTGGGGGGGACTTACTGTAGGAGGTGGGCTGTACCCACCCCTCCAGGCCCACAGGAAAACAAACTCGGCCCAGTAGGGGGAGAATTGTTGATGAGGACACATGAATCGTTGGCATCCGAGTGGCGTCCGTACGAGCAGAGGATTCGCCCTACCGAGCCAAGGAGAGGCCCAATACCGAAGGCCCATGAGCCGGCGACGACCTAGGTTAAGATTGGGGGAGAGTCTAAGCTATAAAAGGGGAAGGGAGGAACACGAAAAGGGGATCCAAAATTAGACTCACTAAACGGCGGCATAGATTAGGGTTAATCACCTTTGTTATTTCGTTGTGATAATCAAACCTGTGCGCTCTCCCGGTTGAGCTCTCCGAGCACCGGGATCTCCCTTTGTACCCTTTCCGATTATAAATAAAACCTCTCTCTTTGCTCATCTTGACTTATACCTTTGTAATAACTCATTTCACTGATAACACGACCGAACTTGGTACAAACACACATCACTTTAAATTTCATTACTTTCAAGACTCGAGAACAATATATAATATTAGACATAAGCAGTCAGCTTGCGCCAAGGTCTTCATCAATGGCTTTCCTTGCAGCTTTCACCGCCCGGTTGATAACTTCAACATTGCCTCCAGCTACGTTTGCAGTGACTTCCCATGTGCGTGGATCAAGAGCCGAGAACGTCTTACCTAAACCCCCAATTTCAAAAACCAAACATTAGTGCATATGGAACTTGAATCTCAAGAGACAAATGTTTCCCTTGTTATTCCTCTGTTTATGAATAGAGAATGTTCAAAATTAAAAACTTTGAACATCGGAATGAAGAATTCGCTTTGGATTCCATCGGAATGTTTGAGAGTGAGAGTTGAGGCTCTAAGAAGTACAATCGAAACATAAGGTAAATTAAGGGGGAGATCTATAAATACAAAGTTGGAGAGGAAGATGAATGGTAGAATCCATTGAATGTGAGGAAGTGAAGGATTGATTAGATTGAAACAGAAAATTGATTAGAACAGAGAGGGGGTAAGATTAATGGGAGAAACTGAAGAGAGGTACTCGCAGAGGAGGGAGTCGAAAGGTGAGAGAGGAGCTGAAGTGTTTGGAAATCGGATTATGTTTGCTGACTGAAGACCAAACCGGTGTTAACCGTGACATTAAAATCTCGTTCAGAACCGAATTCGAAACCGGTTTGTAATGTCCAAACGAAAATGACGTGGTTGTTTTAAACACTCCTATTGGCTAAATATTTATGTTGACGTGGGAGTGTAATATGGCTTCATTTGCCCCTTTTAATAGTAGTTGATAATAATATATATTATAGTAGGCTATAAAAAAAGCAAAGAGGAGACTATGAAAGTGTACACTGAATTAATTGATTTTAGATCAGAATCGTGAAATGGAAACGAAGTAGAGGGAGAGGAAATGATTCACGATTTCCTGACACAAAATTAGGATTAATGAGAAAGGGGGTGAAGAAAGGTGATGACATTTAGGATGAATTGGGCTTGCTGGACCACACAAGAAATCAACAAAGAATACGCGTCAAACAAAAAATAGCCCAAAACCCATTACACTCAATGATACCAAAATCACTTTGGTTCGTCTTGTTTCATTATAGTAGCTCTATTATTCTACTACCACTGTTAAAGTCACGGCAGAAATGAACTCATAAAGATTATATAACAACCAAAATATAAACATCCATGTATCAAACTAAAACAGTAAAAACAATAATAATTTAACTTCTAACAACCATGTTTAAAACTTGATAAGATAGCAAGTCACTGACCATTCAAATGTGTCACTTACGTCTATTTCCACACACCAATACAAAATTAAAACATATGCAATCACCTATCAAGATAAAACATAATTTAAATAAAAATCCCTAGATTAATAGTAATAGAATTAGCTGAAAATTACCATTTTAGGGAGAATTCTTATTCTTCAACCACCATCTCCCAAGACTTAACACGGACTTAATCTCCCTAGAAGTTTTTGGATATTTGAGTTGATAAACATTTGAATGTAGTTTTCAGAAATGGTTTATGGAAAGAAAAGGAATCAAAGGTCCATGGGTTGCATAGTGCTGCTCTACTTCAGCAAACCCTTGTCTAAGACCATCTAATGCCTTAACAGAATTCAACTTTGGAAAGGAACTCACTAGTTTACATAGGCCTGGGCATTCGGATATTCGGTTCGGTTCCGGGTATATCGAATAAATCATTCTTATACCCAATAGATACTTATGAGATTTCGATTCGGTTACGGTTCGGTTCTAGTTCGGTTTCGGTTCTAGTTCGGTTTTGGTTCGGTTCCGGGTACCCATTTAATATATAAATCAAATATATATATACAGAATATATTAGTTAATATGTTAATTTAAATGGTCTAGTGTTTACACGCTTACATATTAGTCAATCCAACAAGAGTTTGAATCAATAAAATGTTAATTTTATAAATATTTTTCATATTTTAATATAGCAATACCATATATATTTATAATATAATAGAATAAATAAAACATAACGTGGTCTGGTGGTAAAAATATATTTACTCTTTGTATCTAACATGGGTTCAAGTGGACTTAATGTCATTTTATCTTATTTTTAAAAAAATATAACTTGTTTTTCGGATATTCGGGTACCCGTTCGGTTCTGGTTCCGGTTCGGTTTTCGGATATAGAAATATAGGAACCATTCGGATATTTAAAAATTTTGGTTCGGTTTCGGGTATTTCGGTTCGATTCCGATTCGGTTTTTCGGTTCCGGTTTTTTTGCCCATGCCTAAGTTTACATTGTCAGAGCACTTCTGATAGTGCTGTTGGCAGTAATCTACTGCGAGATCTGGTGAAGGAAGAGCATGCATGGTGAAGGATACCTTAAACATGTCTATGGCGACACTTTTTATCTTCTTTGCATCGTCCTATCATCCTCCACAAGCTCTGACTCATCCCTCTTGTCTCCTAACCGCGCCACGAAACACCGTGTGATCACGGCGTCACCAAAATTTCAGCCACCGCATCCGTAATTGTTATTCCTAACTCACCTCTCATCTAGATCTCTGCTGTGATGGCTATTATCTGTATAACTTTAAAAATCATGTTCAAATCATTCAAGCTGGAAACGATGTAACTGAAAGACACGTTTGGTGGCTTCTGCACGCACAGTTTGGAGGTTCTCGAAGGCATTAGTGTGAAATAACGGCTAGTCCTAACAAATCCACACGTAAGAAGAATATGTTAAACAGGTTTTTGACAATTTTATATTTGAACGGACTTCTTTTAATAGTAATAACCATGACAAAACTTAGCTATAGATAGAGTTAGCTACCCGAGATATAGTCGTAATTCCTTAGTAATTTCAGTAAATAAAAGATGACTCAATATGTTTCTTATTATGTGTGATGAAGAAAGCAATCATAATGTCAAATATTAAAGACTACATAAGCATGGACTCATGTGCTACTCAACTATGTATGGTTTTATGATTAAAAAATTCAAGTTAGGAAATGAAACATCTCTCAAGGTTTTCTGATATTTAGACAGGAGCTCATTGTCTTTTATTTGAAAAAAAGACTCCTCCGCTTGAAGCTTCTTATAGTCAGAGACGGAAGGACCGCATAACCTTTGTTGAATGAGTCTGAAGCTAAACCAAAAAAGAATCACAACCAAAAACTACTTACAGTGTGAAATTTCTAACTACCAAAATCAAAGGATCGTACAGAAGCAACTTCACAGAAACTAAATAACAGTGATTTCATATTTCAAGGCTAACCAAAATTTTCATCAACTTTCTGAAGAACATGATAAATTATACCGTTGACCTAATTCATATTATGATTTGGTTCATAAAATATATCGCTTGGTTCAATAACACCTGGATTGAAGATTATGTCACTACATTATAATATTCTCTTAGGAAATAATTTATATTGGTTAGAAACAAAAAAAAAGCTTGTCCAGAAATTAGTGCTGAAGTTGCATTTAGAAAGAGGCTACCTGGTAGTTTGTCGTAGTTAGTAACTTATAACAACGTTGCACTCAAAAAGTTAACAAAAAAAAAGTGTAGGAGAAGGTGGTAACCTCCAACAAATTTAGGGGTAATGCTGGTGGCGATGATCACCTTAGGCTACAAGCCCACCGCCATTAACTTCTGGTGAAGTAGAATATCCTGCATGTCAAAACACTGGGACACACCTGTAACATCCCAGTTTGTGGTATTTGGAAAAGGCTTAAGAAAATTGATTTGGCTACCTATGTCACCAAAGTGCACTTACCTTTTCGGGAGTACATCTAGAGAAAACTCCAGAGTTAAGCGTGCTTGAGCTGGAGTAGTCAAAGGATGGGTGACTTATCGGAAAGTGATTTGCAATACCGTGTAAGTGAGGCCAAAGCACGGGGAAAGGTCATGTGGTGATTGCAGGGTTAGTAAACATGACTCTAGAGCCTTGAAAAATTAACGGACCGACCGTTGGAACGGGATGGGGCCCACGGGACGAGTGAGCGGGCATGGGTGGCCCATTAACCGTGGGTGGTCGGGGAGTTACAAGTGGTATCAGAACCGAACCCCGACGAGTGTGGAGTCAGTGAGGGCTCACACTAACAGGGGTAACGATCTTGGGGCGCAACAGGGACGTTGCGTTCTTTGAGAGGGGGTGAATTGTAACATCCCGGTTTGTGGTATTTGGAAAAGGCTTAATAGAATTGATTTGGCTACATATGTCTCCAAAGTGCACTTACCTTTTTGGGAGCACATCTAGAGAGAACTCCGGGGTTAAGCGTGCTTCAGCTGGAGTAGTCAAAGGATGAGTGACCTATCAGGAAGTAATTTGCGATACCGTGTAAATGAGGCCAAAGTACGGGAAAAAGTCATGTGGTGATTGCAGGGTCAGTAAACATGACTTTGGATCCTTGAAAAATTAACAGACGGACCGTTGGAACGGGATGGAACCCACAGGACGAGTGAGCGGACGTGAATGGCTCATTAACCGTGGACGGTCGGGGCGTTACAACACTGTTGTACATCTGCGTTGAAGTGTAGATGGATTAACTTAGAATTATAATAACCAAAACGAAAAGCTATGCAAACACTAAAGTGGTTCTGAAGCAGGGATTCTATCTGTCAATCCAGATGTTCACCATAATGCATTGAGTTATGTTTACAAAAAATAACTCACGCAAAGGAGGACAAATAGAAAATTAAAGAATCATTTGGAAACTCAGTAATCTGCCAATGACAATAGCTGTTATAGTTGCAGAACCCTAAGAGCTCCAGCGGTAATGAAGTAGGTGATGAACTTTTTCTTCTTGTAAACCAAACCCACTCCCTCCTTCTTGGTAGAAGAGTTAGCCATTTTAGAGAAAAGTTTCTTTGTTGTTTTCAAGAGCTCAGGTTATGATGTTCAAGGAAAGAAAGGCTTACCTTTTATAAGGAATAGGGCACTGCCTTGCTGAGGAATACGGTGCATTCAATAAGAGATCATGTTCGAAGAGCGATGATGGAGTTAAGGAGCATGATAGAAGGGATGAATAAATTAGGCAAAACGTTTATGTTGTTGATCTGAAGAGAAGACCTAACGTTCGAAGATTCACAAAGTGATTCTTCACATGGGTTGAAGATCTCGAAACCCTGTATCTGGTATCAGAGATCGAAGGAGAAGACTTTTCGAAGCAGTGTGGAAGAACACGAACCCTAAACTCATGCGGCTGGTCTTGCTGATCGGGCTGAATCACAGGAGTAAACAAAAGCCCACTAAGAAGAGTTATTTTTCACCAACCAATAGGATGATATTATTTCATATTTGATGTCTTTTTAAAAAAAAAATTGTTAAGTTATATTATGTTTTTAAAATAAAAATAAAAAAATAGATAAAAATAATAATATTTATAAAAAATGAAAAATTCCTAAAAACAATATTTTAACACTAAAACACTAAATGCTAATCCTAAACCATAAACCCTTGAATAAATCATAAATCCTTTGGAAAAATCTTAAACATTAAATAAAAAAATATAATACTAACCAATTATACTTTTTTATTTATTTTTATCTTTTTATTTTAAAACATAATATAATGTAATAATATTTTGTTTTCATTTTATTGATATATTAAAAGAAATTATTTTAATTTTTTTTTGGCAATTATTACCCTTTTATTTTATTTTTATCTTTTTATTTTAAAAGATAATATAATGTTAAAAAAATTAAATTTTTTTTCCTTTTTTTGTAAATATTATTATTATTATTTCTTTTTCTATTTTTATTTTAAAAATATGATATAATTTAAGAAGATTTTGTTTTTTTTTTGTTTTTTAAATATCAAATATGAAATAACACTATCTTATTGGTTGGTGAACCTAGAAGAGTGAACCCAAGAATTATTTGTATCTTAATTCTTTTTACATAATTGACAATATTTTTTTTTGAAAGATTAATAATTTATTATTATCATATTAAATCAATAATTGATTATTCTCATTTTATTTATATTTAAAAATATATATCAAAGAACTTTAATATTTTAAATTGTAACATATTTTTATTTTCAAATATCGATTATAATCTCCATTTAAACTTAATCAGTAATGAACAACTAATAATATTAAATTTTTGTTAAGTTATATTTAATAACAAATAATTAACTTTATGTAATACTATTAAATTTACCAAACTTTGAAGTAATTTTTTATTTTTTATAATATAGTTAAACTTTATTACTATTTAATAATTTTATTAAAATCAATATATTATTCTATCATGTGGTTTTATAAGTAATAGTTTTTAAATTTTAATATAATATAGTATTATATATAAAATAAATAAAAAATATAATATTTTAAACCAAATGTATAAATTTTATTAACATAAAATCACAAAATAATAATTATGATATGTAAGTGTGATAAAATAATTATTTATCAATTACAAATAATAGAAATATAAATATGTTATAACTGAAAATTTCAAATAATATATAATAATATTTTTGGTGCAATGTTTAGTGTTGGAGATGACCAAATATATTTTACACCAAAACATCAAATTTGCTGTAATTTTAACACTAAATTTAGTGTCATGGTTGGAGATATCCTAAGAAAATACGTTAATGACACTTAGAGTTTTGTTTAGAGAAGACACATGTCATGCTTAGAAAGAAGAAATTAATGATGTGGCACATGGAAAAAGAGAAAAACTTTTCTTTATAATAATAAAAAATAAATAAATAAACAGATAGATAGATAGATAGATAGATGACCTAAATCTTCTGTTTCGTTTCACTAGTTTATGTTTGATTTTACAGCTGCTATCTTAATTTCTGCACTAAGATGGCAGAGCTCCTTTTAAAGTTATTTGTCCTCCTACCAATAATAACAAGAAAAATTTACGTTCTAGGACACATTTTCACTTCCAAATTACACATATAAACACTTCTCACATAACACACACTTTCTCTATGCATAATGTCTTCTATACCCTCAACTAAAACAAAACTACATATTTTTAACAAAACAAACCGTAAGCTAGTTTCACAACCAAACAAAAATCAAATAAACAATTTAAAAAAGGAAATATTTATCCTCTCTCCAGGACCACTTTTGATTTACAGATTCACTTTTCCCAATTCTATAACCTAATTATTAAACTTCTTCCTTCTTCTTCCTCAATTTCACAGACCACAATTAAATTTGAGTAAATAATATTATTTGGTCATGAGATTTGAAGACAAAAATGCATAGCAATCATCTTCTGCTTAAAGTTAACCTCTTTTTTTGTGATCTCCGAAAATCAAACATGGCGGAGCAGCAGAAGAAGAAGAGGATTGCTCTGTTTCTCACCATGTGCAACTCCGAGTTCCCTTAAAAATCACCAGACATATGCTCTTCGATTTAAACGCGATAATAGGTGGAGGCTGAGTCCCTCGGGTAAAATCGGTTCTGATGTTCATGTAAAGGTGGATGCGGCAAAGAGCTGAGCTAAAAAATGACAGAAGTTTGAGGTTAAGAGGAGAGCTTCACGGATGAGAGTGGTGGAAGATGTAAAGAACTAGAAGCGGTGATGGTGGATGCGGCGGTGGATGTGAAGAAGTGGAAGCGGTGATGGTGGATGCAGCAGTGGATGTGAAGAACTAAGGTTGTATCACATCGTCCACACCCAACTGTTGTGTCCACAACTCGACTACCCAACTCGTTCACACCCAACTCTCATATCCACACCTCTCTTGTCCACACACCTAGCCTACGAACAACTTCATCAATTTATGATTATTTGTTGTTCTTTTCTTTAAAGGATCTACACCGGTGTGTTTTTCTCTTCTTTTTATGTTATATTCTAAATAGTTAGTTCTTTTATCTAATCCGAACACACTTTCATGTCCACATACATACCATCCACATTTTATTTGTTACAAGAGCACCATCCATATTTCATTTTTTGCAATAGCACCATCCACAACTCACTTGTTAAAATTGTACGGTCTACAACATATAATCCACAATGCTATGTCCACTTAATTCAGTTTTATAAAAATGCAAAATAAATATATACATATGGATGTTAAAATATAAAGAAAACAATTATAGTTAATTGTACCAAATAAAAAATCTAAATGTTTATTATAAAACAAGAAATTCAACATACAAATACACAGGTGAAAAAGTTATTTACTAATATATTAAAAAAGTTATTCTCAAACGTGTGGCTCAGACCAATACTCGTCTTCACATATACCAAAATTTTTTAATGCCAAAAATCAAACGAAATTACTATACTACAGCTGGTCAAAATCTTTTAGCTACTTTTAAGTAATTGGACATGAGGCTATAAAAATCTGCAAAATAACAGCTGTCCAAAAAAAAATGTGTCAAATGTTGAATGTATCTCTATATGTATAGAAAGACGAGAAAGTGTCAAAATATGTAAACGACTCTTAATTTAGTTGAGAATCAACACACCTCATTAATTTATGTTACAAAGCTAACAACTAAATAAATACGAGGTCTTCGAATTACAACCAACTTATTAGAATTTAGTCTTCTTAACCACAATGGTCTTAACAATTTTTTTATTAGCATTTTTTATCATAATTTACATAATCATTATTGGTACACTATCGACATTATCAACTACTACTATCACTGATCAAACAACAAAAACCAACGACCAATCGGTTATTATACAAGACTTGCGTTAAGTTCAAGAGGCCTCAATAACTAAATAGTAATGTTTTTATTTTATTCATATCAAGACTTTTGTCTAATCATTAGTTTAATCACCAAGTCTAATTGTAGGTGGCATAAGTCACATTTGAGTACCCTATATGTCATCTTAGCAAGGTCATATCTTAGTATTAATCAAATTATAATGTTTTCACTTAATCATGTCTTCAATTAATAGAATGATCTTAATTTGAAAACCTAAGTATCCCCAATCACTAACAATAAAATGAAAAGGTATTATTGTCTTTCTAAGAATAACCTACCGATTTCACTGACTTCGTTGAATTGGCCATACAATATGCTTTGAATCTGTTTGGGTTTCATTTCTTAGGCTAAAATTAAGATCTATTTTTAGTTTGTGTTGAGTATATTTATAATGTGTATTAACAAAGAACATCACATTATTTCACGAGATTGATAAAGAAAAAGAAAAAGGTTTTACATTTAATAGAAACAACTTTAATCCATTTCTGAAATCATGAAGTGTGCTATTTCGGTTGTTGTTTTATGCGTTATCATGTTCCAAGTTTCAAACATCGTGAAAGGTAAAAACTCTACATTTTTCATATGGATTTATATCCGCCAATTGTGAACAGAATTAGCCCTCAAAATTGGGGCCATAAATAGTTTTTAAAAACCTTTATAGTTCTCTGTTTTTTTTTTTTTATAATTTACGTATCTAAACTTATATAAAAATATCAAAAAGTTGTCAGCCAAAATCAATGAAACATTAGTCATTGTCCCCAATCCGGTCCTGAATGTTGAAATTAAGCCTGGACATTCGGGTTCGGATCGGCTATTTCGAATTTTCAGATTTTTGAGTTTACACTCATAGGTCTCATTCTAATATTTTAATAGTACGGATCAGTTTGGATAATAACACTTTGGGTTCGGTTCAAATTTGTATTGCATTATAAAACTCATAAAATAACCATATATCGTTCGGATTTGGTTATATCGGTTTGGTTTGGATATATCCAAAGTAAAAACAAAATTTTAAATCAAAACATAAAAACAATTAAATTGAATAAACATTAGTCCTACAAACATAAAACTGATAAAAAAATAAAATAAAATAAAATGTTAAATCAATCATGAAAACAAATATCATTTGTAAATAATATGCATTTATAAAGTACTTATTTATAACTAAATTAGATATTATTTAAGGTATTTATTTGTATTTTAATATTTATTGTATGTATCAGATCAAAATAAACATTAAGCTCAATATTTAAAATACTTATATATATTTAAAATATTTATATTGACTATTAATTTTAGGTTATCCGTTCGGATTCGGTTAAGAACACTTTGATTCGAATATTTTTGTATCATCCTATAAGACTCGTTTGGATATTTTATATTTTGGTCGGATAACAAATCAAATTTTTCGCTTCGAGTTTGGTTTAGATTTCGAGTTCTGAATCTTATGCCCAGGCCTAGTTGAAATACTGATTATTCCTACAAACAAAACTGGAGATAAATAAAAAAAAGAGAGCACAATTTGATAGATATATCGTGTCAATCATTAGCAAAATTATTATTATTATTATTCTTTTATTGAACATTTATTATTATTATTTTTATTATTAATATATTAACTTGTTTTTTTTGTTGGTTGGTGGAAAATTGTAAAGTGAACGGCCTAGACCCTCCGTGTAGATGGTATGATAGGTTTCCTGGAAAATGTGGCCCTGGAACGTGTTATGACGAAGTAAAGTCACCTCACAAATTTTATTATTGCAAATGTAAAGATGTTATTTTTCAAAAGAAAGACCACCGTGACTGCAATTGTTACCTTAAGCCTCCTTGTCGTCAAAACTAAAGACAACACGGCTGGTCGGCTGCTATTGATATAAGCGCATATGTTCTCACGGCCGGAATTTTAACTCATAATTTGATATTTTTTGTTTTTTTATTATACATTTTTGACTAAAAACCAATTTTTATATTTTTTAGTCAAGAGTCAGTTTTTAGTTTTTCTTAATTAAAACTAGTAAACATATTTTAACCGAAACTAAGAATCCCTACCTAAAAATCTCTAATAAACATGGCCTAAAAAACCTCTTTGTCGGCAATACACTACCAGTCTTACCAATAAAAGTCACTTACCAATACAAAGGAGATAAGAGAGGAGAGTTTTTAGGCAAACATAATTGACAATATGTTGTTAGTGTATATTTTTCTAAATTTAATTGGCTTATTATAAAAGATAATAAATTTTATGAGTTCATTATTGAAAATATAGTCTGCTGACGCATATTTATTTTAAAAATTATCTGATGTTTTTTTTTTTAAATTGTCTTTCAGTTCTATTGAAGTTTTATTATTCATTTGAGAATATCTCACAACAGATATTCCATAACAAATCAAGTTTAAAAAATAACTAGAATTTTGTGCGGGTATTTTTTTATATAAATGTAAAATTTTGATATTATTATACTCATTTTAGATATTTAATTTACATTTTAGTGTTGCATATTGTGAAACTTTATACTCCTATTGTTTAGGTTTCTTATTGACATTATTGATATATAGTAATATGTTTATACATTTTACTTTGTTATTGATCATTATTGCATACAATAAATTTTAAATTTAATTAAATACAATATAAATTTTTTTTTTTTAGAATAGTTTATTATTTCATGTTTGTGCTTACAAAATATAAATGTACATCTATAATTCAGTATTTTGTGAGATTTTATAAGTAAATATATTGTTATTTTTAAATAATGAAGCTGTATTATTTTAGTAAATTTTATACGTAGTAGTACATAATATTATTTAGTTTTTTTTTGAAATAGGATATTTTGGATGTTAAGGTAGCAAATTTTTTGATTTTATTATTAAATTCAAATTTTAAAATATTATATTACTTTTGATTCTTACAATATATTTTTTTTTCATATTTCATTTAAAAATTATAGTTTAGCATATATGGTTTATCTTTTATAACCTTTAGAATAATATCGTTTTGCATTTGTATTATTTATTTTCAAAATTGTATGTTTTATCAAGAGTAATTTGGAAAATTACACAATTATTTTTGAGTTTGGAAGATTATATGAGTTATGAATTTTTTTGGTTACTAAATTACTTCAATATTTTATTAAAAAAATATTTATTACATATCAACATGCAAAAAAATGTTTGGTATTAGTAAAATTGTTGGACGACGTATTTTAGTATCCTAAGAGTAAAAATGGACGTCAAGTCTATGAAAGTTTTTCTATACTATTATTTTTAATCCCCTATATATTAAAAGAAAATCATTTAAAAAGTTATAACCTTAAGTTTGTGATAATTAAAAATAACTTCAATCCTATGTGGCATAGCTCTTTGTCTTCTATTTCAATTTAAAATGATTCTAGAGCATGTCATATAATGTATAGTCTAAAAATTATACTCTCTAGCCATATAATATTTCGTAGGCTATAGCTGGTCGCATATATCAAATATTTATTGTTTCGCAAATTTTCCTTAAATAAAACCTACAGAATTACCTAATGTGATTAAAATATATATATATGACAATTAATGATTTGAATCAATAAAGATTTGATAACAGTCTCTATACTTTTTATCATTTTCTTTATTTATTTATTATTAAAACAATTTACAATTACATCAGTCACATAATAAAAATCTAGATTTCTTGTGTATGTTGTATTTCAAATTTTTCAAAATGAGTATAAATTACTAAAACTGTTAAAAGTCTCACATAAACTTTTAGGATCGAGGTTCTAATTTTTTATATATTAAAACATAATGATTATAAGACCATATGAAGAAATAATATTTTGTTTATATATATTTCATATCGTTTAAATTAAACTATACATCGTATGAAAATACATACTTATATTTTGATATTTGCATTGAACATATATTGAAAATTTAATATTTTAATTTTGAAATATGTCATTATTTTTTTAAATGATTATAAATTATTGAAACTACTAAACATCTCACATTAAAAAAAATTCTTTGATATAAAGTTTTGTACACAAATATGTAAAAAATCATAAAACCATATGAGTAGAAACCTCATTAAATAAATATCCATATTAAAAGTGTGCTATATTACTATGTTTATATCATTTAAATTTAATTATATATCATATACAATATATAAGATTGATTATTTTGATTTATTTAACCTAATTGCGAATAAACAAGAGTGATAGTTAAATTTATATGCATACGCCAATTTATTACATAATAGTAACTGATTTCTTAGTTATCTAATATATATATATATATATATTATTTTATAATATGCAGAAAAATGTAAAATACTTATTGTGCATAAGGTGCATATCTTAACCTTAGTATGTATTTTTTAATTATTTTCTAAATCCATATCAAAACAAACAAACGAAATGGGAATAAACTTCAAAATCAATATTTATATCGAGTAATAACCAAAATAAAAAAACAAAACAAAAGAAAAAATTGAAGATAAATAGGATTGACACGTGAACGTAAACTTCTCATAACCATAATTAATTTTTAAATTGTTAAATCATGATATAAAACTGAGTTAATTTTTAATTTTTTAATTTTTTAAAAATTAATTTTTTAAATCATTATGGTTATGTTCAATCATGACCATAATTAATTTTAAATTGTTTCATTGTATTTGAAAAAACTTAAAAATATTTTTTAAATAATTTAAAATTTAACTTAATTTTTTATAAAATTATTTACAAAATTGTAAAAAATATAATTTTCTAATATTATTAGAGAAATAAATAAAATATATTAAATTAGTTTTGAAACTTTATATATTTTACCAACTGGTTTTTAAGAAATCATTAAGAAACTTGCTAATACTCTATCAATCAAGCCCAGTGACACTCCGTTTATTTTACATCACTCGAACACTGAAAAGTGAAAAGATATATGAAATCGTGTCCATTAGGTTCTAAGCTTTCATCTATAGTTCTAATTACAATTGTTTCTGATCTTACGTATAGATAATTTTATAAAAATTCCAAAATTCTAAAATTTCAAATACATATAGAAACAATCATATGTAAATTTTAAATTTTCAATACTAAAATTTTATATTTTAAATTGTAGTTATTAGTTTATTTCACCAGGTAATAAGAATAGGATAACGTTATTTATTTGGTTAGATCAATTAGAATTAGATGTACGTAACTGTTTTGATTTATATTGTTATGATTATATTCCCTATATATTAAAAGAGAATCATTTAAAAAATTGTAACCTTAAGTTTGTAATAATTAAATATAACCTCAATTCTATGTGGCATAGCTCTTTGTCTTCTATTTAAATTTAAAAGGATTCTAGAGCATGTAATATAATGTATAGTCTAAAAATTATAATCTCTAGTAATATAATACTAGGATAAGACATGCGCCTTGCGCAAGGCGAATGTATGTAATTAAAATATAAAATTTTAGTATTGACAAATTTAAAATTTACATATGATTGTTTTTATATGTATTATTTTGCAATTTTTATATAATTATCTATACGTAGGATCAGAAAAAATTGTAATTAGAACTGTAGATCAAAGTTTAGAATTTAATGGATTTGATTTCATATATCTTTTCACTTTTCAGTGTTCGAGTGATATAAACAAAGTGTCAATGGGCTTGATTGGTATAGTATTAGCAAGTTCTCTAATGCTTTCTTAAATAGCAGTTGGTAAAATATTTGCATTTAAAATATATAATGTTTCAAAACTAATTTAATATAATTTATTTATTTGTCTAATAATATTTAGAAAATTATATTTTTGTAAATTATTTACAAAATAATAGTTTTATAAAAATAAGTTAAATTTAAATTATTTTTAAAACAATATTTAAAGTTTTTCAAATACAAATTAACAATTTAAAATTAATTATGGTCATGATCTAACATAACCATAATGATTTAAAAACTAAAAATTTAAAAAAATTAACAAAATTAAAAATTAACTCAGTTTTATATCATGATTTAACAATTTAAAAATTATTTATGGTTATGAGAAGATTACGTTCATGTGCCAATCCTATTTATCTTCAATTATTTCTCTTGTTGTGTTATAAATTGGCGTATGCATATAAATTAGGGTAAATAAATCAAAATAATCAATCTTATATATTGTATATGATATATAATTAAATTTAAATGATATAAACATAGTAATATAGCACACTTTTAATATGGATATTTATTAAATGAGATTTCTACTCATATATTTTTATGATTGCATATTTGTATAACAAAACTTTACACCAACGAATTTTTTTAATGTGAGATGTTTAGTAGTTTCACTATTTTATAATCATTTTAAAAAAACAAATGACATATTTCAAAATTAAAATATTAACTTTTCAATATATGTTCAATGCAAATATTAAAATATAAGTATGTATTTTCATACGATGTATAGTTTAATTTACTAAATTTTACTCTAGGTTTAGCTGAATTTTTGCCACCACTAAAGTTACTTTCATTTACTCTTATTAATTTACTCTCAGTTACTCCTTTGTTTGTCAGTCATACTCTTTTTTTTTGTATGGTTAATTATGCTACTACAAATTATGAGAAACATTACATAAACGATATTACAACCGACAATTTTACATGTCTTATGCGAATTCACGTCTGACTGCATTATCTTGAACTGCCCTATGAAATCCATTCATTAAGGTACTCTTTGCGCCATGGATATGACTGAATAGCATTAATAGCGCAAAACGTTTAGTGAAATAAAAGTTTACTCTGGGTTTAGCTGAAAGTTTTGCCACCACTAGAGTTACTCTCATTTACTCCTTTTAATTTACTCTCAGTTACTCCTTTGTTTACCAGTCATACTCTTTTTTTATGTTTGGTTAGTTATGTTATTACAAATTATGAGAAACATTACATAAATTATATTACAGCAGGCAATTTTACCTGCTTTATGCGGATTCACGTCTGACTACATCACCTTAAACCGCCCTATGAGATCCATTCCTGACGGTACTCCTTGCGCCATGCTGAAGATCTCTTGTAAGTTTTTTCTCTAATTTTCTGTATAACTCACATTCTTCAGGAATTGAAACCTAAAAATTACATAGTCCGGGGTTCGAATCCCAAACCTAAGTGTAGAAATCTTTTAAACTTTAATCAATAAGCGACGGTGCTTCCACACCTGCCATACTCTATATCTTCTAAATTGACTTGTTTTGGAACAAAACTCATACTTTGACTGCAACTGATTTTTGTTATGTCAAATCCCAATAATAGAAATTTAGTTATATATATCATAAGGAAATAGTAAATCTATGGTGTAGTTTGCAACAATTTTTTATAGGCCCTTTTTATTGACAAATCTCATTTGTAAATATTTAAATATTAAATACTGATATTAGAAGAGAAGATATCTCGTACTGGTGGCATGAAAAAATCTCACTCAGAATTTTATTATTAAAGATATGTAGTAAGGAAAACCTAAACTTGTGGAGTAGATTACTAACAGTTTTTTAATTGACAAATCTTACTACAATTGATAGAAATTTAAATGATTTATTAAATATATATTTTATGATATGTAAAAGTTGTATATAGTCATAATATTGTTTGTTGATAATTTTAAAATAATAGAGATAATATTTGTANATAACTAAAACTGATCGAAGTCTTAGTTATCATTATAACTAAAAATGATTGAAGTCTTGGTTACCAATAAATTTTATAACACTATAAAAAACATAAGTCAATCGGATTTGATCAAAATAGAAAAAGATCGAGTTTTTGATTACCATTATATATTTTTGTGAGGATTTTTATGGTTCAACTTTGTGAGGGTTTATATAATGATATTTATATTTTTGTAATGATTTTTATTATTAAAGATATGTAGTAAGGAAAACCTAAACTTGTGGAGTAGATTACTAACAGTTTTTTAATTGACAAATCTTACTACAATTGATAGAAATTTAAATGATTTATTAAATATATATTTTATGATATGTAAAAGTTGTATATAGTCATAATATTGTTTGTTGATAATTTTAAAATAATAGAGATAATATTTGTANATAACTAAAACTGATCGAAGTCTTAGTTATCATTATAACTAAAAATGATTGAAGTCTTGGTTACCAATAAATTTTATAACACTATAAAAAACATAAGTCAATCGGATTTGATCAAAATAGAAAAAGATCGAGTTTTTGATTACCATTATATATTTTTGTGAGGATTTTTATGGTTCAACTTTGTGAGGGTTTATATAATAATCTATCTATTATATAAAGAAGAGCTGGATCTCTCCTTAGTGTGTCCACGTAGGATGACACCTAGGAAAGTCCACGTCAGATGAGCATTTTGTTGTTGGGCCGCACTCCAATTCGTCTGGGCTTCGCTATTTCTTTCTGGCCCGTCTTCCTTTTGGTTCACCTGAGCTCACGAGTTTTCTGCTACGAGATGGCGTTTTCCAATTTTTTTTTCTCTGTCGGCCGGTGCTCCTACGGTGTTCAAGCACGGCTTCTCCGGCTCCGGCAATCATGGCGTATAAGGCGTGGTGGAGAGATCCAGTTCATTGATTTACTCTTCGTAGATGGACATGTAAGATTTGAATCTTTATCACCTTTTATTGACTCACCTTTTATCTTCCTCTTTCAAGCTTTAAATCTCTTAGAACTTCGACTGATTTCGACTGGTTCATGTGTTTCTGATAAGGGTATGATACAGTTCTTTGTCGGTTCATTTGTTTGAAACGGTTTTTTCTTTTTCAGAGGCTAGCGTAATCCATATATCTTTGGCTGTTAAAACTTTGATAATTGTTTATGAGGTTTAGAGATCTGTTTTTCCATACGCATTACATTTGGAACTGATTGCTATTTCGTCAACCTGATCTCGACCGTATTGAGTTTTTGCGTTTTGAGCTTCAGTTCACTGTCTGATTCTATCACCTTTTATCTTCCTCTTTCAAGCTTTAAAGCTCTTAGAACTTTGACTGTTTTTTTTTTTTTTTTTTTTTTTTGGTTCTACTGGTTCATGTGTTTCTGATAAGAGTATGATACAGTTCTTTGTCTCGCATTAACGACTTAAGCATGATGGCTCAGATGATTTGTTTACGTATGTGCATTCTTACTATTGTTGGATTTGTAAATAGAATTATTTCGAGGCTTTTACCAGGTTCTTAAGATGTAGTTTTTAAATCTTGGAACTTGGAAGTTAGTTGCATTTTGTGTATCAAACCACCCTTTAGGTTTACAAGGAACCTGTTCCTCTCAACTTGGAATGCGTTAACAACTCTTTAATAGAAAAGCTGCAATTAGTTTTCAGTAGATTACGTTGAATGATTTCCACATGCACTTGTACAAAATTTGTTGTTGAGGCTTTGAGTTTCCAGGCAGTCTCAGTGAGTTTTATGTTCCTGTGCCAGTTGATGTTCAAGAAAATGGTGCTCCAGAATCTGCTTCTGATGTTCTCATAGCTGCTGATGCTGCTCCAGCCAAAGCTAACTCAGACATCGATGCTGTAGATGGTGACGTTGCCAAAACATCATTAACAACTGGTGGGCCACCTACTATGTTTGGGATTTCAGACTCAGAGAAGACTCTAGCTCCAGCAGGGTTTGGCGAAGGTAGTCCGAAGGTGCGTTAGCAAACGAAATCCTTTTGTTTCTTTGGTATTGGTGTCGTGTGTGGTTGTGAGTAATTATTTGGTTTTATGTTAAATTATACTTAAATATATATCTGGTGATGTTTATCAATCTTATATAATTGTTTTTCCAGAGTGAAAGATCAGCTGACATGTTTCATGATGATATTTTTGGAGAGTTCCCAGCTGGTAATCAAAAAGTGGTATGTAGATTTAATTAGTTGACATCTTTTCACCTTATCGTTCACTAGCCATTATCATCGTAAGTTTCTCTTATCGCCATGAATCTACGACTCCTGATCGTTAAACTCTCACAGTTTGGTTTCCGACGGGCGACGACTCGGGATCATTACTTTGATGGAGTCAGTGTTAGCTATTGTGGCAGAGAAACTTGTCGTTGCAGTGCTCTGACAACTACAGCAGAAGACGACATCCCAAATACCAGTCATGAGCTTGAGCTGGTGGAACAAAGGTAAATATCTCTCATACTCGAATACATTGCTCATTGTGTATAAGTTTGACTCGATAAATATCAGAGAGGGATATGGAGAACGAATATCTTGCATTTCTCAAAGTATTTGTTTAAGGAAAACAACAACCTCACCCCATATCTACGTTCATGCAAGCCACTATTTCCCTGTAAAATTGGAGAGGTTCATGGTGGTGATAATAATGAATTTTGAGTTAATTGGGTTCTCATCTTCTAGCATATGCATCATCTATTTCATTCCAAGAGCCGTATACTCTATCTATTATTTTCGTTTGGTGCTTTTAATCTTATACGTTTTTTTCCTGATCGATGATTTATACATTCAGTCAAAGGGAGTCTCTAAACTTTTTTTATTCATATGCTTTCTGCAGCAAAAGCTCCTCCAGTGCTTTGACGATCAAGATATGTGTTTTGTATGTTTCAGGTCATGGGTTGCTGCAAGTATTCCTCTACACAACAGCATCACGAATTGAGGGTTAGTATCCTTCTTTATGTGTACCTGAGATATTAGAAAACAGACGGGTTAGTGAAGCAGCTTAAATTCTAAACACAAAAACATGCTGGATTTGAGATGTTGGATGGAGCCGATGAGCTATCTGTTGCAAAAAAAAAAAAAATTGGGCTCATTTATATAACAATTTTGATTCAGAGTTGATATCTTTGCATAACTAAATACAGGTGGGAGCAGGAGAGAGATTGGCAGTCTTTGATTATGGGATATTCTGTGCATTACTAGCCAAATAAAATGTATTATGGGATATTCTGTGCATTACTAGCCAAATAAAATGTGTTCTGGTACACCTGATTGCAGAAATTCTTATCAATAGTGTTAATGAGGTTATGTTGTTTTCAGCTCAACACATGTGGAATTTTCACCTTTCGAAATAAGGAGCTGCGAAGTCAACAACAATTTTTGAAGAAAACAGAGGTAGCAGCGGCAAATACATAAGCTGATTGCTTGAGTTTTTGGCTTTCATCGATTGTCATGCTCAAGGTACAATTTCTCAACGGTGTTTATAAGTTCCATAGTAATTTATATATTTTTATATCGGAGGTAGAACATGCTTGTGGACTGTTTGTTTTGTGTGTTCACTGGTCTTTCCATTGAGAAATTGGGAATCATCAACCTAGAGTGAAATAAGCCTGTCTTAGGATTGCTAATGCATATTTTAGATGCAAGTTTATGTTGATTCTAAGGTTTTTGTAGAATACATTTATGGTCTTTAATGAAGAGCCAAAGAGATCATGTGGAAGATGAAGCTGAAAAATCCTCAGAATAGGGATCAGATTCAAGCTAAGCATCCTGGAGTACATAGCCCACAAATCTAGCTAATCCATCTGTTTCACACGTTTTGTTAATTGATGCGTGCAAGAAGACCAGCAGTCATGGACTAAGATTCATGCTTCTTCTTCTCTATACCATATCATATGTACGCCTTGATAGTTTGAGATTGAACAAGAAATTACAACATTGTTTCATAGTTTGAGAAGAAGAAATATGGTGGTTGGTTACTGTTTTGTAGTTATGATAAATGGAATAGATTGGACAGAGCTAGGCTGGTACTGGAGTTGATAAAAAAAATTGAATTTTCTTTAAAAAAAATGTCTAACAGAGACATGGAAGTTGGAAAATGGATAGAAAGTAGAGAGTTGTAGAATTTCTGTAGGCATGACTGATAGTAGTTATCTACTTAAAAGGTCACCTGAATCATAACTTTGGTTATTTTCTTTTACTTGATCAAATAGTATTGTAAAGGCTAACTACTTAAACGAAGGTATAGGTTGCTTAAATTTGAAATGAGAAATCTCAATATTATTTATATATGTACTTCCATCGTATTATTTATATATGTACTTCCATCGTATTGGTTCGAGTAACATGCACAAAGAACTACATGAAATTTAACTATACGGAGTAACCTATAAGATAATTGATCTGAGGTCAACAAAATTGTAGAAAGAGTTAGTGGAATTCTTTAAAATTCATAAACACAGAACTTTTTGACTTTCTTAAAATAAAAGTTATAACAATTGTCGGTGTATATAAGTCACTCACAAATGTATTTATTACCAGTTTTTATCACAATTTTAAGTTATAAATATTCAACAATGTGGGGAACACACAAAAAACACATACATGTGATGAATATATTTAGGATATTTAACATGTAAATATTGCATTTTATTTACTTTTTAATAAATTTCTTTGAATAAAAGATATAATTTAGTTTTGCTTAAAATAATGAGTATTTATATTATCTTTACCTTCTTTTTTTGACATCTTATCTTTACCTATTAATATTGTAATAAAATAAATTATAAATATCAAATAGCATATAAGCAAAGTAATAAACAAAAATATAAAATAAATAATATATATAACAAATTGAGATATATAATTCATGCGCGGACTAACCCTTTTTATTTTTAATTGAAATAGAACATATTTACAATTCAACCAATTAAATACAATTTAATTATTTTGTCTAAAATTTAATTAGTTTTTATTCATTTTGCTCTTCACCTTATATCTATTTTCCAATAACAAAAAAAAATTGGATACTAAAATTTTTGAATTGCGTAAGACAAAATCAATGAATGATTTTAAACTATTTTATATTTGTCTATAGCTACTTATATATTTATAATTGATTCTAAATTTGTATATTAAAATAAACACACTAAATATATAATTAAAACTAAAACGGGAAATGAAAAACCCGGGCGTAGTCCGGACCGACCCTAGTATATTATAATGATACCCTTTCAAAGTTCCTAAGCCTATCCACCTCAGCAAGCTTACGGGCCCCACGTGTGTTATTAGGGAAAACAAAAACGTATAACATTTTTTAAGATTAAATGTTATCGATGATATGTGATGAAATGGTCCAGTGGTGTAAGTTGGTGACTAGAAGTTGGTACCGCGAGTGCGCGGATTCGAAACGCAGTGTTTGCATATAATTTTTTTTTTTAATTTGGGCTTTTCGGGATACCTAAAAGCTTAGGGAGATTCAGAATGATTTTTTATGCTGGTTGTTGGGATACAAAATGGCTTAAGGATTTGAAAATTTATGAGACCATTTTAGATACTTTTATAAGAAATGTTATCATGTTCTAACCTCCAATATCATTTCAATTCAGTTATAATAATCAAATCAAATAAAAACATATTTTATCAATAATAAATATTTACCCCGAACCATTCAGATCGGCCATAAATCTCATATACATCACAATTAAATATATATATATATATATACATCATAATTTCAGAAAGAAAATTACACTAATAAACACATGTCTTTTTTTGTCTTGTCTCCATTAAATTATTTTTTTACATGAAAACACTAATAACAGTAATGCTCGATAAAATCACTAATAAAGGGAATGCTCGATAAAATCACTACGAAGATAAAATATGAAAATATCAACCCATATGAATTTGATGTTTATTCTTTTATCAGACTAATCAAGTTGTGTGACTTCTAATGTTTCATTCATCACCATTATAGATAAGCCAGATAAACAAATGTTAAAAAAAAACAGCAAAGTCTCATACACAAAACTACACAACACATCAACAATGTAACCAACCCCCGCGGTTGCGCGGGACTATGCATCCAGTAGAGAATAAAGTTTTTCTTTAGAGTAACTCTTAGTCAAAGTTATTATAGTTGTTTTCCAGAATGTTAGTAATTAATATTATTAACAAATGCTGATGTTTTTTCGTCTTTCTTTGTTTCTTTTGTGTGATCTAATTTTCGTTATATTTTCTTAAATATTATGCAATTAATCGTACTAATAATTTTATTAATAAATAAAAATGGAAAATAAGAAATATAGAAAAACCAAAAAGACTACAGAATTTTTATTTTAAAAACTGAAATTACATTTCTTATAAGAAGCAATAGAAACATTGAATGCGAGGAAAACTAATAAAAATATAAATGTATTAATTTATATGTTAGATCATGTATTATTACTTTCTCTATAACTCGTATATATTTCCAGTTTGTTAAACGTATTAGTACAATGGAGTGCTGCTCATAGATATATGTTAATAGTTTAGTCAATCATTTTTTTAATTAATTTTAAAAATTCTTAAAAATAATGACTTTGTATAAAATATGTCTGAAAACATATTGCTTTAAAACAAATTATGAAAACATATTGAAAATAATTTTATGTTTCTGTATGAATATATAAGACTATAGATTTATTTACTTCGGATTATTAAGTAACTGATTTAAATTACTTAAGTAATTAATTTACAGAAGATCCCAACATCTTACACTATTAAAAGGGCTAAATCCTTCCCCCTCCTGCTGTCACATCAGCAATTTTATTCAACCAATAAGGTGTTATTTTGCGGCCACGTCAGCATGTGTTGATGTTCGGATGGACCTGAATTTTTTTGCAAAGAATTTCTTATGCTATTCGCGAAATGGGCTTCATTAATTTTCCCCATTTGAGTTTTTTTTACCCGAGGTCGACTTTCCCTTTAACCTGGACCAAGATCTATAAAGAGAAAAATTGCTTCAAAAAAATCTCCAACAACCAAAACTAATCTATCATGGACCAAGGATTTCAAAATTACCCTTTTGCCATTAATGAAAGTTGAATGTGAACCACTAGATCAGATAATGCGAGATATAATCTGAGCCGTCGGATGATAAGAGAAAACTGGGTAAAACTAGTATAACTTGTATAACTAAAAATTGATAAAACTAGTATAACTGATATATAAATGTTATAATTCATGTACAATATGCAACTACTATAATTGAAACGACTAATAATCATATTCGAAGTTTTTAATTTTTTTGTTAAATTATTACGTTACACTCTTAATTTTACATTATATATATATTATATTTAAGGTTTGTTAAGTAAATTAGCTATATTATTATGAAAATATTGGTACAACTTCTAAAATTAAACATATAAACAATTGATATAATTGTTATACTTTTTTATTATATATTAGACGAGTATTATTGGTACAACTGGTACAACTTGGACATTCCAAAAATTGGCAAAGCAATTTGATATTCCATATGAGAACACTATCAAATATCCAAAACGGTATTTAGTCCGATTTTTTTCTCCTAATATATTTGAAGTTTTGAAAAAAAAAATTGAAAGTTATTACACAACTCCATAAGTTTATATGATATACCTTATACTTTTAAGGTTTGTTAACTTCTTTGTCCACAATTTTTTGGGAAAACATATATGAAATGCATTTTAACAAAATCAATGATCTCATTGTATTGGGCGACGATATATATACACATAAAAAGGTGGTACAACTGAGGTAAGTTTAAATTTCATGTGGTACAACTAGTTTTTTGATTTCACTGTTAAAGTACAACTATGTACAAACCGGTATAACTCAAAAACTAGTACAACTATTTACAAACTGGTACAACTCAAACACTAGTACAACTGTGTACAAACCGATACAACTCAAAAACTCTTACAACTATTATATTGTTATATTAGTTTTACATTACATACCTTATATTTAAAGGTTTGTTAATTGGATTAGCTATATTTTTTATTTTTTTGTAATTATAACACAATCATATAAGTTTGCATAATCTTCCTTATACTTTTAAGGTTTGCCAACTTCTTTGTCCACATAACTTTTGGAAAACATACATGAAATGTATTTTAATAAAACTGGTGATTTCATTGTATTAAGGCATATGCATGTACACATAAAGAAGTGGTATAAGTTTAAATTTTATGTGGTACAACTACTTTTTTTGATTTCACTGCCGAAATACAACTATGTACAAATCGGTATAACTCAAAAACTAGTACAACTATATATAAACTAGTACAACTATGTTATTTATTTTTGTATTGTGCATCATTTTTTAATGTGTATCATGTTTTAATCATTATAGTTGAATATTAAGATGAGTAGTTATACTAGTTATCTCCTCCTCATTTCCAACTGCCCCCTCATTTTCAACTGCATCAGTCTCAAGCTTTTTCTTGTAGTTACAATCTTCCTTAGTTGATTCCTCAACCGATATGGCATCACTCATGTCCTATATCATCTACAACAAAACATAGTAACCAGGAAAATCATGTAAACATAAATAGTGGTATCACTAAGGTAACTGTATAATTATATGATACAATACAATTAGTACAATTACTGTCTTCTTCGACTTCGAGATTAAAGAAGATTTAAAAAACAGTACAATTAGTACTAGTAGTATAACTAGTCAAACAAATAACTATTTAGATTAAATAATATAAAAAATATCCAACAAAACTCCAAAAAGTCTCAAATATTAAGTATAGTATAATGAGTTAGTCCAAAAATATTACATTCAAAGATAACAAGACAACTGATCACATTAAAAATCTTAAATGATCATTAATCAAACATAGATTTAGCAGAAAATGGATATGCTTATAAGTTGTATGAATAAAGTTGAAAAGTTGTATTTATTATACACGTTCTAATTATATCAGTTATATTAATTATATGTGTTATAGTTGTATCGATCGTACTAATTATAAGTATTCTAGTGGTAATAGTTATGCTAGTTATACGCGCTCTAATTGTACCAGTTATACTCGTTTGAGTTATGCTAGTTGTACCAGTAGTATTCTATGTTCTTCGTTATCGTGAACATATTTTTTAAAGATTATGATGTAAAAGTATTGGTAACCCCTAAAACTAGATATATAAAGAATTGATATAATTTTTATTATATATTAGAAGAGTATTACTGGTAAAACTAATATAACTTTGACATTTTAGAAATCGACAAAACCAATTCGGTATTCCATACGAGAAAACAATCAAATATACCAATTGATAGTTTCAAAAGCTATAAAAAAAATTCTAACATCAAAAGAAACATATGTTTAAATACCAAAATGAACATAACTTATATAAAGAACTTAAATTTTCAAAAGTAACTCCAAAAGCTATTAATTTGGCAGGAAGGGAGAGCTTAGTTTTTACTGATGCTCTCTTCTTATTCTTCTTTCCGTTGACTCTTTTTTCTAAAACTATGGTTAAGGACTTTTCTAGTTCCGTATCAATTTTTTTCGAAAATAGTACAACTACTATAACTAGTGCAACTTGTAACAAATCATTAATCCAAAACAAATATTATTAAAAACATACACTTCATGTATTTGACAGATGCATGAGAGGGAATATTAGACTAACATGTTTTATTAGTTTTACATCATACTCTTTTCTATTATCTTCATACATTGAAAACAAAATAAAGATCACTATATTAATTGCAAAGTTATATTAGTACTAGTTATACGCAATCTATTTGTACTAGTTATACTCGTTGTAGTTGTACTAGTTGTACTAGTTAGAGTTGTACCAGTTGTACTAGTAATACTCTGCGTTATTTTTTTTTTGATTCTAATACGTAAATGATGAAATTTGATTCTGGGTAAGATATAATTGATTAAATATGAATATAGGTAGTTCAATTTGGGATAAAGATAAAACAATTGGTGGATGGTTGAAGAAATTTTTTGATTTTTTTGAAAGTGAAAAAAACTATTGGAAGAGAAGAAAGGAGGAGGAAGAAGAAGATTTAGGATTAGTTCGGTCGGATTTCGGATCTGGGTAAAATTCTGGGTAGGATAGTAAGGGTATGGATTCGTAAATATATTGAAATCTTTAGGTTTTTTAGTTATTTTAGCTAGATTTTTATTTAAAATTAAATGTAAAACAAAATAAAAAACATGGGTCTATTTGAGATTTTTTTGTTCTCCTTTGGTCTATTCTAGCATTTGATTCCTTTAACCTTTAGTCGGTGAGGACACCCTAATTTTACAAAATCGAATCTGAGAAGCTTCCTCTTCGTCTCCTTCGAGTTCTTCGTTTAGTAACCACTCCTCTACATTCTTTACTCTCATTGATGGTCTCGGTTCAGTTTCTTTTTTTTTTCTTGGTTCAGTTTCTCTATGTTAACTTCTATATAAAAATCCCTTCTTATTTCCAATCTCGATATTGTCGTCGACGTAATCACATCTGAAATTTTGAACTTTATCCTTTTTTTTGGTTTATGGTTTTTGCTCCTTTTATCTAAATTCTACTCCTTTAAGTTTATTTATATTGTTTTTGATCGACATATATAGTATTTCTCACAGATGTGTATATCATGGTTCAGAGTGAAAGTTATTCTCTTGAGTATACGAACCGACCTTTGATTTTTAATGGTTTTTCTATCTATTTGGAACATACCTTAGTTTCAGTTCTGTTTTTTTTTTATGGTTCTTTATATGTCTCAAAATGGATTTTGCATACTTGCTGGGAGCTTTGTTTGTTTTTCAGAACTTAGTCTATTACTTGATGTACTTTGTAAATTTTATCTTGTGTGTGACTGTATATTTACCATCTTGTTCCGGTTGTGTTTTCTCATGGAAATGGCTCAACCATATGGGACCCTGATGGCAAAAATATGCATCGACTTTCTTACTGCTTACTCTGCAGTTACTCAGGTTAACGAAATCTTAACTCCTCCTCAGCTTCAATTAAACATACAACCATAGTTGGAAAGTTTCTTACCTTTTTTATTCATTGTTGCAGGAACATTGCCACCTCAAGATCATCAAGGCATTGCAGGAACAAGTGGAGACGCTCAGTTTAAGCTCACGAGCCTTGTATAACGATAAGTTCCCGGTCTTTGCAGTTCGTCTTACAAACATGTTCGGTTACCAGATGGTGCTTCCTACGAGATGGTGCTTCCTAAGAACAAATATAGAAGTTTTGTTTCATAAGAATCCTTCTTGTTTGCATCAAACATATTGAAAATAATTGGAGAACATGTTTTTCTTTCTACAGGCTATAATCTTCCTTTTTTGTGGTTGCTTTCATGGTCGTACTTTAGCATTTATCTCTATGAGTTGTGACAATGATGCTATTCACGGGTTCGGATCTTTGTTGCCAGGGAATTTTAAAGTTGGTTTTGGTGATGCCAGTTCACTTGAGAAGATCTTTAAAGGTATGAATAAATGATTAAATGGTTTTCGGCATTTGAGCTTAATGAGTGGATCATGTTATTGTTATGATCATTGCAGAGAAGGGAGATAAAATAGCTGGATTCCTTTTTGAGCCTATTTAAGGATAAGCTGGAGTAAGTATCCTTCTTTTTTCTATCAATAATAATCGTTTTAAAGGATGAATCATATTAATGGTTTTGTATTGCCTTGGAGTTATAGGTTGTGATTCCTCCTGAGGGTTATTTGAAAGCTGTTAGAGAACTCTGTACAAAACACAACGTTTTGATGATAGCTGAGATGAAGTACAAAGCGGTCTAGCGAGATCTGGAAAGATGTTAGCTACTTAGCTTGTGACTGGGAAGATATTCGTCCTGACATGGTGGTATGTTGTATTAGTATTCGATATTGCAAATCCATTATAAAGCTTATCCAAAAGTCATTTGAGTTTGCTTTTTGAAAGATAATTGGGAAAGCATTAGGTGGAGGAGTGATTCCAGTAAATGCAGTGCTTACTGATAAAGATGTGATGCTTCATATCAAACCTGGCTAACACAGAAGGTTTGCATAAGCGTTACATATTTTTCATGGGGGTGTAATGAAAGTTAGCCTTATAAAAATATTCTCTTGCTATTCAAGAATAGTTCTCTCTCCCGTTGCAGCATGTTCATTCGTAAGTTGTAACTCCACTCTGTTTTGTAAACAATTTATGACCATTATTTAGTTATGTGTTTTGTTCCTATTAACGTTGGGAATCTGTTTGTAGCAAGAAAAAACAATAAGCATGTGAAAAAACTAGACATTTGTTAATTTTTTTTTGTCTTTTATCATTAGAATGGCCAACATGAGCATGTGATAATTGAGATTCTATTTATCTTTTTAGACCATTAAAAATTAGTCTTCAGTGACTATATTACCATTGTTGGTTTGCAAATATTTTTTTGCTTGAAAATTAAAGGTTACATTTTGAATTGTAAATTAATTTTATTTTTATAAATTAACATTTTAGTGTAGATCTTATAAAAAATTGATTATGGAGGTTTTGATTATATATAGCATAATCTCTACAATAAAGACCGAGGTTTTTAGTGTTCTATGTACATTGTTATAGGTAAAAAATATGAGATATTTTGTGTAGGAACATCAGAAAGTAATTTTTAGAAAATGTGAATTACTCTTATTTCATACATATATGGAAGTTTGTCAATGTAAATATAGATGTTAACTTTCATGGCCTGTGGCTTAGTCTATAAGGGCATCAATTATCAAACTATTATTGTAAACATCATTGAGCCATATAGATCTTGAGAAACCATATAGGTTCTATAATGCAGTAATGCACTATAAATAAATGAACGTAATTTTTAGTTAAACATTTATTGATTATAAAGTTAAAAAGTTATTTTATCATGGGGATTAACAATTTATTTTCATAAGAGATCAAATATGTAAAATAAAAGATAATTTGTTTAAAAATCAAATTTAATTAAGTCTTTATCGATTAGGCATTCTAATTAAGTCTTTATCGATTAGGCATTCTCTCATTACTAATCACCATCTCAAATATATTTTGGATAATTAAAATCTACCAAATTTTTATAATCAAACATGATTTACATTTATATAACATGATCATATTATATATATTAATGATAAAAATAAATTTTTAGCAAACCAAGCCAAACAAACACCTCGGAGATATATAATCAATTGACAACAACTAAATTATATCCATCTTAAGAAAATAGAGAAAAAATTTCATACCTTTTAATATTATATTATCTCAATATATTAGTGGCTAAATCAGTTTTCTTTCGCACAACCACTCACTGTATTCGTGGAGTTTAAATTTTTCTATCTAATGATATTAGTAGTTTGATAAGAAAACTGGCCGAACTGTACATTGTAACTGGAGAAAGAAAACAAACAAAAATCAACCAAGGACATTTAAGGTGTAATTAGTGTTGAGTGAAGAAGAAAGAAATGGAAGGCAAAAACATAATGAAAGTTTTGAAAAATGATGTCTTTACTAGAAAATTATAAGAAAATGAGTCATTACTGGAAATTAGTCCAAGAAAGTAATTGAAATGACGTCCAAATAATATATAAATATTAAATTATTAAAGAGGGAATACATGATATATACAAACAACAATATATAACTTATTTACAAATAAATTTTTCATATATAAATCAAGAATGACTAAAAAATATGCTCATCAAATATATTGTATATTTGCGATAGATATTTTCAGTTACATTAATATTTTCATGATACTCTTTTCTTTATAGAAAAATAGTAAACAATATAAATATCGTATACACTACTAAAAAAATACGAGATCCTTTAAATAATAACAAACAAAAGATAGAATAAAAGTACAAAAATTAGAAATGGCAATTCTCTACAACTAAAGAATAAGGAAATAAAATTGTAAAAATACGAAATAAAACAAAAAAAATATACACATTTTGAAAGATTTAGTAAAAGAAAATCATATTATAATCTCCATAATTATATTGGTCAGTTACTCTAAAAAGTCTAAATTTACAACATACACAATTTTATTTACATCTTTAAACCTATTATCTAATTAAAATGATTCTAAAATAAATGACAGCATGAAGATCGGAAAATATAAATAGAAAATATACGATAAAATATAATACATAAAATGTTAAAATTACATTATCACTGATCACTAAAAAATCATGTTCGTAGCAATAAACATGAAATGACAAACACATTTATTAAAAAACATAGATAACACACAAAAGGTGTTATTAAATATAAAAACTACAAATTAAATATACTCAACGTAAAACACATATAAAATGAGTCATTATATTTGAATATATTGAAATAAAAATTTTAAAATATATTATACTCTTGATAATTTCAAAATAACTGAAAAAGAAACTATATTATTAACAAGATAATATACAAGTAACACTAAAGCGATATTTTATAATGCCAAAATAATAGACGAATGAAAAATATTTGTGCTAATAAAATATATTTAGATTTTAAAGACTTCTAATTCATGTAATATTATAAAATTATTATAATTAATATTTTATACATATTAAAATATTATTCTAGATCGATCTTCAATTTTCAGTTTCCAACTATTTCACGGAAAATATTATTAACTATTTTTTTTTGAAAAGGGGGTTTTATATTTTAAGTAGGTTACTGGAGTACTTTTTATTTTCGTGAATTTATTCAAGATGAGATTCCGATCTTTTACACTAAGATAATTTAATTTTTATACATAATTATATTTTGTTTACATTACTCTATAACCTCAAACTTGATTCTTCATATTTTATTAGTTAATCGTGTTACATATAATAGAAACATATTTGACAAATAGTATAAATTTCATGGTATATTGATGATAATTATATAACTAAACTATCCATTAATACCAATGAATTATTTTCAAAATACTTACTTCAAACTGAAAATATAAAAAATTTCAAATTTAAAAATTAGTTAAATATAATTTAAAATACAAAAATTCAAATACAAATAAAAATGATAAATGCAACAAATTTAAATATATTATACGCGCGTAGCACGGAGAAAGGATCTAGTATCTTTAATGTTATTTGAGAATAAATTTCTGATTTGTCTTGCTCTTCATGATTTTAATTTATTAATGTTATGAATATTTTTTATAATATTAAACAAATAGATTGTAAACGACTAAAAAATAATAAAGATGTACACAGCTTTGAAGTTTTCTAATATTATTTATTTTTAATTCTTTCAACAATGAAATTTTAAATGTGGCTATATCTAATATATATCTTATGTTGTAATAAAATTATAAGATATTTTTCCATAGCATTTTTAGAAAATAAACGTGTATCAAAGATATGTAAATATATTTATTGTGTTCAACTTCAACTTTTGGATCTTTGTTTTGAAAAATAAATAAAAAAATATAATCGGTTTTCTATGTTTAATGGGTTTTTTTCCAAAATACGTATTTATCTGATACAGAGATAGTTATGCTGTAAATGTTTTTATCATAGCTGATTAATTTTGATGAAAATAATTTTCAAATTCACAACTGTTTAAACCTTTATTAAATGTTCTATTTTTTTATTCTTGACTTGTTTTATTATAAATTAAGAAATTTTGGATGAGGAGTAACTGAAAGCAAAACATTGATAGACGACATAATTGTCAAAAAAAAAAAAAAGATAGCGTTTCTATAATCATGTCGTTACCTTATAATCTAACACTATTAAAAAGGGCTAAATAAAGATCTTTTACAGTGTCCACGTCGACTGAAAAAATCAGCCAATCATAACCATTATTGTCGCCATGTCATTTTGGGAAAAGCAATCTCTTTTCGTTTATCAAAAATCATGCCATCTCCTTCCATCTCCTTCCATGCAAAATCTTCTTTTTCGCTTCAACATCATTGATTTAAACAAATACAAACTGTGAAATTTCACATTCAACCATGGCTCACCAAGTAAACGCGCAAAGTAGCCTCCATCTCCGGTGATGCGGAACCGCCGATTCATCACTTCCGCTATACCGTCTCCACCGCGAAGAATTCCATTGAACTGAAACTGGAATAAGCCAAGGCCTATAGCCATCTCGGTGCTAATCGGTAAGGATTCAATCTGTGCGAGTAAACTAACATTAGATTTGGGGTCAGCGATAGCAGGCGTGCAAGCTTCTATGAGCATCCCCTAATCAATCTAATTGGTTTGGTCCAAGTGGCTTTACCGGGAGAGATCGTTGGTTTGCAGTTAACATTGGTTTAAATGGTACGTTATTGTTGACTTCCACAAGCTAAATCATATTGTTTTGTATGTTTTATCTTCTTTGTTTTTGCAGAAACTTTGGAAACAAGTTAAGAAAAAAAACATTTCAAAATAAACTCTATATGCAGAACCTATGTGTGGAACATGATGTCTTTTGCGGATTTTGAAGCAGACTGACGCCTCAGGATGATTTGTATGGTAAGAAAGATTTTCTGTAAAGATCAAGCAGGTCTTACCACCCCCCACGAAAATAATTTTTTTACTGATTGTGCTAGATATCCTTGATGGAATAGATGGAGGAAGCACTCGGCCAGTCTTGATTTACCTCCATTGCTAAGAACATTTTTTCCTCGTTTTGGTGATGTACCTTAAGATTCCATTTACAGGGGAACTGCGCTGAATCTCTACCTATGGCCTGTGGGATCAGCCTACCGAAAATTCAGTGAAAGTGTAGCAACTCCTGTTGTACTGTTAGTAACAACAGTCAACACTAAACATGTGTCGCAGGTATCCAGTTATTTTCTCCCTCCATTTAAACCATGATTAACTTTACGTATAAGGACACCTACTTAAGCTTGATTTAAAGTTAGATAGATTGATGGCAAATAAGATTGTCTTTAAATCTGATAGGAATCAAAGTTTCATTAGTTTCTAATCTTCTTGTGACATCTACATTTTGTTGTTGCTTAGGATGGCTATCTCTCAAAAGATCTGATTGCTTACCAAGAACATGCCGGAGAAGCTTCAAATTCACATCCACCATGCTCCATGCAGCGTCAAATATTTTTTTTGGATCAGAAAATTTGTGAAGAGCAATGGAATGGATATCTACAGAGGAACGTTAAGACACGGGGCAGGTACATATCGAGGTTTATATAGACAAGGTCTCAAAAGAGAAAAGGCGTGTGTTTTTAAGCTAAAATACAAGAACTTTGGTAAGAGTTTGGGTTGATGTGATAGCAGTAACTTGAGCGTTTTTGTTACAGAATAGACCATTGGAGAAAATGTTGAAACTTGGTTCAATTCTTCATTGGTTCGTCATGGAGCCAAATGCCTCACCAACTGTGCTCAAATCAATGAGGTCAGCATGTCAATGAGCGCATGATTCTTTGGAGAGATTTAACTCACTTTGTTCTATGTGTCCTGTTGATTGGTTTTCTACTTCTTTATTAAAAATCTGACAGTGTTTTAATGTTTCAGATCTTGACTCTGCTTTGTTGAAACTACAAAAATCAGAGATAGAAGAGTTACGTATGAAGCTTGAGGTATTATCAACACTTTATGTAAAATACATAATAGGGAGGGAAACCATACTAACATTACTAAATTTTGTAGGGGATACCATTCTGAAGTGTTGGAACAAGAAATATTGAAGTTAAGCAAATGCTTAAGGTATCTTTTTGCGCTTTTCTCTTGTGTATGTATTCAATAGAACATTGAGCAGGCACAGTACTAAACATCTACCTTTATATTTGATGCCAGTATGAGTCAGAATGTGAAAAGAAAAAATCAAATTGGAAGAAGTGAGAGCAAAACAGAAGGAGCAGGAGAAATACATCAAGGAGCAACAGTTGAAAATTGTGAGCTTAAGCAGTTGTATCCTTAATTCAGATTTTAAGGCGAACCAGTCAGAGGTACAGATGCATGTTTGCATTCATTGGTTTAAAACAGATCTTCTGCATGATGGTTCTCAACCATTAAATATATAGTGCTTAATTGGAGTGCATGGTTTATCTTCTTGCTGAGAACTATCATTTCAAGGAAAACAAACAGAGTGGTAAGAACTCACTTATGCTTGCATCTCACTACATTAATATCACTGAAAAATAAAAAGCAATTTGAAAAAATTTGGAAGTTGTTTAGACTTTTAAAATGGATATACAGTTGTTAGATATACTTGAATATGCTTTGATAGACAATAAATGAGGAAGAAGCTAGAATAACATGGTGTCAATGCTTTGATAGGCAATGAATGAAAAATAAGCTACTGTGTCAAGAAAGAATAACATGGTGTCAATCTAAAAAGGGAAAGAAAAGAGTAGCAGTGGGTTTTCACACTATCTGTAAACGACCATTTTTTGAGATTAGTTGGATCATATGTTCACTTACTCTATGTACCTTTTAGCCAAGGAGACGGATAGTTGATCATTTTTACTTCAAAAACAAATTTGCCAATGTTTGCTTTCATTCGTAAATAACCAAAAAAGACAGATACTGGATTAAAATATAATTAATTAAGACATAAGGAATTTTAAAACAAATAACTTTTTAAGAACCAAAGTTTCAAAGGATTAAGAGTAGATTGTTATTCAAAATATATGAAGATACCAATTAAGTTACGACTTACACTTTACAGTGCATATAGTTTCAGTTCACAAAATTCTTAAAGCAAGGGAAGATGATGAGCATGAAAACGTTGTGAGCGTGACAGTGTAAAAACCGGATGAAAACATAAGTCAACGTTTCCACCTTTCAATTTCAACGAGATTTAAGGTGCTTTTCAATGAACAAGTCACAATGTTGAATAGAAAAAAATAAGCATGTGAAATAATGATTTGGTCAAATGTGTAGAAATAAAAGTTGGGTGCAAAATATAGTGTGAATATAATATCTGGAAATGGAAACATGGAACACAGCTAATCAAAGAAAAATGATAAATAAAATAAAGTTGAGGAATAAGAGTGTTCATAATAGAACACAAATTACTAAACCAGGAATAAAACATTATTAGACTAATTCAAATAGGACACAAAACATCGAAATTGATGTAATCTCATCCCCAATAAAATACATGACACTATCCCACCAAATTTAGTTTAGGGTCAAAAGTGTTATACCAAATTTAGTATAACGCTATTCATCATACCAAATATTTTATATACATATTTGATTATGTTTCATTTAATAATATATTGTAAATATTATCATTATTTATTTTAAAAATTTGTAACTAAACAAATATATTGTATTATTTGTATTTTCAATTACTTTTACATAATTACTATATTTTAAATTTTATTTATGTAAGAAATCACTAAATGACTATTATCATTTACTTTATATTTTTAAAAAAAATAAAATATATAGAAATTTTAATAAATAATTAATAGTTATGTAATATAATTTTGAATATAATTAATAATTTATATAAAATAAATACATAAAATTTATAATATTTTTAAATCAAAAATTTAAATGTAAATAAATTTATTAATATAAAATTATAAAAATTAACAAATATAATATTAAAGTGTCATAAAATAATTATTTATCAGTTACAAATAATAAAAATATAAAATTATTCAAAACTTAAAACATCAAATAGTTTTAATATTACTTTTGGTGTAATATTTGATATCATGGTTGGAAATGAAAAAAAAAAATGATACCAAAACATTACTTTTGATGTAATTTCAACGTCAAAATTGGTGTTATGTTTTTTTTTTATTATTATTTTATGAAAAACAGCCGAAATACAAACAATAACATAAAACGAACCTACAAAACTACAATAATTAATCACTATACAAATTGTGTAATACAAACATAAAATATATTATAAATATACATATATATATATATATAATATGAGATAAGTAAACTATTAAAAAAGGTAAAATTATACACATGAAATAAAGTATACATAAAATTGATATGATAATGACACATCTATCAATTTTTAAACAGAATTAAATTCATTCTAAACTGTATTGGGAATACTAGTTGAGAATCAACACACCTCATTAATTTATGTTACAAAGCTAACAACTATAGAAATACGAGGTCTTCGAATTACAACCAACTTATTAGCATTTAGTCTTCTTAACCACAATGGTCTTAACAAAATTTTAATTAGTAATTTTTTATCATAATTTACATAATCATTATTGGTACACTATCGACATTATCAACTACTACTATCACTGATCAAACAATACAAACCAACGACCAATCGGTTATCATATAAGACTTGCGTTAAGTTCAAGAGGCCTCGATAACTAAATAGTGTTTTTATTTTATTCAAATCAAGACTTTTGTCTAATCATTAGTTTAATCACCAAGTCTAATTCTAGGTGGCATAAGTCACATTTGAGTATCCTATATGTCATCTTAGCAAGGTCATATTTTAGTATTAATCAAATTATAATGTTTTCACTTAATCATGTCTTCAATTAATAGAATAATCTTAATTTGAAAACCTAAGTATCCCCAATCACTAACAATAAAATGAAAAGGTATTATTGTCTTTCTAAGAATAACCTACCGATTTCACTGACTTCGTTGAATTGGTCATACAATATGCTTTGAATTTGTTTGGGTTTCATTTCTTAGGCTAAAATTAAGATCTATTTATAGTTTGTGTTTAGTATATTTATAATGTGTATTTACAAAGAACATCACATATTTTCACGAGATTGATAAAGAAAACCAAAAAGGTTTTACATAATAGAAACAACTTTTAATCCATTTCTGAAATCATGAAGTGTGCTATTTCGGTTGTTGTTTTATGCGTTATCATGTTCCAAGTTTCAAACATTGTGAAAGGTAAAAACTTTACATTTTTCCTATGGATTTATATCCGCCAATTGTGAACAGAATTAGCCCTCAAAATTGGGGCCATAAATAGTTTTTAAAAACCTTTATAAATCTCTTTTTTTTTTTATAATTTACGGATCTAAACTTATATCAAAAAGTTGACAGCCAAAATCAATGAAACATTGGTCATTATCCCCAATCCGGTCTTGATTATTGAAATTAAGCATGGGCGTTCGGGTACCCATTCGGGCTTGGATCGGCTATTTCAGATTTTCAAATTTTTGGATTTACACTCATAGGTCTCATTCTAATATTTTAATAGTACGTATCGGGTTTGGATAATATCACTTTGGGTTCGGTTCAAATTTGTATTGCATTATAAAACCCATAAAATAACCATATATCATTTGGATTTGGGTATATCGGTTTGGTTAGGATATATCCAAAGTAAAAACAAAAATTTAAATCAAAACATAAAAACACTTAAACTGAATAAAAATTAGTCCTACAAACATAAAACTGATAAAAATAAAATAAAATGTTAAATCAATCATGAAAAAAAATATCATTTGTAAATAATATGCATTTATAAAACACTTATTTATAACTAATTAGATATTATTTAAGGTATTTATTGTATGTATCATATCAAAATAAACATTAAGCTCAATATTTTAAATACTTATATATATATATTTAAAATAATTATATTGTCTATTAATTTTGGGTTCTCCGTTCAGATTCGGTTAAGAACACTTCGGTTCGAATATATTTTTTACCATTCTAAAAGACTCGTTTGAATATTTTATATATTGGGTTGGATAACGAATCGAATTTTTCGGTTCGAGTTCGGTTTGGATTTTGGGTTTTAAATTTTATGCTCAGGCCTAGTTGAAATACTGATTATTCCTGCAAACAAAACTGGAGATAAATAAAAAAGAGAGCAAAATGTAATAGCTATATCGTGTCAATCATTGTTTAGCAAAATTATTATTATTATTATTATTAATATATTAACTTTTAGTTTGTTTTTTATGTTGGTTGGTGGAAAATTGTAAAAGTGAATGGCCTAGACCCTGCGTGTAGATGGTATGATAGGTTTCCTGGAAAATGTGGCCCTGGAAAGTGTAATAACGAAGTAAAGTCACCTCACAAATTTGATCATTGCAAATGTAATGATGTTATTTTTCAAAAGAAAGACCACCGTGACTGCAATTGTTACCTGAAGCCTCCTTGTCGTCCAAACTAAAGACAACACGGCTGGTCGGCTGCTATTGATATAAGGGCATATGTTCGTAAGGCTGGGATTTTAATTCATAATTTGATACTTTTTGTTTTTTATTTTACATTTTTGACTAATTATCTCTTATTTAAAAGTCAGTTTTTAGTTTTTCTTAATTAAAACTAATAAACATATCTTAATCAAAACTAAGAACCCCTACCTAAAAATCTTTAATAAACATGGCCTAAAAAAATTTTTTTGTCGGCAATACACTACCTTTCTTACAAATAAAATTCACTTACCAATACAGAGGAGATAAGAGAAGAGAGTTTTTATGCAAACATAATTGACAATATGTTGTTAGTGTATATTTTTCTAAACTTAATTGTCTTATTATAAAAGATAATAAATTTTATGAGTTCATTATTGAAAATATAGTCTGCTGACGCATATTTTTTTTTAAAACTATCTGATGTTTTTTTTATATTGTCTTTCAGTTCTATTGAAGTTTTATTATTCATTTGAGAATATCTCACTACAGATATTCCATAACAAATCAAGTTTAAAAAATAACTAGAATTTTGTGCGGGTATTTTTTAATTATATATATAAATGGAAAATTTTGATATTATTATACTCATTTTAAATATATAATTTACATTTTAGTGTAACATATTGTGAAACTTTATACTCCTATTGTTTAGGTTTCTTATTGACATTATTGATATCTAGTAATATGTTTATACATTTTACTTTGTTATTGATCGTTATTGCATACAATAAATTTTAAACTTTAACTAATTATAATATAAAAAGATATTTTTAGAATAATTTATTATTTCATGTTGTGTTTAAAAAAAATATAATTGTACATCTATAATTCAGTATTTTGTGAGATTTTATAAGTAAATATATTTTTATTTTTAAATAATGAAGCCGTATTATTTTAGTAAATTCTATACGTAGTCGTACATAATATTATTTAGTTTTTTTTTTGAAATAGGATATTTTTGGATGTTATGGTATCAAATTTGTGATTTTATTATAAATTCAAATTTCAAAATATTATATTACTTTTGATTCTTACAACATAATTTATTTTTTCATATTGAATTTAAAAATTATAGTTTAGCATATATGGTTTATCTTTTCTAACCTTTAGAATAGTATCGTTTTGTGTTTGTATTATTTATTTTCAAAATTGTATGTTTTTTCAAGAGTAATTTAGAAAATTACACAATTATTTTTGAGGTTTGGAAGATTATATGAGTTAGGAATTTTTTTTTGTTACTAAATTACTTCAATATTTTATAAAAAGAATATTTATTACATATCAAAATACAAAAAAATGTTCGGTATTAGTAAAATTGTTGGACGAAGTATTTTAGTATCCAAAGAGTAAAATTGAACGTCAAGTCTATGAAAGTTTTTCTATACTATTATTTTCTAATTATTACTTTATTTGATCAGATAATAAGAATAGAATAACGTTATTTGTTTGGTTAGATCAATTAGAACTTAGATGTACATAATTATTTTGATTTATATTGTTATGCTTATATTGCTTTTTATTAGGGAAGTATCATATAGGATATAAGAATAGATTTATGTTCATTTTTTATTTATGCTATTATTAATAGTTCAAATGACTTGTCTACCGTAGATAAAAGTAATGATTCTATTCTAATAGATTAGAAGCAACTTGAAAATTCCTAATAAAGGAGGAATATTGGATACTACTTCATAATTTTCTGAATCTGATCATAAAGCAAATCTAAACAATCTTAGCGAGATAAGATTCATACCATCCATTTTTGTGATACTGTTGAAGATCTTGAAAATGCTATTAGTTTTTGGAGTTTCCCGTTCAAACTAACTATTATTGAAACAAGCCTAATTTATTTAATTAATACATGGTAAGCACTGATTGGAAAATATCCAGTTAAAACGACGATGACATTTTGGATCATTTGAACAAAAATAACAATGATATTTTGGATAATTTGAACAAAAATAATCATTTGAACAAAAATAACAATTAGTTATTAAAATTTTACTTTTATAAAATATTTTAAAATCAATACTGTTATTTATAAATTTATTATTATTATTAAAAAATTATCAGTGACTTTAAAAAGAAACTTGTGTGATTTGAAAAGATTATTTGAAAGTTAGTTAACTAAAATTTCAGTTCAAGCCTACAAATGAAAATTTCGTTAACATAAATTTATTTTCAATCCATTCAGATAATATGTTAAGTGTATCCCTACATAGCAGATTTTTCAATTTTATATGATTTACAATTTCTAATATTATTACATTTATTTAATTTTAAGATAAAATTAACAGTTTCAAAGAAATCAATAACAGCCAAAAACCATGAAAAACTGATGTATTATATTGACCCAAAAAATTGATGTATTATTGACAGGGCTGCATTTCAGAGTTTTATAATTCCTGATCCACTCTTTTAAATTACCCTATGAAGCTCAAGTTAAAATTATTTTTGCCAAAAGAGATCAGAGGAAGTACATAGGGGTCGAATCTAAAGAGAGTGAATGCACACAATAAAGATTTGTAAGATTCTAATGGTTACGCCTGACAAAATTGTTATATAAGTATTAAGGTTTAAGTAAAAAGGAAATTTGTTGAGTTTAAGTTAATGCCAATATGGAAAATAATTAGATCTAGGATTTAGGCACATGGATTATAATAAACAGGGTGCAAGGAAACCTAATACACAAAGAATCAATCGCCTACAAATATGACTGTCGATCGATGGTTGAACACTAATATCGATCGACATTTATGACGAATTGATAAACCACTAAAATTAGTCGACCAACTTTTGCATGTATCTAGCAATCCTAACTCAATTAGAATATGATTCTGCAAAGAACCTTATGTCGTAGTTGTCGATGTTCTAAATTCAGGATTTAGTTAGCTAGCTACTCTAAATCACATGCATTAAAAATATTCTAATCAATAAGTATTAGTTCTTCTAGCAATCCTAGTTTTGGGCTAATCCATCAATACCACATAGAACCATAAATCTAACAATATCAAACTACTCAGATATTATCAAGCAATCAAGAACAAAGAGATGAATATAATGCATAGATAATAAGCTGGGGATCCAATACAAGGCTATGAAAGAAGTTTTGATCTTCTCTCCAAAACAATAAGAAACTGTGTAAAATAAAAGCACAGCTCTCTTCCTAACAATGACCAAAACCTTTATAAACTAAGTAAATACTCATCAGGGACAATCTTGTAATTATGTGTAGACTTGTGACTTTAAGTCGTTTCTGAACAAAATCTGGTTTGTGCGCCGCGACCATCGGTCGACGCCAGTGTCTTTTTTCATATGTCGACTCTGACTTAGCTAATTTTTTCCAGTTACAAGTTTCTTCATACAAAATATACCATATACTCCACATAACTCCAAAACGTATCTGGACTTGTAAATATTTTTAAACATTGACTAGATACACATAATAGATTCCAAATGGAATTTATAATATGATCTAAAACTGATAAATAATAAAGTATATCAAATTTATAGTAAGACAACTCTCATAAAACTTTAAAATGATATAACAAACGGACCAATATGAAATATATTATTTTCTAAGATTATTTTTGGAATCTCTTGTTAGTGAAAATATATTTCAATAATATAAGAAATTATCTCATGAGTAGCTTACACTGGAATTTAGTTAACAATATTACTACAATATTCAAAGATAAATCCATGATATTATGAAATAGTATGGATATGACTGAATAGCATTAATAGCGTAAAACTCGAAATAAAAGTTTACTCTAGGTTTAGCTGCATTTTTTCCACCACTAAAGTTTACTTTCATTTACTCTTATTAATTTACTCTCAGTTACTCCTTTGTTTACCACTCATACTCTTTTTTTTTTATCTGGTTAATTATGTTATTACAAATTATGAGAAACATTACATAAATGATATTACAACCGACAATTCTACCTGCCTTATGTGAATTCACGTCTGACTACATTATCTTAAACTGCCCTATAAAAGCCATTCATGACGGTATTATTTGCGCCATGGATATGACTGAATAGCATTAATAGCGCAAAACTTTTAGTGAAATAAAAGTTTACTCTGGGTTTAGCTGAAAGTTTTGACACCACTAGAGTTACTCTCATTTACTCTTTTTATTTTACTCTCAGTTACTCCTTTATTTACCGGTCATACTCTTTTTTATGTTTGGTTAACTATGCTATTACAAATTATGAGAAACATTACATAAATTATATTACAGCAAGTAATTTTACCTACCTTATGCGGATTCACGTCTGACTACATCACCTTAAACCGCCTTATGAGATACATTCATGACGGTACTCCTTACGCCATGCTGAATATCTCTTGTAAGTTTTCTCTCTAATTTTCTGTATAACTCACATTCTTCAGAAATTGAAACCTAGAAATTACATAGTCTGGGATTTGAACCCCAAACCTAAATATAGAAACCTTTTAAAACTTAACCAATAGGCCACGGTACTTCCACACCGGCCACACTCTATATCTTCTAAATTGACTTGTTTTCGAACACAACTCATGCTTTGACTGCAACTGATTTTTAGTTATGTCAAATCCCAATAATAGAAATTTAGTTATATTGATATATCATAAGGAAATAGTAAATCTATGGTGTAGTTTGCAACAATTTTTTATAGGCCCTTTTTATTGACAAATCTCATTTGTAAATATTTAAATATTAAATACTGATATTAGAAGAGAAGATATCTCGTACTGGTGGCATGAAAAATCTCACTAAGAATTTTATTATTAAAGATATGTAGTAAGGAAAAACTAAACTTATGGAGTAGATTACTAACAGTTTTTTAATTGACAAATCTTACAATAATTAATATAAATTTAAATTATTTGTTAAATATATATATTTTATGATATATAAAAGTTGTATATAGTCATAATATTGTTGGTTGATAATTTTAAAATAATAGAGATAATATTTGTATATAATAATTAGGAGACGCCCGCACTATGCGCAGGATTTGATGGATCGGTTTTTATTAAAAAAATATAATTTTGTGTAAATTTTCTCTTATGTTAAGTTAGTTGTAAGTATAATTATGTTGTTAACACCAAATTTCAGTTATATAACTAAAAATGATCGAAGTCTTAGTTATCATTATAACTAAAAATGATCGAAGTCTTGGTTGCCAATAAGTTTTATAACACTATAAAAACATAAGTCAATCGGATTCGATCAAAAGAGAATAAGATCGAGTTTTTGATTACCATTATATCTTTTTGTGAGGGTTTTTTTTGTTCAACTTTGTGAAGGTTTATAAAATAATAGAGAATAAGCTTTTTCTTTAGAGGAACTCTTAGTCAAAGTTATTATAGTTGTTTTCCAGAATGCTAGTAATTAATATTATTAAAAAATGTTGATGTTTTTCGTCTTTCTTTGTTTCTTTTGTGTGATATATTTTTGGTAATATTTTCTTAAATATTACGCAATTAATCATACTAATAATTTTATTAATAAATAAAAATGGAAAATAAGAAATAAAGAAAAACCAAAAAGACGACAATTTTTTTTATATTTAAAGCTGAAATTACATTTCTTATAAGAAGCAATAGAAACATTGAATGCGAGGAAAACTAATAAAAATATAAATGTATTAATTTATATGTTAGATCATGTATTATTACTTTGTCTATAACTCGTATGTATTTCTGGTATGTTAAACGTATTAGTACAATGGAGTGCTTCTCATAGATATATGTCAATAGTTTAGTCAATCATTTTGTTAATTAATTTTAAAAATTCTTAAAAATAATGACTTTGTATAAAAAATGTCTGAAAACATATTGTTTTTAAAAAAGATTATGAAAACATATTAAAAATAATTTTATGTTTCTGTATGAATATATAAGACTATAGATTTTATTTACTTCAAATTATTAAGTAACTGATTTAAATTACTTAAGTAATTAATTTACAGAAGATCCTAACATATCTTTAATGTTATTTGAGAATAAATTTCTGATTTGTCTTGCTCTTCATGATTTTAATTTATTAATATTATGAATATTTTTTCATAATATTAAACAAATAGATTGTAAACAACTAAAAAAATAAAAAGATGTACACAGCTTTGAAGTTTTCTAATATTATTTATTTTTAATTCTTTCAACAATGAAATATTTAATGTAGCTATATCTAATATATATCTTATGTTTTAATAAAATTAAAGATATTTTCCATAGCATTTTCGGAAAATAAACGTGTATCAAAGATATGTAAATATATTTATTGTGTTCAACTTCAACTTTTGGATCTTTGTTTTAAAAATAAATAAAAAAAATATAGTAGAATTTCTATGTTTAATGGTTTTTTCCAAAATATGTATTTATCTGATACAGAGATAGTTATGCCGTAAATGTTTTTATCATAGCTGATTAATTTTGATGAAAATAATTGTCAAATTCACAACCGTTTAAACCTTTATTAAATGTTCTATTTTTTATTCTTTGCTTCGTTTTATTATAAACTAGTGGTAGTCCGGCGCGTAGCACCGGGTTCATTTTTTTAATGAGTTTAAAATTATTTTTGATCCATTTGATAGTGATTAGTAACAATACTAGTGTATTACTTTGGTGTATTACTTTATTTTTAAGCTTCTTAAGTTAAATAGGAAAATTATAAATGGTTTTCATTTATTGATTTAATAAAAGTAAAATAAATAATTGATAGTTACACCAAAATAAATATAGTTGAATTTGAAACATAAATTAAATATGATTTTCAAAAAGGAAAACTTTTAAATACATGTGTTTGTTTTGTGATTATCTTGTTTGAATGAAAAAAAAACAAATTCTTTCATCTTCTTAAAATAGTAACAATTCTCGTATACTTTGTTAATGTCATGGATGTGACAATCTTTTAGGGGTTTCATTATGAACGTATTAGTTATATAATTTATCTTTCAAATAATTTTGAATCCAGTAAGTGAAATTTTTAATCATAGTCCATCATTGTTTGGATCTAAATTGACATTTTTTTCCAAAATAGTATATCAATATATTATTATTTTTTTCCAAATTATATCTACACTACATTGATATACCATAAAGATATGTACTGTTATCATAGTTTTTTTTTTTTTTTTTGAATGAGTTATCATAGTTTTCATCTGTAGATTGATCAACACGATTGTGTCTTTTAATAGATTTGTGGTGGTAAAAGTATTGATTTAACCTCTCTAAGTCGGTTAATTATATAGTACAATGTTTGATTTGGATTTTTTTTGTTTGACATCCTATTTGAAAGGCAAATTGTTTACATTGTAAATTCTGGTATTAGATATAGTTTCATTTCTATACACCTAACGCTTTCTCAGTTGTGCTTCTCTAGTTTTATTTGTTTTAATTAAGTATTTTGCAGGTAAAATATTCAACCTTATGTTAATTTAGTCAAGTGAATTTTTAATTGCGATTTTTAAAAAGGTTTAGTATGGCTATGTTCTGTTATGGGTTAGGTTTTTAATATATTTGTTTTATGTTAAGTCATCTATTTTTATTTATACTTTATTTTTTTGTCAATTTCTTTTATATTGCATCTCACTCTTTTAGACTTTACAAAATAAGCAACTGAAGATGTAGACGTAATATTACATGTATATTGTAGTTGTTGCAGAAGTTAAGCTCAGTTTGTTATTTACATATGGTTGTCTCTAGATAATATTCAGAAGAACAAATCCTTAGTTAAATCAACATAAGTTGTTATTTCATCAAATACCGAACCTTTCCAAGAAATAGACAAGAGAAGCCAAAATGAAGGAATAATTACCCCTACAATGAAAAACCATGCTGAAGCTCCCTAGAATATTTAGAGCAGGAAATGTAGCATCACCCATTGGTTGTTTCAATGGCCTCCACTTTGCTGGTGAAGAGAAACTCAGCAGTCTGTAGTGCATTGAGGCTACAAACGTTTTTTTTTTGGGTAGAATGTTAAGAGGCTACAAACGTTAATAATATAATACTTGTGATAACACTTAGCAGAATGGACCAAGAACGGAATGCACATGCGGCAGAGTGTTAAGATCACAAGTCTTGATCTTCACCAATCGTCTTCTCAACTTGAATCAACAACACGATATGTTGACCCAGAGTTCACCGCACTACACCGGTAACTCAGTGTAGCCGCTATATCTCTCTGGAGCTGGGATCGAACCAGCAACACTATTCAACTCACAAGCGAGCTCCGTTACATACTCGATCACCTATCTCTCTCGAACTCTATCTTTCTCTGTGACTGAAACAATCTTATCAGCTCAACAGATTCAGTTACTAATCCTAAAGCGTATTAGCTCTTATATACCAAGCTATCACACTCTACGCACGTGTACACACACACGTCCGGTTTACTAACGAGAGAGATTGGTTCAATTGGACTTACAGACTTAACCGGACTAATTACAATCCTATCTAACCAATCACTAAAACCTTCTGAGCCAAATAGAGTCTTCCTATCTTGTCTATAACCTTCANTAATCCTAAAGCGTATTAGCTCTTATATACCAAGCTATCACACTCTACGCACGTGTACACACACACGTCCGGTTTACTAACGAGAGAGATTGGTTCAATTGGACTTACAGACTTAACCGGACTAATTACAATCCTATCTAACCAATCACTAAAACCTTCTGAGCCAAATAGAGTCTTCCTATCTTGTCTATAACCTTCAAATCTCCACCTTAGACAAGATACCTTCATACATACCTGATGAAGCCTTTGATGAAGTCACTGCATTACTCTTTATCAAACATGCCAAAGCATACATGTCCTTTACCGGACCCTTGCAACCTCAACCGGTCACAAGCACTTCTCCAAAACTCAATTAGTTCTTTGACACTCGAAGCATATTCAATGCTTCTCGGAACTTGAACACTGGTAGAACCTTTGTAAAGATATCAGCAGGATTATACTCTGTTGCTATCTTCAAAACCTGTACTTCTCCAGCAGCAATAAGGTCACGTATAAAATGATACTTAGTTGCAACATGCTTCGTCTTCTCGTGATACACAGCATTCTTTGACAATGCTATAGCACTTTGAGAGTCACAGAAAATCTCAACAGAATCTTGAGGAAATCCAAGTTCTTCTGCAAACCTCTTCAACCATACACCTTCTTTAACTGCATCAGACAAAGCAATGTACTCTGCTTCTGTGGTTGACAATGCTACCACCTTCTGAAGTGATGATCTCCAACTGATCGGATTACCTCCCGCAGTAAAGACCATACCTGACGTTGACCTCCTTTGATCTAAGTCTCCATTGTAGTCAGAATCAGTATACCCTTTAACAACAAACTCCCCCTTTTTCTTGTAACACAACCTTGTATCAACCGTTCCTTTTATGTATCTGAGAACCCACTTTACTGCTTGCCAGTGTTCTTTCAACGGTTTTGACATGAATCTACTAATTAAACCTACGGCATATGCAAGATCCAATCTAGTTCCCACCATAGCATACATAATACTGCCAACAGCGCTTTGATATGGAATCTTACTCATATAAACTGCTTGCTCTTCTAATTCTTTCTCAGTCCCAGACCTGAGTTTAAAATGAACTCCAATAGGCGTTGTAACTTGCTTAGCTTGATCCATATCAAAATTCGACAGAACCTTCCACAAATAACCTTCCTGAGACACCCATAACTCATCTGTCTCTCTGTTTCTGTGTATTTCCATCCCGAGTATCTTCTTGGCATCTCCCAAATCTTTCATGTCAAACTCAGAGTTTAAAACTTTCTTCAACTGATCCACTTGAACTTTATCTGTTGAAGCAATCAAAATATCGTCCACGTATAGCAACATGTACACATACACTTCCTTGATATTCTTCTTGAAATAAACACACTGATCATACTCGCTTCTAAGATAACCCTGAGCTCTCACAAAATCATCAAACCTCCTATTCCATTGCCGAGGAGATTGCTTTAACCCGTACAAAGATCTCTTTAGTAAGCACACTTTCTGAGGGAATTTCTTATCAACAAATCCCTCTGGTTGATCCATGTATATGGTCTCATCCAATACGCCATGAAGAAATGCTGTCTTTACGTCCATTTGCTGTAGCTCCATGTTGAAATGAACAACAGCAGATAGAATGTACCTAATCGATACATGCTTCATAACTGGAGCAAGATCTCTTGGAAATCTACTCCTTCTTTCTGAGAATATCCCTTAGCAACAAGTCTCCCCTTATACCTCGGAGGCTCAACTCCTACAATACCCGGTTTCCTCTTAAACACCCACTTACAACCAATTGTTTTCTGATCCTTTGGCTTATCAACTAGAATCCATGTCCCATTTCTTTTTAAAGAATTCATCTCGTCCTCTGCAGCACCTTTCCAAAGATCACTATCTGGATCTTCCATCGCTTCTCTCCAGGAAGCAGGTTCTGAACTTGCATCTTCAGACAAATCACATATGTAACACGCATATATGTCCTCACCATCAGCAGCATCACACTCATAGTCTTTAAGTCTGCTTGGTAACTTTATCTGCCTTCTAGACCTGTCTCTCGCCAACTGATAACCATCCAAATTACTCTCATCCACCTCTGTAGCTTCCTCATTTACTGAAATCCCTTTCTCTGGAGCTCCACCTTCAGAATCATACGTAGTTTCTTCATGTTCTGAGCCACTCAGCTCCAGACTTATCAAATTCGGAGTTCTCTTTTCCACATTAGCTTGAGCTGCAGGATCAAGTTTATCTTCTTTATACAAGACTTCTTCTCTAAAAACAACATCCCTAGAGATAATAACTTTCATCTCACTCGGAATCCAGAACTTGAAGCCTTTAACTCCCTCGGGATATCCAGTGAAGTAACCTCTTTTTGCTCTAGGATTCAACTTGCCATCACTCGTATGAATGAAAGCTAAACAACCAAACTTTCTCAATTCCTTGTAACTCGGAGTTGCAGATGTCCACCTCTCCTCGGGTATATCAAAGTCAATAGCAGAAGAAGGTGATCTATTAATAAGATACACTGCTGTTGCAGCAGCCTCTGCCCAAAACTTCACTTCGAAGCCACTCTCACTAAGCATGCTGCGAACCTTATTCATGATTGTTCTGTTCAGCCTCTCCGCTATTCCATTTTGCTGAGGCGTGTAGGTACAAGTCCTATGTCTCACCATACCTTTTTCTTTACAAAATGTATTAAACTGTATGTTACAGAACTCCAGGCCATTGTCTGTGCGCAACTTCTTGATCTTTCTTTCACTTTGCGTCTCTACCATCTTCTTCCAAGAAACAAAACAATCAAAGGCTTCATCTTTGCGTCTGAGAAAATAGATCCAAACCTTTCTTGAGTAATCATCAGTGAATGTGAGGAAATACTGTGATTTGCTCAAGCTCGGTGGAACATTAGGCGAACCCCACAGATCTGAATGTATATAGTCCAACTTCTCCTTAGTAGTATGCTGAGCCGGACCAAAACTCACCTTATGAGTCTTTCCTATCACACAGTCTTCGCAGAATTCCATCTCTGTCTTCCTCAACTCTCCCAAGTAACCCTTCTTAAGCAGTATCTGCATGCCCTTCTGTCCCAGATGACCCATACGACTATGCCAAAGTTGTATGTCTGAAGTTTGTGTTTCTTTCCCTGAAACATTGCTTGAGTCTCCGATTGTGAAGCCTGTTTTCCTTGCCTGTGCTTGTAGAATATACAACGACTGTCTCCTCTGTCCTTTCATGAAAACAGTACACCCTTTGATAACTTTCAAAACTCCATTTGCTCCCTTAAACTCACAGCCCTTCTCTTCCAGACTACCCATTGAGATTAAGTTTCTTGCAATACCCGGTAAGTATCTCACATCGTGTAACACAAAGGTTGTCTTGTCTGGATTCTCAAACCTGATGGAGCCAATACCCTGAACCTCTGTGATGGTGTCATTAGCCATACGAACTCTTCCTCCTGATGCAGGCTTCATGTCAATAAACAGATCCGCTCTTGGTGTCATATGAAACGTGCAGCCAGTATCCATGACCCACTCTTCTTTATCTGATTCAGTTGAATTTGCCTCAGCCACCAATAGCCCAACAGGGTCCTTTGCATCATCTTTAGCAAGTGAAGCTTCTCCTCTATCTGATCCTCCTTGCTTCTGACCTTTGTTTCTATCAAGCCACTTGTAACACTGTTTCTTGAAGTGACCCTCCTTTCCACAAATCCAACAGACACGCTTACTTTCTCTCGACTTAGACCGTGCTCTGTCCTTTCCTTTACCTGCATAAGAGTTAGAGTTTCTACCCTCTGATCTACCCCGAACAAAGTTCCCTTCACCCGCAGTCCTAGAGCTAGGGGCATCCTTATATTCCATCTCCTTAGACTTAGCCGCACTTGCTATCTCATCTACTCTAATAGCTTCCCTACTGTACTTAAGAGTTTCCTTAAGAGAATCATACCTGTTTGGCAAAGCATTGAGTAGTAGAATGGCTTGTACCTCCTTTGGAATGTCTATGTTGAGATTGTTGAGGTCGGTTATGAGCTTCAAGAAGTCATCCACGTTCTGGTCAATGGTTCTTGATTCTTGCATTCGGAAGGAGTAAACCTTGAGCTGAGCGTGTACTCTGTTTGGTAAGGTCTTGGCCATGTAGAGCTTATCAAGAAGCTCCCACGCTTCTGCTGCGGAAGTACACTTATCTAGTTTCCGCAAAACGTGATCACCTACACTCATAAAGATCAAGTTCATTGCTTTCTCATCTCGTTCTTTCCTGGAAATCTCTTCTTGATTTTTCTTCTCCTTGACGTCTTCGTCTTCTTCCGCATCTACGTCTGACTTATCCGTCTTTAGATCTTTAGATTGTGGAGTGAGAACATCCTTCAAACCTTTCACGCTGAGATTTGCGAGCATCCTTTTCTTCCAGATTCCGAAGTCCCCAGTGCCGTCGAACATCGTCAACGTAATCTTGATTTTGTGAGTCGCCATCTCGAAATCAATTGATTTCAAATCTTGATTGAATCTACGATTGCGCCGAATCTCTAAACCTGGCTCTGATACCAATTTGTTAAGATCACAAGTCTTGATCTTCACCAATCGTCTTCTCAACTTGAATCAACAACACGATATGTTGACCCAGAGTTCACCGCACTACACCGGTAACTCAGTGTAGCCGCTATATCTCTCTGGAGCTGGGATCGAACCAGCAACACTATTCAACTCACAAGCGAGCTCCGTTACAGACTCGATCACCTATCTCTCTCGAACTCTATCTTTCTCTGTGACTGAAACAATCTTATCAGCTCAACAGATTCAGTTACTAATCCTAAAGCGTATTAGCTCTTATATACCAAGCTATCACACTCTACGCACGTGTACACACACACGTCCGGTTTACTAACGAGAGAGATTGGTTCAATTGGACTTACAGACTTAACCGGACTAATTACAATCCTATCTAACCAATCACTAAAACCTTCTGAGCCAAATAGAGTCTTCCTATCTTGTCTATAACCTTCACAGAGAATGGAGTTTAGCTCAGAGACCGTCATAGTTTCAATTTTCTGAACACCCCCATACTTTGTCGAACTTGTGGAGCAGTTCATGTCAAGGTCACCCAAACTGCTGTGTGAATATACCTTTAGTTGCAAGTTTAAAGACATCTAACCTCGGGACATCACATTTGAGAAACTTACCAATCTAACCTGAGCGTAAACATAGTGAGCTTTTAAGTTCCCCGGCTAATTAAACATTTTGTCATGAGAAATTTTCTTTAGCTAGATCAGAAAATTTCTCTAAGAGAGTTAAGTAGCAGCTAACCAACTGGAGCTCTTGCGAAATAATTGCATGAAGAAAAGCTTTGGAGATAAATAAATTGTGTTGACGTCAACAGATATATCACGAAACTATATCAGTAACAAAATCATACTTCTGAGTGCAGCAACATTATCTCCTCGAAACCAACAGCTGTTGAGCTAGTTGCAGATAAATTTCCTAAGATCAAGATAAAAGAGACATGAGCACGCTCAGTGTTACTTGAAGTTAGATAATGTGGAACCGAAATAGCAATATATCTTAACGACAAGTTCAAAAAGAAGCAAAAAGAATTAACATCTTACCTCCAACAGCCAGTGTCTTTTAAATAACAGAGATGCAAAATATCCATGCCTCAGACAAATAGTAGCAGACAGTGGTAATGATAAATTCAGAAACAAAAGTATTCAAACATGAAAAGTAAGCAACCATATCACCAGGATTTTCCATAGTGCAATTGAAGCAACACCATTTCACAAACTCAACTGGCATCTTCTGCTGCACAGGTTCCCAATCACCTTAACCATCCTCAGCTTCTTCATTCAGCAATGCCTCTGAACCGTAAATATCTTGACACGTCAACTCTCCTCTTGAAACCATATTTGTTTTCTGCATAAGACATTAACAGATACATGAACCCAAAAAATTCGTGGCAGAAATAATTATACATACATAGGAAAATTAATGGTTTAAAGTTACGGATGATGATACCCCAATGTCTCCACTGCTAAGCTCATCGAGATGAGTTTCACCACCATTGCCATGATTTCTTTTTGAACCCACAAAAGAACTCTCGAGCGTTTCTACACCATTGTTACCTCACAAGTGACCAAAACTACTAACCAGCAATCTTCTCTGAGCGAAAGTAGAAAAAGGGTAGCTTTTAAAAACTAATGTGGAGAGACAAATCAAAACCGAAACTTGTTTTATTAACCTGAATTGCCTCCAATTGTTTTAGATGTCATCGCATTGTGGTGGTTCTCCTGTAACCATGGTTTTTCCTCCAAACCCTTTCGAAAAGCATTAGATTGTGATGCGGAGAGAATATTTAGGAAATATTCTTAATATTATTATCTAATTTATTATTAATAGGATATTTACATTTATTGTTTTAGGATTTTTATGGTTTTCTTATATATAGTTGTTTAGTCTTTAAGTTTGTATTCAGTTTTTGATGATTAATAAAAGTTAAGAGATTTCTCTTTTGTTCCTTGTTTTCAGTAGATCATTGGTGATCTCAACGAATTTAAGAAGACATTGATCTTAGGTATTCTTAGATTAAATAAGATCCTTGTGTTATCGTAGTTTTCCGGGTATTCTCAGAATCATCGGATCATTATTCCTATCATTAGAAGCTTCCGCTACATCAGATTGTTAAGCCATATATATGATAGAAAAAAAAACGAAGAAAAACTAGCCAGTTCTCTGAGTCAGGCATCAGTTTCACTTTCACGCTTCACATCTTCCGAGCTTCCCACCTCACACCATTTATGAGTTTGCAAAGTTAATGCAGCTTACAAAAAAACAATCTAAATGATAGATATTGCCACCAGCAGGTGTGTATTAATCACGTGCTTTACTGTCCTTGAAACAAAGATTATGTAAGGTGTAGGTAAGTCATATAACAGTACGAAACATTACTAAATCAATGCACTTTCACAATTTCCCCCATTACTGGAGGTGTTTAATAATTACAATCACCAAACTCAAAACTATAGGAATTGCGTCCAAGAAATGAATCTCGTCAAGCTCAAGATCTAACCTAGGTTTTACCGCCTCCGACAGAAAGAGTTGTGTTGCGTTTAGAGGGGTTACAAAGATAAGACCAACTATGACTTTCTTTCCAGTAATCTTGGAAATTGGAATGTCGACGGCTCTACACACCCAGTGAATGTTGATTTTAAATGGTACATACTCTTGCGAAAATATTAAAGTAATTAAAAGAAAGCTTTTCTTCTCATTGAGGAACATGAAGTCCACACTCATAAGCTCACCAGATTTCTTAATGTTCCTAGCCTCCCAAAAACGAAGGAGACTTATGACAACTCTGTCCTCAAAACGACCAGCCTTCAAATCGGAGAAGTACAGCTGAGTAATCCCCATTCTAAGACTTCTACTTGTCCGGTTGTTTCGAGAATATGCTTCTTAAGACGTTTGAGATTCCTCTCGAGGACCTAGAGACTATATATATCTATACTTATATCCAATTCGATTGATGGTGAGGAGAAACATATTTTATTTATAAATAGTTTCTAGTTTAGAAAATATTTTTAAACTAGTACATTTTATTTATAAATGTTACAAAATCATCTTATTTACTTTTAATTTTTACAAGATCTATAAAATTGTAGTTTTATTTAAACTAAAGTTTCTTAATGACTATTATGTACCTCAAAGGTGATTCTATTTTTATAAAAACTGTATTTCGTTAAAAGTAATTGTTTTAGTTATAATTATAAAAGTTTAAAAGTTAAAGATCCATCTTTCAAAAAAAATATAACTCTACAGTAAAGGAAAAACAGCAATTTGTATTATAGAAGAAGAAATGGAGATAAGTTTTTCTTTGAAAAAATAATAGAGATAAGTTGGAACATATTTTTTTTTATTATAATATTTTGACGTGAAAATAACGATGAGTTAGAAATGCTATAAGGTAATGTTTTAAAAGGATAACTAGAGTTGCATGTTGAAAAACCAAAGGCAACATATCACATCAAACATATGATACAATGAATAACACCTGTCATTTGATGGTTTTAAACAAAACTATACTCAAGCCCAAGTGGTCAGAGACCCTGTATATCTCTATAATATTATTTGAGAAGTCACTTTCTTAGGTGTCGCACTCACGTTAACTCTCACGTTAAAATAAATTTCAGTTTGCCATCCAATCAATCTAAAACATAAATTTGTTTAGAATTTATAAAATATTTTAATTATTGTAAATATTGATATGTGTTCAAAAGTTTCTAAAAATTCATTAGTTATTTATGTATGTAATTTAGAATCAGACACTTTAATTTTTATTTTTTTTTCCTTCTAAGCACAAATAAATCTTAAGTTAGATATATTCTATTAAAATATAGTCATTCTTTTTATCTACCGGTATAAGTTGTCATTAAATTTGGACCCTTTTTAGAGTGTTACAAATAATACAAGTTATATAATTGATTGAACCGCATTACTTAAATTAAACTGACGATTATTTATGGAATAGAGTTTTGGGCTTACTTTTGTTTTTATGACATTTAATTGTTTGGTTTTTGGGCTTAGTATTAAAGAAAAACTTCAGAAAACATTAAATAAATTTTCCACTTTAATTGATCAAAAATTAATTACTATTTTTAGGCCCAAAAATATTTAATATTTTCAACAAAACAAAATTATCTATTATTAATCACTTATTTAAATCATGTACTTTAAAACATGTTAATATTTTTAGCCCAAAAATATTTAATATTTTCGACAAAACAAAATTATCTATTATTAATCACTTATTTAAATCATGTACTTTAAAACATGTTAATATTTTTTATTTTAAATAACAATCCCTCTATCTTGATAAATTTTAATGGTAACTTTTAAATAATTTATTTTTTTATTTTTCTTAAATAATTTACAGATTTAAAAAAAAAATGTAAAGCAAAACCAAAAACCAAATCTAAAAACTAAAATCCAAAACCAAAAACTAACTCAGCGGATTAATTGAGATTTGTTTGTTGGTAATATCAGTTCAAACTAACTCAGCGGATCTAAAAATTAAAAACTCAAACCAAAACCTGAAATCATAAATAGAAACTTAAAAATTAAAACCAAAAAAATCAAAATCTAAAACAAAATCTAAAAATAAAAATTGAAACTAAAAACTAATGAAAAACAATCATCACCACAAATTTTGGTCAACTGATTTTATACCAAAACATTCTTTAAATTAAGACAAAACCCCAATTATATAAATTTTTAATCATAAAAAATTTGGGTAGTATCAGTTCAAACTAACTCAGCGGATCTAAAAATTAAAAACTCAAACGAAAAGCTGAAATCATAAATAGAAACTTAAAAATTAAAACCCAAAAAATCAAAATATAAAACAAAATCTAAAAATAAAAAATTGAAACTAAAAACTAATGAAAAACAATCATCACCACAAATTTTGGTGAACTGATTTTATACCAAAACATTCTTTAAATTAAGACAAAACTCCAATTATATACATTTTTAATCATAAAAAATTTGGGTAATGTCAGTTCAAACTAACTCAGCAGATCTAAAAATTAAAAATTCAAACCAAAAGCTGAAATAAAAAATAGAAACTTAAAAATTAAAACCCAAAAAAGCTAAATCTAAAAAAAAAATCTAAAAATAAAAATTGAAACTAAAAACTAATGAAAAACAATCATCATCAAAAATTTTGGTAAACTGATTTTATATCAAAACATTCTTTAAATTAAGACAAAACCCCAATTATCTAAATTTTTAATCATAAAAGATTTCCCTCTTGGAAGTCCACGTCACTAATTCATGCTCCTAGAGCACGACACATGTCTTCTCTAGCCAAAACTCACCGGTTAATTTAAAGTATGGGCTGATGTGTTTCAGTTTTGTGTCTCTTATCATTTAGTGGGCTTTATGTTTATTTTCTTGATTCAGCCCAAAGACATTTACCAGCCGCAAGATTACGTTACGTGTTCTTCTTCCACAAAATAAATGAACAGTATTCTTCTTCAAATCTCTGATATATCTTCAATCAACTTTAATAACCGCTTTGTAAATCTTCGATCTGGCTTTCTGTCTTTTCTTCAGATAAACATAAACTTTTCTCTTGATTGATTCCTCCCCTTTTTCATGCTCCTTAACTCCATCACCTCTCTTTGAGCACGATATGTTATTGAATTCACTTTACTCCTCTGCAAGGCGGTCTCTCTACTCATATAAAAGGTAAACTTTTATTTCCTTGAACATCATCAACTGAACTGTGTGAAAACAGTAAACAATTTTTTTTATTCTCAGATATGGCTAATTCATCAATCTTTTTTCCGATTTGAAGTCAGGCCGATGTTCTTCAGTCATGGAGGTGAGATTGATCGGATTCTGGGAAGCTGATGGGCTTGGATATGCTCTTACTGGGTTCAAAGGTATTTCTTTCTAAACTCATGTTCATACTGTTCTTGAATTCATGTTCATAGTTAGGTTTAACTATTCCGGCGTGTAATCTCAACATTATCACTGTATTGAATTTAGATCTTTGTTAGGTCTTCCTATTTGTGAACTCCTGTTAATAGTATGTTCTTAAACTTTCATCATAATTATGATGATTCTGTTTTTTAAATCATGTTCATATTGTTCTCAAACTAAACTCATGTTTAAAGTGTTCCTAACTCATGTTCATATGAGTTTATAGTTTTTTATTGATTATGCTTCTTTCTTAATGTGATTCTGTTCATAGACTCATGTTAATAGTGTTCTTAAGATTTCGATCTTTATTAAGATGATTCTGTTTTAATTCGTTCATATTTGGTATGTATAATCCTGTAGCATGTTGTTTACATTCATTTTGGTATCATGTGTTGGTCTTGACTTTTTGTACACATTCACTGTCTTATAGCTATCGTGTGGAGATGGTCGTTGCTGATGATACTGCTGAGAGTATATTTGACTATTTTGAAGTGGTAATGGCGAAATTGCATAATGAGAGCATATGAAGCTGGTCATCTATTGGTACTTGAATATTCCATCTCATATGATCGTTTGAACTGACTATATTCTCAATACAATTTTGATCTACCATTTCTTACTTAGATTGGAGAGGGTGTGAACCCGGAGGATGCACAGATCTCCCATTTTATTACAGACATGGAAGGTAAGACCTACACATTCCAGGTCTGGGTTAGCACCTACAGCTTCACAGCGAATCATCAGGCTTTCACCATCTCACACATCCTTAATGAACGTGACCGTATGTCACTCCCAGCATATGTTGACAACGTAAGTACTATGTATATTCTATCTTTGACTTACAGCGCCGCGACCATGATAAAGGAGATGATATGCCTGGTGCCAACTTAGTACCAAATACAGGAGCAGGTCCAAGTGGTGTCAACACAAGTAATTCTCCAGCACAAAAATGTTCTAAGATGGTCAAGAAAGCACTGCATAATAAGAGATCTTGCATCACTATTTCCTCTTTGAAGAATGCATACGCATTAGTTTTTTTTTTCTTTTGTTTTTTGAACAAATTCATTTATGCTTCTTTCCTATTTTGGGTAATTTAGATTTAAAATAGATTAACAGATATTAAATATATAATGCTAAAAGAACACATGTTTGAGTGTGAAACACATTTCTCCATTCTATTGGTCTTATGCAAGTTTACATAAACATATATACTATTCATACATATACAATTTGAGTTATTTATGTTTGGTGCTGTCAAAAAAAAGAGAGTAATTTATGTTTGGTTCTGACTCTTTATAAAATATGTCTTCGTTTCCACAAGCAATCTTTTATTCTACGACTAAGATTGGGAAATTTATGTGATTTTATCAGTAGTGTTCTGTTTATATACGCCGTATAAACACTGGCCTTTATGTAAAAGATTAGACTATATAATATCTTAATATATGTATACGTCACCAAACAATCATAAACAATTTGAATAAGTTTAAGAGTTATTTGTTCCCCCCTTTCACTTAGCTTTGCGAAATTTATATTGAAAGCTGAGGGTCAATATATTAACAAATATTAAATATATAATGCTAAAAGAACACATGTTTGAGTAATCGTGAAACACATTTCTCCATTCTATTGGTCTTATGAAAGTTTACAGAAACACTAGGATAATACCTGCGCCTTGCGCAGGGTGAATGTATGTAAATAAAATATAAAATTTTAGTATTGACAAATTTAAATTTTACATATAATTGTTTTTATATGTATTTGAAATTTTAGAATTTTAGAATTTTATATAATTATCTATACGTATGATCAGAAATAATTGTAATTAGAAATGTAGATCAAAGTTTAGAATTTAATGGACCCAATTTCATATATTTTTTCACTTTTTAGTGTTCGAGTGATGAAAAATAAACGGAATGTCACTGGACTTGATTGGTAGAATATTAGCAAGTTCCATAATGTTTTCTTAAGAAGCCGTGTAAAAATTTTGCATTTAAAATATATAAAGTTTCCAAACTAATTTAATATAACTTATTTATTTGTCTAATAATGTTAGAAAATTATATTCTTACAAATTTTGTTTTAAGAAAAATAATTTTATAAAAAAATTAAGTTAAATTTTAAATTATTTTTAAAAATAATATTTTAAGTTTTTCAAATACAAATAAACAATTTAAAATTAATCATGGTCATGATTTAACATAACCATAATGATTAAAAAAGATAAAAGTTAACGAAATTTTATATCATGATTTAACAATTTAAAAATTAATTATGGTTATGAGAAGTTTACGTTCACGTGTCAATCCTATTTGTCTTCAATTTTTTATCTTGTTGTGTTTTTTTTTATTTTGATTATTACTTGATATAAATATTTATTTTGAAGTTTATTCTCATTTCGTTTGTTTGTTTTGATTAGGTTAAGATATGCACTTTATGCACAATAAGTATTTTATATTTATTGTTTATTTTATATTTTTCTGCATATTATAAAATAATAAAATAAAAATATATATTAAATAACTAATAAATCAATTACTATTATGTAATAAATTGGCGTATGCATATAAATTTAACTATCACTCTTATTTATTCGCAATTAGGGTAAATAAATCAAAATAATCAATCTTATATATTATATATGATATATAATTAAATTTAAATGATATAAACATAGTAATATAGCACACTTTTAATATGGATATTTATTAAATGAGGTTTCTACTCATACTATTTTATGATTATTTGCATATTTGTGTAACAAAACTTTACACAAACGATTTTTTTTTAATATGAAATGTTTAATAGTTTCAATAATTTATAATCATTTTAGAAAAAAAACAATGACTTATTTCAAAATTCAAATATTAACTTTTCAATATATGTTCAATGTAAATATCAAAATATAAGTATGTATTTGCATACGATGTATAGTTTAAATAAAACGATATGAAATATATATAAACTAAAATTATTATTTTTTTATATGGTCTTATAATCATTATATTTTAATATAAAAAAAATTAAAACCTTGATCCTAAAAGTTTATGTGAGAAATTTAAAATTTTTAGTAATTTATACTCATTTTGAAAAATTCGAAATACAACATACACAAAATAAAATCTAGATTTTTATTATATGATTAATGTAATTGTGTAATTTATTTTAATAATAAAGAAATAAACAAAATGAGAAAAAGTATACAGATTATTATCAAATCTTTATTGATTAAAATCATTAATTTTCATATATATAGTTTAATCATATTAGGTAATTCCGTTAGTTTTATTTAAGGAAAGCATGCGAAACAATAAATATTTGATATATGCGACCAACTATAGCCTACGAAATATTATATTGCTAGACAGTATAATTTTTAGAGTATACAGTATATTATACGCTCTAGAATCCTTCTAAATTAAAATAGAAGACAAAGATCTATACCACATAAGATTAGGGTTATTTTTTATTATTACAAACTTAAAGTTATAATTTTTAAATGATTATATTTTAATATATAGGGGATAATAACAACAAAATTGGATAAAGTATTCTCGGTCCTTCTCAATCTGAATCTTCATTGGTAATCTTTTTTTGCATAAAACATCAAAATCCCCCTAATTAAAGCCTAAATTAAAACACGAATATTGTGTATAGAATCTTGCTAATTAAGCCTAAATCATGCCAATTTAATGTGATTTGGTAACTATATCAAATATGATACAATTTTGTAGCTACAATTCAATTTCATTTTAGACTAATAATTAAGGGTAATACATTACAAATATTATGTGATCCATATTATTTAGATGTTCGTAAGTTATGCCTAGTTTTATTTTTGGTGTTTCCAACTTAAATCTTCAAATAAATGTTTTAAATATTCAACTTGTCAATTACATTTGATATGAACCAATAATAAATAATTTATATATAGTACTTCCGTCTTACCAAGTAATTTCGTGTACGTATTTTCATTTCTTGTAATCTTATTTACAAATGGGAAAATTCTTTAAAAATACACCAACTGAGTTTCTTTTGCTAAAAAAATACACCAACTTTTTAGACTTCCCGAAAAATACACAGAGTAATTTTGGTTGTCCACAAAATACATGAACTTTTGAACTTTGAAGGTTTCACACCTCGGTTTTAACGGCGTGAACTCTCATTAACAGAACATTTAGACGCCGTTAGACGACGTTAACTCTAATTCAAAACTTCATGTATTTTGTGGACAACCAAAATTAGCATGTGTATTTTTTGGGATACCAAAAAAGTTCGTGTATTTTTTCAGCAAAGAAATTTAGTATGTGTATTTTTAAGGAATTTTCAAAAATATACTAAGGTGGAAAAGACATTGATTTTCTTGTTTGACGAAAAAATGTAATTTTTGGATCTATAATTAAAATACGTGTAAAATAGCAGTAATTTTTGGATATGTATAATATAATACATAATGTGTTTTTGTTTGGGTCTTTGGGTCGGGTTTGGGCCGGTTCTTTTCGAATCTAAGAACCGGCCCAAACCCGACCTAAAGACCTGAACAAAAACACATTCTCTTCCACATGATACATATCCAAAAATTACCAGTATTTTCCACGTATTTTAATTATATATCTGAACTGATCCTAGAAAAACTGGTCTCAATATGAACAAAATGAACAAAATATAAAGAAGCCAAATAACACATTATTCATATTAATACACACATTGTTCAAAATATATTAAAATACGTGAGTATTAATATGAACAATGTGTTTTTTGGCTTCTTTATATTTTCTTCATTTTGTTCATATTGAGGTCGGTCTTTTTAGGATCAGTTCGGATCTATAATTAAAATACGTGGAAAATACCGGTAATTTTTGGATCTGTATCATGTGGAAGAGAATGTGTTTTTGTTCAGTTCTTTGAGTCGAGTTTGGGCCGGTTCTTAGATCTGGATATCTTAGATCCGAAAAGAACCGACCCAAACCCAACCCAAAGACCCAAACAAAAACACATTCTCTATTACATGATACATATCCAAAAATTGCTGGTATTTTACACGTATTTTAAATATAGATCCAAACTGACCCTAGAAAAACCGGCCTCAGTATGAACAAAATATATTCAAAAATTACATTTTTCAGTCAAACAAAAAAAATCAATGTCTTTGCCACCTTAGTATAATTTTGAAAATTCCTTAAAAATACACATACTAAATTTTCTTTGCTGAAATAATACACGAACTTTTTTGGTTTCCCAAAAAATACCCAGACTAATTTTGGTTGTCCACAAAATACATGAACTTTTGAATCAGAGTTAACGTCGTCTAACAGCGTCTAACGGCGTCTAAATGTTCTGTTAATCAGAGTTAACGCCGTTAAAATCGAGGTGTGAAACCTTCAAAATTCAAAAGTTCATGTATTTTGTAGACAACCAAAATTACTCTGTGTATTTTTTGGGAAGTCTAAAAAGTTGATGTATTTTTTTAGCAAAAGAAACTCAGTTGGTGTATTTTTAAGGAATTTTCCCTTTACAAATTCATGTTTTAATGATTTATGCACACAATATGATATATATAGTCAATATGTGATATGAAGAAAGATTTACGTGTGATGAACAACATACCACATATATATATATCACAGTGTTTTCTTAGTGATGAATACATATGGTCGATGATGTCAATGTGGTTTAAGCCAAAAACATTTCCACGTGATTTTAAGGTCATCAAAATATAAAATAAAGTTTCATGTGGTTTACAAAACAATATATTTTGATATGGTTTACAAAACAATATAATACAAAATATGAACCTTTAAAATTGATAGCAAGTGAATTTATTTTGGAGTCATAATGTTAAATCGATTTGATATGTACATAGTATATCAATTAATGTTTTAAGAATATTTTTAAGTGACATAAATAATTGATATGACCAATGGNACAATATATTTTGATATGGTTTACAAAACAATATAATACAAAATATGAACCTTTAAAATTGATAGCAAGTGAATTTATTTTGGAGTCATAATGTTAAATCGATTTGATATGTACATAGTATATCAATTAATGTTTTAAGAATATTTTTAAGTGACATAAATAATTGATATGACCAATGGCATATTCTGTAATTAATCTAGTAAAGGAAGACCTTTTATTTAGATGTTGTGAGAAAAGCTATTGTATTGACACATAAGCAAAATGGCAATTTTGTGAATAATTTACATTTATAAGGTTAGTTATTAAAAGTGCTTCTCTTTTAATAATAAAGGGATATATACTATACATACATATACAATTTGATCGTGATAACAAAACATTTACAGTAGCATGTAGGTGAGATGCAAAATTGTTCAGAGTTACGCTTCAATCCACCTAAATTGATGTATATCTAACTCGGTATATATTAAGACGGGCGACGATTGATACAGCTTATTGTCTTTAGGAAACAACTGTTTCACCATCTTCTTCGTAGGACCGACTTGCCCTTAATCTAGAATCAGACAATAAGAAAACGTCTTTGAGTGATAGTTTACTACCATCTCCATCTAAATCAAATATATTGATCCTGTCTGATGTTATCTTACAGACATTGTTACCTGCAGATACTTTAAATTGTATGGATTAATGAACATAACATCAGTTGCGTGAGAAATAAGTTAATGTCTTTTCACATTTTCTAAGAATTTGTATGTAACCGTTGAGTTAATTAATTTTAGTCTATGCTAATTCCCTATATCTTTCGACAATTCTCTATAATATCAATCTATATGAAATAATCGCAAAAAAAAAAAACTGAAAAAACACCTAAAAAGAGCTAGAAGCCTAGAACTGACACTGTGGAGACGAGTACAAACAATATTAGTCGTCTGGTCTTAAGAACTGACACACCTAACGCTACCAATGTTGCTGATGACTCCATCTCAGGTTTGTACACCTAATCTAACTTTAAATAACATATTATCAACCATTTTCTAAACTCTGTACCAGCACTTATCTTATCCTCATTGACAATCTGTTACTCATACAGAAAATGCCGCACGGTTATCTCGACAGAATCGGATGCTCCTACACGATCATCAAAACCGGCGCCGATATCCTCAGGAGGTTAGTCATTGGAATTGTGTAATCATAAATATTTACTGAGCATCAGGTCGTACAATGTACATTATAGTGTATTGTGTCTTCTGTAAATCTATTTTCCCATCTTATAACTCAAACATTTTTATTGTTCTCCCTAGCTTACATCCAACCATTAAAAAGCGATGGAGAGGAAGACTGTTCACATAACCATGTACAAATATCACGAACCAAGTTAGTCATACATTTAAATACTAACAGGCTGTGGTAACAAAAATCTCTAATTGCTTGCAGAAGCATATGTTCCCACCAACACACTTATTGGATTGGACCGTCCATGGCTCTCTAAGAGTTGAGTTATCTATCAAATCGGACTCATCACGAATCATGCCTCGAGACAAAGACAATTACATAGGTACCCTAAAGTTATTTTGGACAAATTAATCAAATCTTCCCACAAGACTACCGGTTCTAAGAATTATAACATTGCCGAGTCTGCAAGAAAAATCTGATTTGAAAAAATATGATAAAAAAATATACAAAACATACTATAAACACTAAAAGTCTTGATCAAAATTATATAAAGGATTGTTCCAAAATATGTTAAAATAAGATAAAGTTTAACTTGGAATCTACACATAATTTATTTATATAATTCAGAAAAATATGTGATTTACTGGTATAATTAAACTAAAATAAATATTAAGAGAAAGAAAATAATTATATTTTTAAAAATTTATTATAATTAGACAAGTATATAATCACTCAAATGAATACTAAAACAAATAGTTAAAACTAAGTTAAATATTTTAAATAAATTTATTTATTCGCCCGCCCGCCCGTAGGGCGGGTATACCCTAGTATAATATTATTTGAGAAGTCACTTTCTTATGTGTCGCGCTCACGTTAACTCTCACGACGGTTGATTACATAGTTACCCTTAATGAGTTGGTAGATTTTAAGATTTTTATTTTTTATTTAGTTTCCTTTTTAACTTTTTCCAAATAACATATATGATAAAAAGAAAATATTTCTAAAATTTTAAAACAAATTTAAAAAAGAAAATATATGTATATAATAAGACTTTATTTAAAAGGAAAGTTCACAAAATAATAATATCTCCATTAATATATATTTTTAAATAACATAAAATATATTTTCAAAATAATAAAATTATATCTGTTCATGAACATTCAAAAATTTATCAGTTACACTTTATTTTCTAATATTACTTAGAAGTCAACACATAATTTGATAAATATTATGAAAATACATGTATATATAAGCGATAAATAAAACTAATTTGATTTGACTTAACTAAAATAAAGAGTTAATAAATATTATAAAAATACATGTATATTTAAGCGATAAATAAAACTAATTTGATTTGACTTAACTAAAATTAAAAGTAATTATACTTCAATTTTAAATTTAAAAATATATTTAACTCAATATACTCACAAAATCAATGACTCGACTAATCTAATTTATATCCAAAATTAAACATCTAACTACAATAAGAACATATAATTTATAATAATAATAATAATAATAATCTATTTAATTTTATACATATAAATTAGAGGTTGACTCAAAGCATATTAAAAAGAAAAAGAAAATATTAACCAATTACAATTTAATTCTTTTGTACAATTTATATATATGCATGAGACTTCAAAATATTATCATTATATTCATTTATTTAATTTTGAATCAAACACTTCAGCTTATTATTTATTTCAATTTAAGCATAATATATATTAAGTTATACATAATTTAACTATAATATATTTACATATCTAAAAATAAATACATATCTAAGACAATAACCAACCGAAATGAAAATAAGAAAATTAATCAAAATTTTATTATAGCTGAATTCAAAAATAGATATTATCCAATATACCAAATTGATAACCAAATCGACTATTGATCCAAAAATTAATTAAACCTACAATAATATATCCAAAAGTCATATGTATAATTAAAATAATATAATATTTATTAGTATAAATTATGCATATGTTTATTCAAAACTAAAATTAAATATCAGTCAATTATTATAAAAATTTACTTTTATGAATATTCATACCCGTGCATGAGCACGGGAAAATCACCTAGTGTGAGACTTAAATCATAAACATTGTGAGAATCTTCTTTTATATATATATATATATGTTACAAAAAAAAAATATATATATATATATATGTGTTTATATTAAATTACTGTGGTCATGGACGAACCCACACTATAGCTACTAAGGTCATTTGACATCACAAAAATATGGTAAAATGTTGTTTTTCTATAGGATATTGTCCAAAACTCAATATCAAAATTAGTAAAGTATGTTGATTGACCCCCAAAAACCATGGTTCGAACCCACTAGTGACACCTGAAATAATTTTTGACCCCAGACTTAGTTATTCTTGGGTCCCCTGATTGTGGTCAAGATATGTGACTAGGTGATTATTAAATAACTCCCTAAAGACTTCTCTCACTATTCACTATGTTGGTTGTAGGGTGACTAAAGAGGAAGATTAAGATCGATGGGGTGTAAGTAAATGGATGTGAGGCAGACATTGCCGATGTCAAAAAAAGAGTCAGACATATTGCCATTTTTTGTATCTAGATACTTGATTTAGATAGTAGTTGCCAAATAGAGACAAACTCAACAAATCAAGAAAGAACAAGGGAATGTTTATTCTGGTCAGATAAGATATGATTCACAATCAGTCTCATGTGAACTTCTCATTTACTTCCTCCACATCTTTACTTTTCAGCCATTTTCTATTAATGCTAACAAAATGTTGCAATTCATCACATTAGCTTATGTTTAATTTTACAGCCGATATCTTGATTTCTGCATTAGATAGCTGTAGGCAGAGCTCCCTTACAAATTATTTGTCTTCTCTCACCAATAATTAAACCATTACTGTTACAAATACAAATAAGGGCAAAATCCAAACAGAAAAAGGACAATACAAATAACCATAAACTTGATATGAATAGATCCATTTATCACACTTTCAATTTATAAACAAAAATTAAGCTCATACTAAACAGTATTTGGAAATACGAGAGCTTTTTTTTTTAGTTTCAAGCCGACCGGATGTTTCTATAGCTCCGACATCGGCTTGTTTAATTTGCTTTGGTTTTATCTTTTTGATTTGCTTTCTTTATGGTATTTGATTTGTTTGTTTGCCAATTTATTTTGAATTTGATAAAGTTTTGGATTGTTCTTTTGTATTATTCTTCTAATGGATTTGGAAAAACAAAAACTTCGGTTCAATTGAATCTTTTAGAAAAGGTAATTGACAGATCTATTGCGGATGGTGGCGACGGGTCTTACCGGCTTCAAGCGTTGATGATTCTTCACTTGGTGGTGATGGAATTCTTGCTGCAAACTATGGTTACTTTGAAAGTTAGCAGATATTTCATGGAACAGTAATCTCTTTGACTATGTTATTATCAGAACAATATAAAGAGTTGTCTTCTTTCATTGGCTCCTACTGGAGTAATAAAAAGAGTAGCAATCGTTGTCAACTAAGTCTGCAGCGTGGTGTTTCTGGATTAAAACGAAGATTATCTCTTATGGGATTTAACTATTCTAAAAGTAGATTTGAAGCTTTTACTTGAAAATTTTTAGTTATCCATACGGAAAGATGTGTTAGTTTACTTTGGATCCTTATCGGCGTACCTGTTTTCTATGTTTGTTTTGCTCGTTTTTATTGTTAAGAATCATTTGCCTAAATGGATTAATAATACAATTCAGCGTTAAAAAAATATTGGAAAATATTAGTTGAGAATTAACACCTCATATATTTTATTTTACAAAACGCTAACAACTAAATAAATACGAGGTCTTCTTATTACAACCAACTAAGATTACTAGAATTTCGTCTTAACTAATCATTTGTTAGCAATATTTTACCTTAATCAATATGATCCTTATTGGTACACTATCAACATTACCAACTGCTACTATCACTGGTCAAACAGCAGACCAACGACCAATCGGTTTATTATATAAGACTCGCGTTACATTATATTACAAAGATTCCATGATAGCCAATAATACGAAATAAAAATGAAAAAAAAAATCATTCTCTATTTTTCAACAAAAACAAAAAGGAGAAAATGATCATTAAAAAGGTAAAAAAGAGGAAGGCTATGCCATCTGTCATCCTATGTAGCCGTTGCACACCTTCCTCATTCTTTTTTAAATACTCTAAAACATTTCCTCATACGCTCCTAACAAGTCTTTTGAGTTTTCTTGATGTTATTGTGAGAAGAAGATCAATGCAACAAGAAAGAGTCTTGATGATGTCTTCATCTTCTTCTTCCTCCACAGCCACAAGCAACAACGAAACCGACTCCTCCGACGATTCTCTCAGCCCCTCCGCCTCCTCAAAAAGCTTCCTCCTCACCACTCTCCCTCCTCCCACCACCGGCGCGTACAAGCCACTCGCCGTCCTCTCCGCTCACCTCAGCTCTGTCTCCTCCTTATCCCTCTGTGGCGAGTTCTTGCTGAGCGCCTCTCAGGGGAAAGACATCATCGTCTGGCAACAGCCAGATCTCAAGATCTTCTCCAAATTCGGACAAGGAGACGGGTCAGTGAAGGCTTTAGTCAGCGTGGGGAACAAAGTCTTCACGGCGCATCAAGACAGCAGGATAAGAGTCTGGAAAGTGTCGCGGAGAAGCTCAGAGAACGCCTTCAGGCTTGTGGATACGCTTCCCACGACGAAAGATTACTTGGGGAAGTTTATGAAACAGAGTAACTACGTTCAGACGAGGAGGAACCATAAGAGGCTATGGATCGAACACGCGGATAGTATCTCGTGCCTTGCGGTCCACGGTGGGATAATCTACTCAGGGTCGTGGGATAAGACGCTTAAAGTGTGGAGATTGTCGGATTTAAAGTGTCTTGAGTCTATCAAGGCGCATGATGATGCTATTAACGGTCTTGTTGCTGGTGATGGGAGAGTGTACTCTGCTTCTGCGGACGGGAAGATCAAGATTTGGGGGAAAGAGAAGAGTTCTTCTTCTTTGTCACATGTTCTGAAGACGACTTTGGAGGGTCATGCGGAGGTTTCGGTGAATGCAGTGGTGGTTTCAGGAGAGGGGAAGTGGGTTTACGGAGGAGGGTCAGATGGGTTTGTGATGGGGTGGGAGAAGAGTGAGAAAGGAGGAGACTTTGAGGAGTGGAGATTAGGGTTTGAGATGAGAGGGCATAAGATGGCGGTTTTGTGTATGTGTGTGGTTGGGGAGATGGTGTGTAGTGGATCTGCTGATAAGAGTATTGGGTTGTGGAAGAGGGAAGAGAGTGGCAGGCTTTGTAAATTTGGAGTTATACAAGGGCATGAAGGTCCGGTTAAATGCTTGCAAGCTTCTCCCAATAGTGTTGGTGCTGGGTTCATGCTTTACAGTGGAAGTCTTGACAAGAGCATAAGGGTTTGGTGGGTTTCAAAACAGGACAATGTAGATGAAGAGATGAAGAAAACAAGTTTTAAGACATTGTTGATGCAACAGGGATGAGTAAAAAATTTCTTTTTTTTGTGGGTTTTCTTCACATACGTTTTGGTTTATATTTGTAATTTGTAATTCAGTTTGTAAATTCAAGAGTTTTTACCAAGATATAAATGATATTGATTCGTTTTGATAGACTTGTGTCTCCTGAAATCAGCTGAAACCTTTGTGTCTACCTACTCTTTTGGTCCTAAGCTATGTGATGATGGCTTCTGCGTTGGACAAACTATTAGAGTTCAGTTAACTTTTTGAGCTTTGATCACCGTCCAATTATCAAAAGTTATGCAACTTTCTCAATCATTATCATGCCTTAACCATGTCCAATTAAAGTTTTTAATTATTTAAGCAGATGCCCCATCATAATGGACCAACCTGGTGTTTTGAAAGTGAAGCATATACCCATTGTTTATTCCCAAACATAATCAACAAAAAGCAGAGTTCATTACTTTTCAATTATAAAAATGAGATGAGAAAGCTTTGAAGGGATGCATGTAGCCAAAACAGAAGTGCTAACATGTGTGCATATGCCTTACTTTATGAAGTTGGAAGAGATTAGGTAAAATGTGATTAAAACCACTCTAGAAAGAAACATTATCATATTACTATGAATAGTTTACTATGAAACATCATCATCAAAAAGAGTAGCCATACTCGTGTATATGCACTAAATGTGAAACAAAAACCCTAGTTTGAATTTCTATAGGCATCTTAATGACTTATCTTAAACTAAAACATCAAAACATCCCCGAGAACTATAGATTACTCGATCTACTTAGATGAGAAATTGACCTTCCTGTTCTGATAATCATCTCTTATAGGCCTTGAGTTTCTGTAGTTAGTGTTGTATCCACAAGATTCATCTCTTTCTCTATTTCGCCTTCCCCAACCATCACTTGATCGTTTCACATCCCATTCTCTTCTATTCGTCTCACTCACTCTACTTGTCTGCCAACCGCCTGCACTAGCCCCATACTCTCTCCGAGTTGTATTGTCAGGTACAATTCCAGCTTTCCATGAATTATAACTCCTTGGCTCTCTATAATCCTGACTACATCTTGTACGACGACGCCACTCATTCATCTCCAAATCTCGTTTTTCCCATCCATCACTGCCCCAACCTTTATCATCATCCCACACTTTACCAGAGCAACCACCCCAAGTATTATCTTCTGTTATCTCCTCTCTACAACTAGGCTTAGCTTCCCAAGGATTGTCAAGCATTTCATCCTCTTTCGCTGGCACACTTTCAGAACCTCTCGCCTTCTTGTTCTGTTGTCCTGACGTATCCCATCCATCGTTTCCCTGGCCCCATCTGCCATCCCCAGACGTTATCTCATTTCCTTCCTCGTCTCCACAACTAGCCTTAGCTCCCCACGACCTCGTCCTATCATTCAGATGATCACTACTACACTCTGCTACATTCCATCCATTCCCATTCTTCCCCAAACCACAATCAACATCACGAACTTCCTCACTACCTTCCCACGGAACCTTCAACATCCGAGTCTCTTCAATAGGGACAAGATTACTACAACCACTCCAACTCCTATCTCTCCTCCCTCGTTTCAAACCAGACTTCACATCATCAGGAGGAGCAAAGTAAGCCTCTTCTAACTCCCTAATCAGTTCAGGATCAACCCTAGTGTCCCAATCAACTTCACTAACGTAAAGATCCGGATCAGGCAAAGAGATATCACAGTGAACTCCATTAACTTGAGACCAAAACCGTTTCTTTTCATTGTTGAAAGTCTCTTGACAAGCGGAATCATCCCAAGTGATGACGTTACCATTGTACCAGCTCTTGAAGTTAGTAGCTTCAACAACTTTTGGCCATGGCACTGATCCAATCACTTCGCAGAATCTCTTCTCCCACACTGGAATCCCATCTTCTTCACCATAACCTTTATACAAAGAAAATTCGAAAACACACAGATAATCTAGTGAACAGTAGTTCTTCAAACGATTGTAGGAGACGGAACTAAAGCTAATTAAGATCAGATGAATGTGAAAAGGTTAAATGGGAAGGAGGGAGACTACCATAGGAGGAAGAAGAAGGTCTTTCGCTGTACCATCGGGAAGGAGATCTGCGACGGTTGAATCTGGATCGGTTGTTCCATTTTCCCATCGAGAAATCTCAATGGATAAGATTGATTGATATTTTAGAATCGTTGGGATCGGAGAAACTAGGGTTCGCGGCGGGAGAATTCGGGAACGACGGAGAGAATTGGAAATTGTATGAGGAGGAAGTAGTCTCGGTCGGTGGCGTCTATTCAACTTCTGGTTCTGTAACGGCTTGAATTTATTATGTTTGGGCTATAAATGGGCCTAATATGAAGTAGGTGTTGTGGCCTTACAAATATATATATTATAATAATTTATTGATATTTATTTTAAATTTTAAATTAATTTATAATTTGTAGGTATAATTTATATTAATAATATTATATTAATTTAATTATATATATAATTTTAGATATGTTATATTTTGTCTGTTTTATTGTTTTTACGGTTGGTTTAGTTATCATTTGGATATATTAGATTCTATCTATTTCTTTGAATTCAACTATAATCTTTTTTAACCTAAATATAGTATTTTTTTGATTAATTGTCCTATTTGCATTTATGCCGGTTGTTATCTTAGAAATATAAGTATATCTAGTAAGATTATGTATAACTTAAGATTTTTTGTGCTTAGAAAGAAAAAAATAAAAACTAAATTTTCTGATTCTAAATTACATACATAAGTAACTAATATATTTTTGGAAGCTTATGAACACATATCAATATTTACAATATTTAGAGTGATTGGATGAAAAACTAAAATTTATTTTAAATAATTTTATAAATAAGGATTCTGGTTTGCTTAAGTATTTTGATTATGGTTAATTAAGTTCCACAAACACAAAAACATAAAATTAAAAATCAAAAGAATTATTAAGAAAACGTATAATTTTAACAATTAAAACAATTATATCTACTTCGTTAAATTATATAGTGTTATGATATTTTAAAATAATTGTAGTTATTTAATCAAAAAATGGTTATTATTAAAATTTATTTTTAGTTTTATTTTTAATATCTGTTAATATATGCAGTAAAAATGTTATTGTTTTAGAAACTATATTATATAAGTAAAATATAATTTAAATGTCAAAAATACAAATTATAAAAAAAATCAATTAAACATATATCAGTTTATGTTACTTAATTATTTTATGTAATCATCTAATAAAATAGATAGATATATACCAAAAAAAACAATTACTATGAATATATATATATATATATATTACTGTCTAAAATTATTTTTTTAAAGAAAAAAAATATTTCTTTTTCTAATATCAAGATTAGTTGTGTGAAATTTTTTTATGGAATCACATTATATATAAATATTGTTTTTCATCTAAGAAGATATAGATATGAAGTATTTTATTACTTCAAAAGTATATTTTATGTTATTTAAAATATATTTAAATTAAATATTACTATTTTGTGAACTTTCATTTTTTTATGAAACCATATTTCTATATACTTCTATTTTCGTTTTAAATTTTGTAAACTTTATAAATGTTTCCTTTTTATTTTATATTGTTATCTAGAAAATTTTGAAAAAGAAATAATAATCTTTAAATTTATTTTTTAATTCATTAAGGGTATCATAGTAATCAACCATCATGAAAGTTAACGTGAGCACGACACATAAAAAAGTGACTTCTCAAATAATATTATAGAGATTTGGCGGAAACGAATATTTTAGGCTTTATAAACATACAAAAATGAGCCTAATAGAGTAAGCACTGTGACCTAGTTAACATAAAGTTCGGCCGATAAGAATATTGCACCAGCCATGATTTGACCCATCTTTGGAGCATGAACCCATACGGCACCAAAGTTTTTCGTTTTGATGTTAAAACTTAAAACTCTACAACATGCAGATCTAAATACTAAGAATAGTTTGGCTTTGATAAATTATGTAAAATATTGGAGAAAATACTTACATTAGATGTGTGCATGACGGAAATAGTATCTTGTATGGCAGATCAGGGTAATTCAATCGAACGTAATTCTCATAAGACGTATAGAATTACTTGATGTATAATAATATAACTAATCAGCGTTCAAAAAATAATTTGAAAACAACCAGACAAGTTCGGTTCCTACTAAGCCAATGTTGTCAGTTTTCTTCGTTTTTGTTTTGTTTTGGCTCCTATGCATCTTTTTTTTTCTTTTTGATCAAAAGCTCCTATGTATCTCAGTATTTAATTTAAATTATAGAAAGAATGTGCACTTTTATTGTTATAGAACATCTCTGAACCTCAAATTCTCAAATTTTGAGATTTTTTATCATTTCAAACCAATCTCAAATTTTGAAGTTGTGAATAGGGGCGGATCAATGATTAGTTTTGATTAGGGGTACAATTACAAACACTGTCTATACCTCTGATAATTTGAAAGTTTTAACAGAGACACAATTAAAAATCTCTATAAAATTACACCAATTTTACAAATCTATGGTGGGCAGCTGCCCCTGGTACTGCCCATGTAGTTCCGTCAGTGGTTGTGAATAGTGAAACCTCAAATTTGAAGTTTCATTATTCAAAACCTCAAAACTACTATTCATTTCTTTTTACTCTTTCCAATTATTTTTTTCACAAATATATTTATTAACTTTATTTAGAATAATTTAAATATACCAAAATAAAATAAAATAAGATAAATATTATATAACATTAAAATAAAACTCACACAGTAGAAATATACAGTATATATAATCTAAAATAAACAAAATTAAACAAACCTACCACAAATTAAAACAAATTACATTTCTTACAAGTGATATCAAAATTTGATATTTTATACGTAACTTTCCAAAATTTATATGTAAGTATATTATTTTCTTATATATATAATTTATATTATCTTTTATTATATAGTATTATAATATTATATGTTTTATAATATATTAAATGTATGTTTATATGTAATTATGAAGTTTTATCATTATTAGTACTTTTTGTTAATATTAAGGATTAAAATGCAAATAGATAAAAAAAGTTCAAGATTTTTCGAGGATTTATGGTTGGAACAATAACTCTCGAATCTTCATTTTGAAGTTTTGCTCTCCTTAAAAATAATGTAGTGGGTTTGAGAGAGAGAGAGAGAGAGAGAGAGAGAGAGAGAGAGAGAGAGAGAGAACATCAAACAAAGGAGACAGATACAAAAGTTCTAGTAAAATTGGGCTCTCTATACACCACAAATCTCTTAATTCACTTCATATCATATTTCTTCCTTATCTCTCCTCCCCACACATCACTGCTTTCCCACCAAAATATGACAAATTCCTAATTTCACATTTTGTTAAGGATATCTACCCAATTCACCCTGTAGAGATAGAGAGAGTGAATCAGATTTGGCAATGACAAGTCGAGAAAGGAAATCTTGGCTCTTATTATGGGGTTTGTTTAGGTATCCCCTATATATTATCTGAGAATCATTTAAAAAGTTGTAACCTTAAGTTTGTAAGAATTAAAAATAACCTCAATTCTACGTGACATAGCTCTTTGGCTTCTATTCTCAAATCTCAAGGATTCTAGAGCATGTGATATAATGTATAGTTTAAAAATAATATTATCTAGCAATATAATATTCTGTAGGCTATAGTTGGTCGCATATATCGAATATTTATTGTTTTACATGCTTTCCTTAAATAAAACCTACGGAATTACCTAATGTGATCAATATATATATATGACAATTAATGATTTTAAACAATAAAGATTTGATAACAATCTGTATACTTTTTTCATTTTGTTTATTTCTTTATTATTAAAATAAATTACACAATTACATTAATCATATAATAAAAATCTATGTTTTTTTGTGTATGTTGTATTTCAAATTTTTCAAAATGAGTATAAATTACTAAAACTGTTAAAAGTCCCACATAAACTTTTAAGATCAAGGTTTTAATTTTTTTTTCTATACTAAAATATAATGATTATAAGACCATATGAAGAAACAATTTTAGTTTATATATATTTAATATCATTTTAATTAAACTATACATCGTATGAAAATACATACTTATATTTTGATATTTACCTTGAACATATATTGAAAAAGGTAATATTTTAATTTTGAAATATGTCATTGTTTTTTTAAATGATTATAAATTATTGAAACTACTAAACATCTCACATTAAAAAAAATTCGTTGGTGTAAAGTTTTGTTACACAAATATGCAAATAATCATAAAATCATATGAGTAGAAACCTCATTTAATTAATATCCATATTAAAAGTGTGTTATATTACTATGTTTATATCATTTAAATTTAATTATATATCATATACAATATATAAGATTGATTATTTTGATTTATTTANTCACATTAAAAAAAATTCGTTGGTGTAAAGTTTTGTTACACAAATATGCAAATAATCATAAAATCATATGAGTAGAAACCTCATTTAATTAATATCCATATTAAAAGTGTGTTATATTACTATGTTTATATCATTTAAATTTAATTATATATCATATACAATATATAAGATTGATTATTTTGATTTATTTACCCTAATTATGAATAAACAAGAGTAATAGTTAAATTTATATGTATACGCCAATTTATTACATAATAGTAACTGCTTTCTTAGTTATTTAATATATATTTATTATTTTATTATTTATAATAAGCAGAAAAATATAAAATAAATAATAAATATAAAATACTTATTGTGCATAAAGTGCAGATCTTAACCTAAGTATGTATCTCTTTAATTATTTTAAATCTTAAGTATTTTCTAAAACAAACGAAATGAGAATAAAATTCAAAATAAATATTTATATCGAGTAATAACCAAAATATAAAAAAAAACATAGCAAGAGAAAAATGGAAGATAAATAAAACTGACACGTGAACGTAAACTTTTCAGAACCATAATTAATTTTTAAATTGTTAAATCATGATATAAAACTGAGTTTAATTTGTAAATTGCAGGAGAACAAAATTCACCCACTAATTTAAGGGAAATCATTGAGAAATTAACCTTTGAGAGCACGTTTCGACCAAAAAAAGGAAAGAGAAAATATAAGGAAGGAAAGAAACGAGACCCAAATGGAAAGAAAGAAATTATGACGGGATCTGGGAGATTATGAAGAGATAGAGGAGTTAAAACTTTCCTTTTGCTACCGTTGCCAGAGGCCGGTAAAGAGAATCGCCTCCCACTTGAGGGATTTAAAAAAGGCAAAAATCGATACACTGAAAATGCACATTCTATCTATGATTCAAATTAAATACTGAGATACATTGGAGCTTTTGATCAAAAAAGAAAAAGATACATAGGAGCCGTAAAAAACAAAAACGAAGAAAACTGACAACTTTGGCTTAGTAGGAACCGAACTTGTCTTGTTATTCTTAAAACTATATTTTGAACGCTGATTTGTTATATTATTATACATCCAGTAATTCTTTACGTCTTATGAGAGTTACGTTTGATTTGATTGGATTACCCTGATCCGCCATATAAGATATATTCTTGAGGATACTATTTCCGTCATGCACACATCTGATGTAAGTATTTTCTCCAATATTTTACATAATTTATCAAAAGTCAAAGTAATCTTAGTATTTAGATCCGGATGTTGTAGAGTTTTAAGTTTTAACATCAAAACGAAAAACTTTGGTGCCGTATGGGTTCATGCTCCAAAGATGGGTCAAGTCATGGCTGGTTCAATATTCCTATCGGCCGAAGTATATGTTACAGTGCTTACTCTATTAGGCTCACTTATGTACTGTTTATAAGGCCTAAAATATTCGTTTCCGCCCAATTATATATCTTTATAAAGCCACAATGTCTACTTCATATGAGGCCCATTTACAACCCAAACATAATAAATTCAAGCCGTTAAGATCTGATATAAATATTATTAAATTCTGTTGTTTCTAAGTGTAGAAATTGGATTTTGTTTGCAGATTCATACCACAAGCCAGTCTTCTCCTATGCAAGCATACAATCAGGCTATCAATGACTTGGACAAGGAGCTTGACTTTCTCAAGAGCCAATTTGAGGTACCAACACAAGTGTCTAGAGTCCTGTTCAGTGTTTTTTTTATTAGATGAGACCCAACTTGAAAGTATGATTATCCGTTTCTCTGTTCCTACTCGTGGCCTTACGATTTAGTCTATTGTGTGTTTCCAGGCAGAGGTTGCCAGGTTCTCGAATCCGTACTAAGAGGAGTTCAGAGTTTTCGTTATCTAAGCACCATCCAGAAGACTTGTAATGAGCTTAGTTTTCTTGTAATTTTGTTTCAGCTCTATGTTTTGGGTACCATTTTGCGGCAGCTTGCAAGTAGTGCTTGGATTTAACCTTTATCTTTACTATTTTAGCTACAAAAGCCTTTTAGTGTTTCAGTTATAGTACAGAGTGTTTTTAAATTGTGGGCACTTTGAAGATGGTTGCTACTCTTCCAAGTAAGTTATTCGTAGGATGGTGAACTCATCTTCTAGCCAACCTTTTGTACGCTGCTGAATAATCTACATCGATTGTGTGGTTGGAAAAATCTGAGCAAAACAGAACATCACTTATGGGACCCAGCTCTGGACATTGCTGTCAGTCGTTGAGATCAGTGGTTAGCCTGCTACTATCCCTTCCTCCTCCTCTTCCAACCATCACCAGCCCAAACTCTCCATCCAGTGATTTTAAGTACTGTGAATGTCTTTGTAGAGTTTGTGAGACGCTTCTCCATGTAAGATAAACACTCTTCCTCCTACAGCTACATATCGTTTGTAGAACTCAACTAAACACTCGTCACAAGCTCACGCTCGTTCTGTTCAAGATGCTGCTGCGTTTTTGTGTGTTCTGAGAGCTCTTAGTCTCCAAAGAAACGTTCACAGCAGGTTGTCGAGCCACGTGTGCAGCAAAGGCTAGTGCCTCGGTCGTCTCTGCCACCTATGAATACGATGGACGATTTAGGTCTCCAAGCCTCTTCTGTTTGCCCCCAACGACCCGTCTGTTATCGTCACTGAATCATGACTCTGACCTGCTCCTCCACCCTTTATCAGTGTGGCGACAGTCTCATTTCTGCTCCACCATATCAATAGCGAAGAATATGGACTCTGGCTCACGTTCTCCATGGCAGGTCTCCATAAGGTTGAGCCTGGAACTAATGTTATGGGGGACTATGTATACCAATCAAGACTTGAAAGCTCAGTTGTTGGATCGAGCGCTATGATGTGCACATGCACTCGCTTTCTGGCGGGTTTAATAATGTACCATGATGATGACCTCGAATGGTGAGTAGACCCACTGTGAGGACAATAGCCATTGTTGACGCTGACGCAGCCTTCTGCGGCACAAAAAATACACTACACAGTAAATTCATCTTTTCTGTTACTGTTGCTAAAATAAAAAATCAAAAACACGGCGTCTAAAAATTGGAGACTTTTGTGACGCCATAAATTCCGGCGACCAGAAAGTTGGAGTACGCGGATGTTTTTATAAAGCCAGCGATACAAATTTAAAAGACGCCGCCGATCGTTGCGTCTTTTATATAATATTTCCTTCGTGTTTTTTAGCCGCCGATCGTTGCGGCAGCGTCAAAGAAACGAACATGGCTAATAACGAAGAAGATGATCGATTTAAATTCAAATGGGATAACGAATCGACCATAAGCTGCAAAATAGACCATAATACATTCCTTCTAGAAGGGTTTGTTTTGACAAAGGTCCAACGTTAAAGGTCAAATACATGATTTTCTTTCTAAAAGGGTTTAATTTGACTAAAGTGAAAACTTGAAGGTCTTTATTGATATATTTCTCAAGCAAAAATTAGAAAACCATCCGTCTCCTCAAAGATCTCTCGATCAAGTCTTCTCAAGTGAGCGACTACGACGAGGACGAATCACACTTCTCTGTCCGCTCAGATACTCCTTACTCTGTATGTTCACTTTCTTCTCCTCAAACTATATTGCTCTGTTTTGACTTGAGATGATTTCGAACATGTTCTTGTTTCGATGCTGAAAAGTTTCTGTAAAAATGAGCTTTTATATTATTTTTCCACGTTTTTGTTCCAAGTCAAATACCATTTCATCTATCTCGACTACAATTCCGAGTAATATCTATGGAACCGTTAAGTAGTTTAGTTAGAAGGCTTATTGTATAATCAGTTTAACACTTACATGTTTAACTCTTGATGACTTGCCACCATTGTAACACTTTTCCCATCTGAATGTACTGCAGGATCGAAACTTAATTTGGCAATAATGGATGAATCTCCTCTGGAGCATCAAAGTCAAACTCTTGGTAAATAAAACTATCTCTACTTTCTGGTGCCATTGTATTTATTCATTCTCTGAATATATATACCACTTCTTTTTGTCCATATATTCAACTAGACGTTTTGTTTAGAGTGGTGGAACGGTTTTGTTAAGACGATTGTGTTAAGCTAACATATGCAATAAAGTTCACTGATTTATTCGACGGCATATTGTGGTTTGTGATCTGCTGGATCAAAATAATATCAAAAAAATTTGATTTGTTTGTTAAGAATTGATAATGACTACTATATGTTCCTACTTCACATTTGGTTTCAGACCAAGAGAACGAAATAGTTACTGAAGGTAGCGCGGTTGTGCATGGCGAGCCTTCTCAAGACGGTAGTGTTCCTCCCAAAGTTGATAGTGAAGCGGAAGTCCTGGATGAGAAAGTGAGTAAGCAGATCATAAAGGAAGGTCACGGTTCCAAACCATCCAAGTACTCCACATGCTTCTGTGAGTACCCTTAGCTTTCCCTTTCTACACTTTTGGGTTTATTGATTTGCTACACTTAATCTTCTTGGTTTATCTTCCCTTTGTGGTGGACTCTCTTGACTGAGTTCAGAGATTTTGTTAGTTATCAACTTATCATCCACATGGAATTGGAATTATTGTGGTCACGTAGAAGAGGGTTGAAATGTGGTATAAATTTTGTTAACTGGCGGTTTTTGATAAAAATAAAGTACTTAGAAATGTTTCCTTTGGGTGTTGAGGAACAGTTAATCCAACGTTTCCTTGAGTAAATCTTCTACAATGTTATTCATTTGTTCGAGTGTTTTTACCTATCTGACCAATTTCATCTTTGGGTCATAGTGCACTATAGGGCATGGACCAAACACACGCAGCACAAATTTGAGGATACATGGCAAGAGCAGCAACCTATTGAATTGGTTCTAGGAAAAGGTATGTAGCTATCCATTATTTACTCTACATCTGAGCAGCTTGAGTTTCGTGGGAATTTAATGAAAAGAATATTTGGGAGGAAAGAAATTGAGTTTCATTGTTTTGTTTCGAAGCCATGTTAATTATACTATACAGTTTTCTAACGAGATTGTGCACTAAAGAGTGAGATGTTGTCTGTGAAACAGAGAAAAAAGAAATGGCCGGTTTGGCCATCGGCGTTTCTAGCATGAAGTCTGGTGAACGTGCACTCTTACATATTGGCTGGGAACTCGGATATGGGAAAGATGGCAACTTTTCTTTTCCGAATGTTCCTCCTATGGCGGATTTGTTATATGAAGTTGAAGTTATTGGATTTGATGAAACAAAGGAGGCAAGTTCTTATCTTTAATATCATGAGTAGTTTCTTCTTTCCTTACACAACTAAGTTTTATCCCAAGCTCCCTGCTTACAGCTAACGCTTAAGACGATGGATTGTACAGGGAAAGGCTCGCAGTGATATGACTGTGGAGGAAAGGATTGGTGCAGCAGACAGAAGGAAAATGGATGGGAACAATCTGTTTAAAGAGGATAAACTGGAGGAGGCCATGCAACAGTATGAAATGGTTATATATCTTTTCTCTCTTTCTTTCAAGTACACTGAGCTAGTCTTTGTCAAAACTCTCGTTGCTCCTTTCGGATTTTGATTATGGTTTTGGTGTCTCAGGCCATTGCATACATGGGGGACGATTTTATGTTTCAGCTGTATGGGAAGTACCAGGATATGGCTTTGGCAGTTAAGAACCCATGCCACTTAAACATGGCAGCTTGCTTGATCAAGCTTAAACGATACGATGAAGCAATTGGTCACTGCAACATTGTAAGACGCATCAAATCATTCCCTGGAAGAAGATATCATTATTTTTTCTCTAATCAAGATGTAAAACTTGTCAGGTGTTGACAGAAGAAGAGAAGAACCCAAAAGCGTTGTTCAGAAGAGGGAAGGCCAAGGCAGAGCTAGGACAGATAGATTCAGCTCGTGAAGATTTTCGAAAAGCTCAAAAGTATGCTCCTGATGACAATGCGATCAGAAGAGAGCTACGAGGAATTGCAGAACAAGAGAAAGCTGTGTACCAAAAGCAAAAAGAGATGTACAAAGGAATGTTTGTAGGGAGAGAAGAAAGTGGTGCTAAGGGAAAGAGCCGTAACTGGTTGATAATGCTATGGCAATGGTTGGTATCACTCTTCAGTAGGATCTTCGGACGTCACAGAGTTAAAGCAGATTAATATTGTAATGAAAGCTTAAACAAATTCAACAATAAAAGGTAAACTCTTAATTCTTCTATTATGTTGCAAATGAATTTGAGAGACATGGAGCTTCTTGACTTTTGATAAATTATGTAAAATATTGGAGAAAATACTTACATTAGATGTGTGCATGACGGAAATAGTATCTTGTATGGCAGATCAGGGTAATTCAATCGAACGTAATTCTCATAAGACGTATAGAATTACTTGATGTATAATAATATAACTAATCAGCGTTCAAAAAATAATTTGAAAACAACCAGACAACTTCGGTTCCTACTAAGCCAATGTTGTCAATTTTCTTCGTTTTTGTTTTGTTTTGGCTCCTATGCATCTTTTTTTCTTTTAAATCAAAAGCTCCTATGTATCTCAATATTTAATTTAAATTATAGAAAGAATGTGCACTTTTATTGTTATAGAACATCTCTGAACCTCAAATTCTCAAATTTTGAGATTTTTTGTCATTTCAAACCAATCTCAAATTTTGAAGTTGTGAATAGGGGCGGATCAATGATTAGTTTTGATTAGGGGTACAATTACAAACACTGTCTATACCTCTGATAATTTGAAAGTTTTAACAGAGACACAATTAAAAATCTGTATAAAATTACACCAATTTTACAAATCTATGGTGGGCAGCTGCCCCTGGTACTGCCCATGTAGTTTCGCCAGTGGTTGTGAATAGTGAAACCTCAATTTTGAAATTTCATTATTCAAAACCTCAAAACTACTATTTATTTCTTTTTACTCTTTCCAATTATATTTTTCACAAATATATTTATTAACTTTATTTAGAATAATTTAAATATACCAAAATAAAATAAAATAAAATAAGATAAATATTATATAACATTAAAATAAAACTTACACAGTAGAAATATACAGTATATATAATCTAAAATAAAAAAAAATTAAACAAACCTACCACAAATTAAAACAAATTACATTTCTTACAAGTGATTTCAAAATTTGATATTTTATACGTAACTTTCCAAAATTTATATGTAAGTATATTATTTTATTATATATATAATTTATATTATCTTTTATTATATAGTATTATAATATTATATGTTTTATAATATATTAAATGTATGTTTATATGTAATTATGAAGTTTTATCATTATTAGTACTTTTTGTTAATATTAAGGATTAAAATGCAAATAGATAAAAAAAGTTAAAGATTTTTCGAGGATTTATGGTTGGAACAATAACTCTCGAATCTTCATTTTGAAGTTTTGCTCTCCTTAAAAATAATGTAGTGGGTTTGAGAGAGAGAGAGAGAGAGAGAGAGAGAGAGAGAGAGAGAGAGAGAGAGAGAGAGAGAGAGAGAGAGAGAGAGAGAGAGAGAACATCAAACAAAGGAGACAGATACAAAAGTTCTAGTAAAATTGGGCTCTCTATACACCACAAATCCCTTAATTCACTTCATATCATATTTCTTCCTTATCTCTCCTCCCCACACATCACTCCTTTCCCCACCAAAATATGACAAATTCCTAATTTCACATTTTGTTAAGAATATCTACCCAATTCACCCTGTAGAGATAGAGAGAGTGAATCAGATTTGGCAATGACAAGTCGAGAAAGGAAATCTTGGCTCTTATTATGGGGTTTGTCTAGGTATCCCCTATATATTATTTGAGAATCATTTAAAAAGTTGTAACCTTAAGTTTGTAAGAATTAAAAATAACCTCAATCCTACGTGACATAGCTCTTTGGCTTCTATTCTCAAATCTCAAGGATTCTAGAGCATGTGATATAATGTATAGTTTAAATTAATATTCTCTAGCAATATAATATTCCGTAGGCTATAGTTGGTCGCATATATCGAATATTTATTGTTTTACATGCTTTCCTTAAATAAAACCTACGAATATTTTAGGCCTTATAAACAGTACATAAGTGAGCCTAATAGAGTAAGCACTGTAACATATACTTTGGCCAATAGGAATATTGAACCAGCCATGACTTGACCCATCTTTGGAGCATGAACCCATACGGCACCAAAGTTTTTCGTTTTGATGTTAAAACTTAAAACTCTACAACATCCGGATCTAAATACTAAGATTACTTTTACTTTTGATAAATTATGTAAAATATTGGAGAAAATACTTACATCAGATGTGTGCATGACGGAAATAGTATTCTCAAGAATATATCTTATATGGCGGATCAGGGTAATCCAATCAAATCAAACGTAACTCTCATAAGACGTAAAGAATTACTGGATGTATAATAATATAACAAATCAGCGTTCAAAATATAGTTTAAGAATAACAAGACAAGTTCGGTTCCTACTAAGCCAAAGTTGTCAGTTTTCTTCGTTTTTGTTTTTTTCGGCTCCTATGTATCTTTTTCTTTTTTGATCAAAAGCTCCAATGTATCTCAGTATTTAATTTGAATCATAGATAGAATGTGCATTTTCAGTGTATCGATTTTTGCCTTTTTTAAATCCCTCAAGTGGGAGGCGATTCTCTTTACCGGCCTCTGGCAACGGTAGCAAAAGGAAAGTTTTAACTCCTCTATCTCTTCATAATCTCCTAGATCCCGTCATAATTTCTTTCTTTCCATTTGGGTCTCGTTTCTTTCCTTCCTTATATTTTCTCTTTCCTTTTTTTGGTCGAAACGTGCTCTCAAAGGTTAATTTCTCAATGATTTCCCTTAAATTAGTGGGTGAATTTTGCGGTATTAACTGCAAATTTATTCTAACGGTGGTTGATCTGTTACCCTTGGTCATCTATTGTCACTGGAATCTATTATTTCTAAGGCGTATGGCTGAGAACCTCCACAAGGCTATTAGCGCGATGTCTATTGTGGATGACGATCCTATTATTCTTCCAGATGAGCCCCAATTCAGGGTTTTTGCAGCAAACGAGAACAGTCTAATGGGTCGTCTCTTGAACCCGGAGTGTCAAATAATGGCGAGGATAATTAACTATATGCCCACCGCCTGGAGGGTTTATGGAAGAGTCTGTGGCATAGCCCTATCCCGAGATAGGTTCCAATTCATCTTCCAGAGGGAAGAAGATCTCATCATTGTTCTGAATGATCGTCCATGGTCATATAACCATTGGACATTGCTGCTGGAAAGATGGGTTCCTTCTCCTCCCCGTGACTTCCTCAGCAAGTTAACGGTTTGGATCCGAATCAGAAACATCCCAGTAATTCACTATACCTCAGACACGATGTACGCTCTTGCAAAAAAGATTGGAGATGTAGAAGAAATAGCGTATGATCCAACAGCCTCTCAGACAACTGATTACATCAGAGCTCAAGTCACTCTCAATGTGGAAAACCCTGCGTTTGAAGCTAAGAATCTCTACCTCCCCTCTGGTGAAGTTACTGTCATCACGTATGAGTATGAGAAGATCCAAAAACGGTGTTTCTCTTGTTTTCGGCTTACTCATGAAAACTCTAGATGTCCTTATGGCAAAAGGAAGCCCAAACTGATTGAACAGAGCAAGTCTCCGCTGTCCCCCGCTGTTCCAAGTGTTGCAAGAGCACAGACGACCCAAGGTAATGAAGATGTCTGCAAAGTTGGGCCTCCAGGGTTCCCGCCAATGTTTCCTGAGCTAACTGGTGAAGAACATAGAATGGCGATCCAATATGTGTCGCATGCTGATGAGACAGAGAGAAGAGCAAGGATCTTGAGGGTTCAACAATCGATTGATGAAAGTCCTAGAGTTCATAACGTGATGTTGAGAATCTCTCATGACATTAATAAGAACAAAGGTCATGTATTTAACTACAATGCTCAAGACAAAGGGACCTCAGTGCATTCACGATTGGGTAAAGCTCCAGTCGTTTCTCTCAGCGAGCCGCAGGAAGCCAATTATGATTCAGAGAACTCGGTGGAGCAAAGCGTTTCCTCTAATCTTAGGGTCCAAGGTTCTACGGTTTTCAGACAGGGTATTTCTTTCCCGTCTGTCTCTACCGGTACCTTGCGTTCCAAGAAACGAGACAGGAAACGTCCCCCCGCATGGGTGAGAAGAACAAACCTAATCTGCAACCTGGTTCCCCCTTGGCGCATGTTACTAACCCGACAACAACCCCTGATGATGCAGAACAAAGGAAAGCAGATGATCATCCTTCCTCGTCTGCGATTGTATCTCCAAAACCTCAAAACATTACGGTGGCTTCCGATTTGAAGCCGCTGCCATCCCAATGAGCATTTGGAGCTGGAACTGTCAAGGAGCTGGAAGCTCGGAGACAGTTCAACGGTTAAGAGACATACGTAAAAAATATTTCCCTGACCTCTTGTTCTTGATGGAAACAAAACAGCAATTTAAATACATGAATGATTTACGGTTAGAGTTGGGATACGATGAGATAGTTACAGTGGACCCAGTGGGTCGGAGTGGTGGATTAGCTTTATTGTGGAAACGAAGTTACGATGTTGAGGTTCTGTCTCGCGGTAACAGAATCATTGACATCAAAGTGGTGTTGGGGTCTTTAGTTTTCTTTGTTTCTTGCGTCTACGGAGACCCGGTTAGAGAACGACGCAAGTTGGTGTGGGATAACCTTATGTCCATTGGAATCAATAGGAATGAGCCTTGGCTTCTCCTAGGTGATTTTAATGAATTGATGAATAATAGTGAGAAGGAGGGAGGAGCTACGAGGCATGAGTCTACTTTCTGGGATTTCAGGAATTTTGAAAATTGTTGTAAGATTAAGGAGATAAGAAGTTCAGGAAACACACTCTCTTAGGCTGGTTGGAGAGATAAAGTATGGGTCAAGTGCAGACTAGATCGTATCTTTGGAAATAATGAGTGGTTTAAGTTATTTCCACGGTCAAAAACAGAGTACAAGTGCATGTATGCGTCTGATCATCGACCTATACAAGTTAGTTTCTCTCTGGATTCTACTGATGTAGGTCATGGGCGGTTCTACTTTGACCAGAGGATGGTGGGTAAAGAAGTTTTTGAGGAGGCTGTCATCAGATGTTGGAACATAGCAAATGAGGAAGGTGTTACTCACATCATGGATCGTATTGCCAGTTGCAGAAGAGAACTAGCTAAATGGAAACGTGCTACAAATATCAACTCTCGCAGCAACATCGAACGCCTGTCAAATAAACTGGAAGCAGAGGTAAGTAAACGTTATCCTGATCATCAGACAATGAGAAACCTCAAAACTGAGTTAGCTGAGGCTTACCGTCAAGAGGAGCTCTTTTGGCGGCAAAAAAGTCGTGAGCTTTGGCTGCGTGAGGGTGATAAGAACACTAAGTTCTTCCATAATAGTGTTAAAGGAAGACAGATCCAGAATAAAGTGCTGATGCTACAAGATGATGCAGGAACCAAGTTTTTTTCTGAAGGAGCAAAAGGAAATTTAGCTGTGGAATACTTTACTGACCTTTTCATGAGTTCCAACCCTCATGATTTGGAAAGTATTTTTGAAGGTTTTGAAAGCAGGGTGACGCCTGAAATGAATGATTTACTAACAAGACCGGTAACCGCAGAAGAGATAAAGCTTGCGGCTTTCAGTATCAGGGGTAACAGTGCGCCAGGAGAGGATGGGTTGACTGGTGTTTTCTACAAGAAACTTTGGCATGTCGTAGGCCCCTCTGTAGTGGAAGAGGTCCAAAGCTTTTTCACCTCTGCGTCTCTTCCTAGTGGCTGGAACCATACCTAGTTATGCCTTCTACCTAAAATCCAGAAGCCAGTTAAGATGTCTGATATGAGACCAATCAGTTTATGTGCTGTGCAATACAAGATTGTGTCAAAGATAATCTGTCAAAGATTCAAAGCTGTCTTACCTAATATCATTTCAGAAACACAAGGCGCTTTTGTAGCTGGTAGACTCATATCCGACAACATCATTGTAGCTCATGAAATGGTTCATGGTCTTAGGACAAACGAGTCTATTGGTAAGCAGTATATGGCGATTAAGACATACATGTCTAAAGCCTACGACAGAGTTGAATGGTCGTTCCTGGAAATGCTTCTAGAAAAAAATGGCTTCAATAGAATCTGGACCCGCTGGGTCATGTCTTGTGTAAGTAGGGTTTCCTACACGGTTCTTTTGAATGGCCAATCACATGGGTTCATCAAGCCAGAGAGAGGGATTCGTCAAGGCGATCCCATGTCTCCATTTCTTTTTATTCTATGCGCTGAAGCCTTGGTGAATATCCTTAACACGTCTGAGAAAAAAGGGAAGATACATGGCATCAAACTAAGCTTGCAAGGACCGGCTGTGCACCATTTACTCTTTGCAGATGATAGTCTACTGATCTATAAGGCAAACGAAGAAGAGAGTGCAGCTATTGTAGAATGTCTCCAACGTTATGGAGAAGCATCTGGACAGGTGATAAATAAGCTGAAATCATCGGTTATTTTTGGTGCAAAAGTCCTCGATCAAACGCGTACTGTAATCAAAGGAATCTTGGAAATAGACAAAGAAGGAGGTCATGGTACTTACCTGGGGTTGCCTGAATGTTTCCAGGGATCAAGAAAAGATCTTCTCAGTTTCATCAGAGAAAGACTTCACGGGAAACTCAATGGCTGGTTTGCTAAAGCTCTATCACAAGGAGGTAAAGAAATCCTTCTAAAGTCCATTGCTCTAGCTCTTCCAGTATACTCAATGTCAGTGTTCAAGCTCCCTAAGGATCTCTGTGACAAACTGACTAGTGCTATGGTAGAATATTGGTGGAGCAGTGGCTCTAATAGGAAGAAAATTGCGTGGGTTTCTTGGCAACGACTCTGTAAGAACAAAGAAGAAGGTGGTCTCGGTTTCCACGACATAGGTAGATTCAACCAGTCTCTACTGGCCAAACAAGCGTGGCGCATATGGCAGAACCCGGATTCACTTGTTGCTAAGGTACTTAAAAGCAAATACTGGAAGAACGGCTCTTTCTTGGAATGTGGTTTAGGAACTAGACCTTCCTATGCCTGGAGAAGCATCCAGCATGGTAGGGAGCTTCTTTTAAAAGGTTTGGTCAGAAAGCTTGGAGATGGTACAGAGACGAAAGTTTGGACTGATCCGTGGATTATTGATCCTATTCCTAGGCCACCAATGTATCAGGTGGATGCTCAGGTGGACCTCACGTTACAAGTATCAGAGCTGCTGATACCGTCTACTGATATCTGGGATGAACCAAAGGTTAGACGCCTTTTTGTTCATGCGGACGCTAACACGATTTTAAACATGAAAGTGTCCTGACACAAACTAGATGAGGTCGTGTGGGGATTTACAAAGAATGGGCTCTATTCCTCTAAGAGTGGATATCGTTTGACAGAGATTATTTTAGGTATGAACTCCTCCTTGCAGCACAGTCTTCCTCCTGTCGAAAAGAACCTATGGAAGAGCATTTGGAAGCTCCCTACTTCTCCAAAAATAAGACACTTTGTTTGGAGAGCTCTAGCAGGTGCGCTGGCCGTTTCGGATCAGCTAAGGTCAAGGGGCATCCAAGTCGACAATACCTGCAAGCTTTGTGGGTCTGGAAGGGAAACAATTTGTCACACTTTGTTCTTATGTCCGATGGCGCAAGAGGTTTGGAGAAATGTAAACCTTCCCATGCCTCCAATGGGGTTTTCACCATCCTCTGTTTTCTTGAATGTCTACCACCTTGTTGCTTGCATCAAAAGTAAGGACACGCCAATAAAGTTAAAGAGGAGTATTCCTTGGATTCTATGGCATATTTGGAGGGCTAAGAATGGTTTGATTTTTGAGAGAACCAGAATCTCCCCTGATTCCATTGTAGCACTAGCTGAAGAGGAGGCTAACATATGGTTCACGGTTAATTTCCCGTGTCAGGACCAGGCCCCAAACCCAGCTAAGGTGCGTTGTAATAAAGTCTCTTGGCAGGCTCCTCCTTCGGAGATGATTAAATGCAATGTAGGCATGTCTTGGGTGAATGGTTCAGTTAATTGTGGAGTGTCTTGGATCATTCGAAATACTAGTGGAATGGTGTTGATGCATAGTAGACGTTCCTACCCAGCAGTTTCATCGCTAGTATTGGCTGAGCTCTGGGCTCTCTTGTGGGCTATAGAGAGTATTCAAGACCTGACTACTTGATAATGTAATTTTTGAATCATCCTTTCGATTGGCTCGAGCTTGCCTTCAATCATGGAATGGCCAGGTATCTTTTCTTGAAACATCACGGTTGTCTGGCACCATCATTTCAAAACTACAACAAATGAATGTTTGGAGCCTAAACTACAGTCATCCTGCTAGAAACTCCATTGCTCTAAAAATTGCAGAGAGTGTGACTTCTCAACATCGGTACCAATCTTACGTGGCAAGGAATGGTCCCCTTTGGCTCCAACAGGCGATTGTAGATGAAGCTTAAACTATCTACACGCGGTTCTCTGGTTCCACTCCTCCGAAGGTCTTTCCTCTACGAGTGGTTCCTTCTTAGCTTTCACAAGCTCCCTTTCTTCTCTTACTGGGTGTTGTTCCTTGTTTCTTTTTCTTTTACGAGTTGTTTTCTCTGGTCTGGTACCAGCAATACATTGTTCTCCTTTGCCCACTGGGCCTTAATGAAAGTTTAAGTGTTAAAAAAAAGATAGAATGTGCATTTTATATTGTTTTAGTGGGTTTGAGAGAGAGAAAACATCTAACAAAGGAGATAGATACAAAAGTTCGACAGTATTGTTATTTGTATTTAGGTTGCAATTTTTTTTTTTTGATTGAATCTGATATTTGTAGAGATAGAGAGAGTGAATCAGATTTGGAAATGACAAGTGGAGAAAGGAAATCTTGCCTCTTATTATGGGGTTCTGTTTGGGTATTTAATGTATTTGTCTATACCTAATCAACATTAGACCACAAGGTCGGATATGTATAACAGTCAGTACCCACAACAAAGGTGTCACTATTAGGGTGCAAATTTCAGAAGGCCTGACACTATTTGGACCATCTAAATCTACAAAAAATTATGTTCCTAAGCTTGAACAACTAGCGCAAGATCAGCTTTTTTTACCAAAAATTACCAAGAAGAATCTTACTACTAACAAAGAACGCCAGTATCTAGTGAAAAAAAGAAGTTTATCATAATTACTAGTGTTCTTTGCAAATCTGGAAGTCACTTTTTCAATTGCTACGTACCTTTTGGGTTTTTCAGGCACAGGTTTCCATATGCATAAAACTCACCTGCAAACTTAATTAACAGTCAGTAAATTTTAATTAAGTAATCAATGTTTCTTCAAATAAAATGCTTCGAAACGAGCGTCCACAATGCAAGTGATTCTAATCATGTCCCTTCTCTTAACATAGGAACTTGTTCACGACCAACATCAAATTTGGAACTCTCTCTTTTCCAAGGTCCATACAAAGTTCATACTATCAATTTAATTAGCTGTTCTACACTAGTAAGTAAGATGGCCACGGTAACAAGTAAGTACTGTTTTGTAATTTGTGCATGTCATTTATTTTGGTAGATTGTTGCAAGTCAACATTCTTTTTTGTAATTTCATACGATTTTTTTGAACGATATATTGACCCAAATGTTTTCTATATTTATCCCCAAAATAACAACCGGTTGCCAATCGTCTGAGAACTAAATACGCATGTATACACGTTTATACATTTTGACCATAACGACTGAAATAAACAAATGTACGCATGTAGCATAACTACTGAAACATATGCAGATATGCTAGTCGAATCATTAGGTGAATACGAACAATCATCATTCAATTGCTCAACACCAATCAGTAGCATGACGTCGTCTTCCACATTCGGGTTCGCTCTTAATATTTGCTATATTTTCTCAGACAAATCTTTCAACTCTACTTTCGTAGAAAATGCTATAATTTGAAAAGAAAACAAAAATATAAGAAAAGAAAAAGAGAAAAAGTGGGCCTGATTTTAAGACAAGAAAAGGTAATTGCACGTTGTGTAGCATTCAACCCTCTGACAACATCATTTGAGTTTTAACTTTCTCTCACTCTCTACACTCCATTGCTTCCACTCTCAAAAACATTCACGCGCAGCGATTGGCATGTGAATGTCTCACGCGCAGATGACTATTAATCGATTTCAAAAGCCATTAATAATTGAGCTCTTTGTTTCATTTAATTGTCGTCCGGTTGGATTGGGTAGGTTTCGATTTTATTGATATCATAAATGTATAAAAATCAGTGTATGCCTCGTTCTTTGAAACCAATGCTAACGGTTAACGATGCTGCTACCATCGATCTTTATTTATTTCATCACTCTCACTCTCCTCACATTCATTGCCACTAACTATTGTTAGTGAATGAAACTACTTACTTGAGTGTCTTAAGTTCCTTTTTGGAATGGTATTCGGTCTCTTTTGGAAATTTATGGCAATTCCAATTAACATTCACCAAAAAGTTATGAAATTAGCAAATGCGTAAATCATTCAGATTTGTAGATTTACTGTGATCGGACTAAGTTTTGTAAAAAATAATTAGGCCATTCTTGCACATAAATTATTCTAATTGTTTCCCTATATGGTTCAAATTTGTAATGCTGAAGCTTACAACATGATAATATTATACATGAATTGTGCAGATTGAAACTATTAAGAATTTAATGGTGATTTTTTAAAAAAAAATTTACTAAAGAGTAATTAACTTTGATAAATATTCCATCAATTTCATAATGGGTGTCAGTTTAAGATTTTAATTTATTTTCACATGAAATGTCATTGTTATTTTAAATATAATTCTATTTTAGATACAAACTTTTAGATATAATTATATTTTTAACTTCACTCTTTTAAATGTTCTTATTAGAAATAAAAATTGCTATCAATTTATTAATAAAAGGTAAAATAAATTTTTATAGTTTTCTTAATATGTGCGAAAATTGTCAAAATAATATTTTGTGAAATAAATACGTATAAATAGTTAAGTTTTGATCACAAAATATGTAAGTTGTGAATAAATCTAAGTTGTTGGAAATATGCTATGAACGCTAGAGTAAAGTAAAACAAGTTTCAACACTTTCTTTACTTAAATCTTTTATAATATATGCATGTGTCTTGTACGATCCAACCCTCATTTATAAGAATTTAGAGCACCCCATCAAGGGTTGATGGGAGGAGTTCACACGCAAACCGAGAAAAAAAAATAATATTAAAATCAGATTTGTATGAACTCTTCTCTCAAAAGCTCACTGCGGTGAACCCCGATGACCCCGGGTTCACCACGTGTCAACATATGATTGGTCCAATATTAATTTTTTTTTTAAGTAAACGAAAATAAAAAAAAATTACTTTTTTTATTTGTGTGAACCCCCAAGGGGGAGTTCATCAATGTGGGTGCTCTTATAGAAAATTGAGATTGGCAAAAAAAAATTTGAGGTTAGCGGAAAGTTTTTTTAGTTTTAAAATTGGTAAATTATTTTTGTGTAAAATGGCAAAACCCCAAACTAAGATTCGATTATAATGTATAGTAGATCTTATAAAGGAGAAAACATCATTTCCAACAAAAACTTATATTTTGTGTTATTTGGTTGTTTACGATTTACACGATCTTAAGTGCATCTCTAACAGTGGCACCAAATTTAGTGTTAAAATTATACTTAAATTTGATATTTTAGTGTCAACTACTTTTTGTTATCTTTAATAATAATACCAAATTTTACCCCAAAATAATATTATATATTATTTATTTTTTTAGTTTTCAATAATTATTCTGTCACATTTATCTATTATGTTTGTTAAATTTTGTAATTTTATGTTTATGAAATTTATTTACATTTATATTTTTGGTTTTCCAATATTATATATTTATGTATTTACTCTATATAAAATATTAATTATATTCAAAATTACAAATTATTAACAAGGAAAAGTAGATAACAAATTAATATATTTGTTTTAATATCTTTTATTAGTTAGTAATACAATCTTAAACTATTTATAAAATAAAATTATTATTTTAATGTTTGATAAATTTAATAGTATCACATAAAATTTTAATTTGTTACTATTATCTAGCTGACAGTATTGATTTCTATATTTTATAAAATAGTAATTAAATTTTATACTTTTAAAATTAAAAATTAAATACTCTATGATATACTATTTTTAAAAAAAATTGATGTAAATGAGTTATTTAGTGATTTATTAATAAATTTTTTAAAAACAACTCAATTATGTAAAATGATTTAAACATAAACATACAAATAATACATTAAATTTAGGTTTAATTACAAATTTGAACTAATTAACAATATTTATTGAAATTTATTATTAAGTAAAATATAATAAAATATGTATTTTAAGATTTGGTGTGATAAATAATTGGTATAACACTATTTACTTTACACCAAATTTAGTAGGATGATATCAAGTTTAGTATTTTGTTAGAGATGAATCTACCTCAAATTTGATGTTTTGGTGTTATTATTGTTGATGGTCTAACTAACCAAATTTTGGAATCTTGGTCTTGTTAGGTTCAACGATGTCTATGTGTCATACAATTTGAGTTTTTTTTTTTCATACAGAACGTATTAGTATGCGCTTGTTAATTACATTGTTGGAGATTGTCTAACTAACCAAATTCTGGATTGGTCTTGCTAGGTTCAACGATGGCTATGTGTCATACAATTTGAGTTTTTTTATTCAACAGAACGTATTAGTATGCGCTTGTTGATTACATGGAAAAGGACTTGAATTGACATTTCACATGTGATATACTAATTTACAATATTTGGAGTATATTTGTGATGTCTCCGCAAACACAACTTCTGGCATTTATCTCCCTACACCACATGGCCTGTATGTTGGCTTGTGGGATCCCATTATTTTCCTCATGTTTCTCTATTTCGAAGTTGTTTTATTCTCTTTGTTTTATACTACAAATTCACAGAGAAATGTATAAGACCCTTCCTTTCCAATGAAATAACTGGGAACTTAGAGCACCATTAACGGTGACTCTTAGTCCACCTCTTAAGCCCAAAATCCAATTAAAAAACATATAATGAAAAGAGAAGCCCAAAACATGCCTCTTGTGGGAGAGCCAGAAGAGGTGCCTCTTACGGGCACGTGTCAAGCGCAGAATGGTCTTGACAAACGGTTACGTTTCTCTCGATCAAATCTCTCTCTCTCTATCTCAGACATCTCTCTCTGTCTCGACGAAAGGCGATTTTTTCTCCACCGGTATCGGTCAACGGTGACGTCTCCGTCGGTATCTGTCATCGGAGAAAGTCAATTTCGTCTTGTTCGGTGGTTCTCCTGGAGGCGACAGAGCTCTGTCTCGGTGGAACTTTCGAAATAAAAAGGTAATCAAAAGATCAAACCTTCTGTTGATGTGTTCTTGAGTACGCATGTGTTCGATTATGTCTGATTTGTAGTTTTTCTATGTTGTTTGTTGGTTCTGTCTGTCGGTGGTTTTCTCCTTGAAGATTTTCTACGGTGGCTGGAATCGTCGCTTTCACCTCAAATTGAAAGGTAAACATGTTGTTCTGTGTTTACATTATGTATGTCTGATTGGTTATTGTAGTTTGTTGATGCTGTTTGTTTCACCTGAAATCAAAAATTTTATGTGTATGTTCTTGAGTTTGAAATATGTTTCAATTAATACGGATGGATCAAACATTTTATGTGCTATGTTTCAAGACTTGCTGTGTGTGTCTTGTTTGATTTGTTTTCCTTTTTGATTATGTCTTTTTGTTGGATTACGGTCTGAATAAATTTTTGTTTATGTCTTTCTGTTGTCAGTTCGAAGGATCAACGTTCATCGAGCAAAGGTTCATCTACCTCAAGAGTTCACTGCAAAATAAGGTTAGTGGTTCTCTTAACTGGTTACTCTTAATTACTGGTGTACTTTTAAGGATCAAAATACATCTTACCGACTGTAATTAATGGAGTGGTTAGAATTTAAAAAATATGGTTGTGTGATTATTTAGAAGTGATGGATACCTACAATTTATTAACTTTAGCTGAGATGCAAGTAGTTAAATGTAAACACGTTTTTGTTTGTTGGCTGTCATGAATGCATCCTTTCTTTCTCTATCGACCATCTTATAAACTCACTGTCCTCTTCCTCTGATCCTTCTTATCACATATCCTTCTCACATATCCTCTGAGAAAAAGAACTCTTATTCTTTGTATGGATTCCAATCAAAGCCAGTCCTCTGGTTTCATAAACTTATTAAACAGTCAAGTCCCTAACCATGATCGCCGAACTCAGTTTCTGAGGTTTTCACCCCCTCCAAACGTTGGAGGATCTGCTTCACATGCAGAGGATGATGTTGACGACCGTAAGCTAAGGATAAAATGGACCACAGCTGAAGACATGGTCCTCATCAGTGCATGGCTTAATACCTCCAAAGATCCAATCGTTGGAAATCAGCAATAGTCAGGGACCTTCTGGAAGAGGATTACATCTTACTACAACGCCAGTCCTAATGTGGTTGGTTTCACTACGAGAGAGCTGGGCCAGTGTAAGCAAAGGTGGGGAAAGATAAATGAAGGTGTATGCAGGTTTGTGGGGTCATATGAAGCTGCATCGAAAGAGAGGATAGAGAGGGGCAGTGGCTGGAGTGAAGATGACGTCTTGGCGAAAGCACATACGATATACACTGAATGTTACCGTGGGAGGTTCGCAATGGAACACGCGTGGAGGGAGCTTAGGCATGATCAGAAGTGGTGTGCGAGTCAAGGAAGTAGTCAACAAACCTCAGGTTCAAAAAGAAAGAGGGTTGGGGAAGAACATTCTTTTCAATCCTCAGCCAGTGTTAATGGGGAGGATGTATCAATGGATAGGCCTATTGGGGTTAAGGCTGCAAAGGCTAAAAATAAAAAACCAGTGGGAGAAGAAGTTAAGATTCCAGAAGGGTTTAAGGATATGTGGGAGATGAAGGTCAGGGACTTAGCTTTCAAGGACAAGCTTAGCGACAAGAAGCTCCTTGAAAGTTTGATTGCAAAAAAAGAGCCACTTACTGATATAGAAGTGGTGCTTAAGCACAAACTGATAACCGACTTGTATCCAATGTAATAGTAGTGATCAATGTGTGTTCAATGTGTTCTTGCTTGTTTCAATGTGTTCAATGTGTTCTTGCTTGTTTCAATGTTTTCAATGTTTTCAGTGTCTTATTAATGTATTTCTTTGTGTTCAATGTTTAATATATGAATGTTTCTGTTCAATGTTTAATATATGAGTGTCTTATTAATGTAGTATTTCTTTGTGTTTCAAGGTTTTACGACACACACCACCAGCAATGGAAGGAAGAAAACCAGTGGAGCTACCAGCTGAGGAAGAAGCTGATCTGGTGGAGTTATCAGCTGAAGAATACAAAAGAAATATGGGCTACTTGACGAGGGTGGAAGAATTGGAAGATGAGATTGAACCTGAGTACAAACCGATGCTGCAAAGACTGCAAGAGGAAGAGAAGAAGCTGAGAGAGGATAAGTACATGGCCATGAGGACGTCCGTGAAATTAGAAGTTGGACAATCCTCTGAGGGTGGTGGTAAGAAGAAAAAGAGAAGAAGATGAGATTGTTGGTGTCACAAGACTTGCTTGTTTGAGGTCACAAGACTTGTTTGTTTCTATTTTGTTTCTTTGTGTCATTGTTCTCTTCCTTTTGTTTGTTGGTGTCACGGTTTCACTTTGTTGTCTTATTTTTTTGTTTGTTGGTGTCACGGTTTCACTTTGTCACAAGACTTGTTTGTTTCTTGGTTTGTTGGTTTCACGTTGTCTTGCAAGAGTTGGTGTCACAAGACTTGTTTGTTTCTTGGTTTGTTGGTGTCACGGTTTCACTTTGTACTCTATAAATGTAGCAATATCATCCATCATTTAACTCACACAACTATGTTTCTCTCATTACACTTCTCTCATTACACTTAAAGAACTCGTTTGATCTGAAGCTCACACAACTCTCCTTCTCTCATTACCTTCTCTCATTACACTTAAAGATCTTTTATTCTCTCATTTGATCAAAAGCACAACTCTCTCAACTTTTGATCAAAAATTTCCTATGGCTTCTTCTTCCCAAAATCCTTTTGATGGTGTGGATGGTGACAATATTGATGAAACATTTGATCAATATTTTGATGACCAATTTGATCAATATTTTGATCAGGTTTTTGATCAACAATTTGAGCAAACTTTCGAAAATATGACCATAGCTTATGGTAATCAAGAAAAAGCGAAGAAACAAAGAAGAAAACGAGCTTATATCGAAAGACACCGTGAAGAAGGGCATACTCGTTTATGGAACGATTATTTTAGTGAAACTCCAAAGTATCCCCCACATATGTTCCGGCGACGATTTCGAATGAACAGGCCGTTGTTCATGCATATTGTTAACCGACTCTCCACTGAAGTTGAATTCTTCAAACAAAGGACGGATGCTCTCGGAAGGGGTAGTCTCTCTCCAGTACAAAAGTGTTCAGCGGCCATTCGTGTCTTGGCGTATGGGAGTGCGGCTGATGCTGTTGACGAATACCTCCGACTCGCTGAAAGTACTACCCGATCATGTGTGGAACATTTTGTGGAAAGCATAATATATTTATTTGGCGATGAGTACCTAAGAAGACCTACACCAGCTGATCTTCAACGTCTCCTTGATATTGGTGAGTATCGTGGATTCCCTGGGATGATAGGAAGCATCGATTGTATGCACTGGGAGTGGAAGAATTGTCCAACCTCTTGGAAAGGTCAATATTCACGTGGTTCGGGAAAGCCCACAATCGTTTTAGAGGCGGTTGCATCGTATGATCTATGGATATGGCACGCATTTTTTGGACCTCCAGGTACTTTAAATGATATTAATGTTCTTGATCGCTCACATGTTTTTGATGACATAATACACGGTAAAGCTCCCAAAGTCACCTTCTCTGTCAATGGGAGAGAGTATCATATGGCTTACTATCTCACCGACGGTATTTATCCTAAATGGGCAACTTTTATCCAATCAATTTCATTACCACAAGAGCCGAAAGCGGTTTTATTTGCTCAACATCAAGAAGCTGTCCGAAAAGATGTCGAGCGTGCCTTTGGCGTTTTGCAAGCGCGGTTTGCCATTATTAAAAACCCAGCACTTTTTTGGGATAAAGGCAAAATTGGAAAGATAATTCGAGCATGTATCATTCTCCATAACATGATAGTAGAAGACGAACGAGATGGATACACTCAATATGATGTTTCAGATTTCCAAGAAGGAGAAGCCGCCAGAAGTTCACAAGTTGATCCCACATTCTCTATACTGATATCCCTTCAAATCTCGGCAATTCGATGAATGTTCGAACTAGACTCCGTGATAAACATATGCATGAACAACTCAAAGCTGATTTGGTTGAACATGTATGGCGTAAATTCGGACGTGGTTCGGACACCAACTAAACTCTTATGTATCTTTCAAATTATTCTCGTTTATTTTTGTAATCTTAGTTTTAATGTTTTTTCTATATTTAATGTTTAGTCTATTTTATTTTAATATGTTATATTTAATAAATAAAATTTATCTTACAAATATTTTAGTTTAATAAATTTTTTTTCTTAAGAACCCTCAAATAAGAACCTCCATTGCAGCTAATAAAGTTAAATGTCTCTAAGCACAACCTCTTAACTATTTTAAATTACTAAAAAAACACTAAGAACCTAAATTAACCTCTTGGGGTTAATGATGCTCTTATATATCTAAAGCATTTGGCTTTCTCTTATTTTTTCCTTCTACTGACTACTCTTAACATTTTCACCAAAAGGAATTGAATTGTGAATTATTTTTAATAAGATTCCAACCTTACATTTTCTGTTCACCAATTAAACTTTCACTTTATACGAATCACATAACTTGAGCTATGACATCACAAAACCCTTAAAATATATTCATTCTGTTTTAAAAAGATAAAAAACTTAGCTTTTTCATACATATTAAGAAAACATATAGAAATTTAATTATTAATATATTATTTTGTAATTAAATATTGCCCACAATTTTGAACCAATAAAATTTCAACAAACACAATTATTTTCCTTGAAATTTACATTTTACCATTAAATAATGCATTAAAAAGGTAAAAATGTATCTTTTTGAAACAATATTTTCTTCTAAAATGTAGATATTTTTAAAACCTATGGAGTATGAATTAGTGCTACATGCTTCATTAACTATTTGTTAATAAAAAAACAACAGAACAAACCCTTTAACATGTAAGTGTTACGTGCTTTCTATCGTGTTGTAACCTTTTACTACATTAATTCAGGCGAACCCTTAAAATGCATGTCTTATTTGCTCCTCATATACTTGACTTCGGTGTACACGAGATCTCATCACCTTTCATTTAGTTAAACCGAAGAAACTCATCAATAATCCACCCAATCAATCACATTTCTTGCTTTTACAAACATCTACATAAAAGATCATTATGATAATTGTTAGCAAAAAAAAAGGATCGTTATGATAATGCATCCGTACCACACAAAAAATGATAATGCATCCAATGCGGTTGCCTATTTTCATTTTTTATATAAGAGAAGATAGACAAAATGTACAAATTAATTTGAATGCATTTACTGAATTTGCATTTCAGTAACTTGACATACCAAAAAGTAGAATTTTAACAGAGTCTACTTTTTGACATACCAAAATGAAATTGTGTTTTCTAAATTTATTTCCAGTGTATGTTTTAATTATGTGTTTGCTTCGCTGTAATAACAATATTGTTCTGTCTATTTTAGTTTCCGCATGTTTCGCACCGTTCTATTTAAAAGTAAAATCCGTCCAGGTGGAACAAAAGCGGACCACAAGCAGCACGAACATGAACGTCTTCATGCCACCATTCACGCTAAATTTAGAACACACATGTGTTATAGGATAGATAATCAATAAAAGTACCACCAAGCAATAATAAACACTAAAATAAATGAGTTAAACGCATGCTTGCATGTCCACCCTGAGAATTAAGAGGACTAAAACAATCTTAACAATTTCACCTAATTTTTTTTTGGATTTAAGAATCTGAATTTTTTTTGAGACTTATATTAATGTAATTTTTTCAAAAAATTTGGAGATCCAAAACAAATATTTCATCCGACTTGTCCAGCATCGGTCATGCATCCTCCACAACAAACAAGGACAGGTAACACCATGGTCACATAAAAGCTAACCAGACTTCCTTATTTATTCTGTTGGGTATTCCGAACACCAACAGCTCTTCCCTTAATTATTCGGATCATAAGAATTGCCGAGACTGAAGCTATTAGGTTAAATACTTATTCTTAAGACAGGGAGTTAGTTCTATCGTGTCTCTACTCTCTAGTTCAATTTCCATTAAAAAGGATGATTTACACCATGTCAGGTATTAACAACTGATTCCGAACCTAGGAAGAGATTAGGGTCTTGCCCTAACTCTTTAATTATGGTTAATGAAAGAGAAAAAATACTATATATCCATGGCAAGACGCTTTGGAAATCGTTGTATACGCACATATCACATCATAAGATTTGTATTATTAACCCCAACTCAAAAGAACATGACCTTAACATTCGTTAGATCATAGGAGGATATGAGAATTGACGAACTTCTTTCCAAATTTCACATAATAGAAGCGACATAGAGTTTGTAAGTAGACCACACAAGTTACGTACTACTTTGTAATGTTGTAATTTAATTATTGACACTCTTTCTCTCGGCGCGTGCCCCACCACACGCCACTATCCGTGTCTTTGCTAAAATCATTAACGATACACATAATAACACACATTTCATTTAATATGAATACCTTTCGTCTTTACATGCAATATAACATTCTTCCTCTTTTTAAAATCACGGTAATAGCCATGGATGTATCACCTACTCCCTTCCACACTTTCCACCTCATAGATGTTACATTTAATAACGATGACACAAAACCTACTTCATAAAAATCAAACCTAAAGATTTGTAGTTGCAGAAAAATGACCATAAGTGGATATCTTTGGATTTTCTAAGTTGGAGAGTGGTTAGAGTGAGAGAGTGGCTACTGGTAAGGACAAGAAGTGAGTTGCTAAAGACTTTTCAAACCCAAATTGTAATCTCTTTCTTTTGTAAATCTATAAAGAGATTACACTTCTTGTCCTATATATTTATATATCATATCATATTACATCATCTTCTGAGGTTCATCAACATTATACATTAAAACTAGAGAAATGGTACAACAATCTTCTTTTCTTCTCTTCTCTATCTCTCACATTAATTTTCTTGCTTTATCTTTTACACCTCTGCATCTTTTGTTATTAGGAGTCTCTATATTATTAGTTTTTTTTTAACTTACCTCATGTTTTTTCTTTCTTTCTCACCTCTCTTCCTGCAACAACAACAAAGTCATAGAAATGATTAACCTAGCAAGATTGTTGATTTGTGTCACCATTACACCATGACACAAATCCATTAATCTACTCCTACCTGTTTATATTCCAACACGACAGGCCGGTCCACCCCTACCGGGTAACATCCCAAAGGCTGGTGACCTATTGAGATTTATAAAAGCAGTGTTAATTAGGTTACCATTTACTTAATATCAAAAACATAAACCGTGATTGCATATTAAAACCTAGGCATTTGGCAGTTGAAAGAGTTGAAGGACTCAGAGAGTGTAGAAGGAGTAGAGTTATCGTCATTATCAGAAGAAGGTGACCACAGATCCGACCCATTATTGTCCACAGAATCAGCAAAAAGAAGCATATGATTAGTGGACGATGCAAATGGACTGTCTGGCAAGCATTCCTCCAACCTGTAACAATCCAAAAACTTTTGCTACTTAACCTCACATACCTTCAAATTCATTAAAAAAAAATTCAATGTTCATGAGTAAACCTACTTCTCTTGTAGATTTATTGTATCATCATCAGATCCTTCTTTGGAACTTCCTTTCCCTAACTCTCCTCCTGTTTTAACCGCCCCTGGGCGTGGAGACACAAGTGTATGGCTAAAAGGATTAGAGGAATGAATATGTGAGGAGGAATTGAGCTGGAAATGATTCTTGACGTCAAGAAGCTGCAGATTCATTAGCCTTCTGCTTTGAAGCTCAAGAATCTCTTCTTCAAACTTACTCCTCCACATAACATCTTGGGCGTTGTTATAGAACCCTCTCCCACCTGCACCACAATCAAATCCCTATTAGCCAAAGGTAAAAGGTTCTTCAACAAAATGATAAAGAGCTTTAGAGTTTGTCTTACCTAAAACATCCCTGGGGCTAGAATCAAGCCCTGTTGGGGACAATTCTAGCTCTGTTGTTTGGTTAGTTCTACACAAAAGGATAAAAGTGCGGTAAATACAAGGAACAATCTTGCCCAAAAACCACTATTAGTAAAGTTAAAGTACCTGTATTTGTCAGGGACTTTGCCTTTCTCCTTGTAAGGCTTAACAAGAACCCTTGAATCACACACAAAGTGAGGGTTCCCTTTGGCTAGAATGCTCTTGACAGTCTCAGGGTACAAGAATGTCACAAACCCAAACATCCTCTTTTGCTGATATGGTATCCTCACATCTTGAACTGGTCCAAAAGTACTAAACCCACCATAACAACATCTTAAGTCACACTTTGACTAAAAGAGAAGGTCTGACTGATTGTGTTTCTGAGTATTACCTGAAATAATTGGACACATCTTCCTCCCTGAACCTACTGTCGGCAGGAAATGTCAGATAGATCTGTCTGGAAGCAGGACAAGCCATAGCAGAGAGATCAATCCTCTCAGGCCTCCATCTTCCAAGCTTCTGCATATCATCTCCCATCATCAAAGCAGCAGCAGCAGCAGCAACTCTGCCCAAATATTCACACAAGTTAGAAAAAAAAAACACTTTGAATATCTCAAAAGAGACAAAAGGTCAAACCTTTGAGCATCACTGTTCTGCAAGTTAACACCTTTAGGAGAGAAAGAAGAGCGAGTCATGAACTGGTGAGCGAGTCTTGGAGGTACCGAGTTAGACCTAAGAAGCTGAGAGCCAACAAGTTCAGCTCCTCCTCCATCACTGTGAACAAATCTACAGCTACTCCCGTTCTTGCAGAAGCCTCTAGCGAAATAAGAACAGGGCACACCTCCAAACCCTAAATCAGAATCACCAAACCCTAAACCGTCAAAACCGCAGCTACCGCTTCTCGCATGCACAGAGCCCAAGTTCACATCATCCATGAACTCGAACTCGTTGGTCATATCCTTAAAAGATCTTCCTCCGTTAGCGTAGAAGGGCAGAGAAGCAGGGTTGAGAGAAGAGCCACGGTTGTTGTTATTCTTAGGGCTTATTAACTCTTCTTGACTCCAGAGAGGCCTTGAACAGGTCATGAGACCTAACTCTTTCTTGGCTTTCACTATCACAGAGTGGACAAGATTCTCCGGACCAAAAGCGAGCCTTATCATCTCTTTCTCACCGTGATCTTGGAGAAGGAGAAGACCCATTATCTTAGATGCGTTTTCTGGGTCTAGAGATTGGATACGAGAGAGTACAATCCTAGTTGCTTCATACCCATCCATGGCTTTGTTTTTTTCTCTCTCTCTTGAGTTAGAGTAGAGAGAAGAAGAAGGAAAGAGAGTGATGCTTTTGTAGAGATAGAGAGAGAGAGAGTGTGTGTTTGTTGTCTTTGTGTACAGAGAGGTTGTTGTCGTTGAGAGGTCTCTCTGGTTTCTTGTGTTGGAGTTTAGTTCCAAAGGTTTTTTTTTTCTTAACTACAATTATAAAAACCTTTCTTTATAATACTACCTACTGTTTCCTGCGAGACAACCAGTAAATAACAAAAAAAAAAAAATCAAACTTTAAAAAAGATAAACAGTAGAAAAAGTTTTTCTTCTCGCGTGCTTATGAGAAGAAGAAACAAAAAAAATTCAACACTTTAAGAAAAATGGTTGGAGAAAAAAAAAGAGGAAAGGTTAAAACTTTATTAGGAAAAAAAATAAAGAAGAAAGGAAGGTTTTTGCATGCTGAGAATCTAACATGGAAACAAAAATGATTTTTTACTGAGGAAGGAAAAAAAAGTAAATCTAATTTTACCTGAAAAAGTCAAAATGATCAACTCATGAGATTCTCTGTGGAGAACATTATCTCTGTACAACAAGAGTGAAAAACTTCTGCAGGTGACTGACGTTTACTGCTCCTTAATACATGAAACAAACATGTGACATCATGTAAGATTCTATCATCAGAACTTACAAAAGTCTAACCTCTCTAGAGAGAGAAGGTGTACGTACCTTATGGTGAGAGAATAGATCTAAGCCATGAGGAAGCTTCTTACGGATTTGGGATCAGGATAAAAACTCTATGGTCTTTTCACGAGTTGAAGAAGAGAAGAAGAAAGAGAGAGATTGTGAACAGTTATAAAGCCGAAAAAAAAAACAAAAGATGGTTGCATTGCACGTTCTCTGACACTAACCCTTTTTTCATTTCAATTAGACACTGAACTTCACGCGCATTACGTTAAGACATATTTCTCACGCGCATTACGTTAAGACATATTTCTCACGCGCATTACGTTAAGACATATTTCTCACGCGCATTACGTTGAGGTGTGTTCTTCACGCGCGGTGGATTGATATGCTGACCAGCTGTAACGCTGGGGTCTCCACTCTCTCCTACTGTCTTTTTCTCATTTTCATCATTATATTTTGTAGGGACACATTTAAGTTAGCTTAATCTTTTGTTAATTAAAGGAAATAAAACCCCCTTTCTAAATTGTTTTATTCTGTTTGTAATTAAATTTTGCAATTAATGAGTAATTAGGAAACATAAAACATGCCATCCATATTGACACTTATCCAGCTAATGTCTGGTAAGACACTTTAATCCTTTGTCAATACGGTTGCAGTACTGCCTAATATCTGATTCAATCATTTTTGGCATGCTTACGTCAGACTGAATGTAAATAAAACATTATCATGATCAGTTTCTCTTGATAAAAGTATGATGGCAAATATAAATTGTAAACATGTGTTGACCAGTTCCATAGGTTTCTCCTTTGAAGCAATGGAAACTAACATATTTTAATTTTGTTGTATGATATGGACTATTTAATACATTGCGCATGTACTTTCCACATATTCAAACTATTATATTATTGTAAACATGAGAGGGTAGGATTAAAGATGAAAAGACATCATTGTTTTAAAATAATGTAGGGTAAAGGAATTAGTATTTTTAAAATTTTAAAATTTTTGAAAGGACCTTTTCGTAAAAGAAGAATGACCCACAATGGAAAGAAATGATTATAATAGTTTATTTTTCTTGTGTGGGTGTGAAAAGCAGTGGCCTAGTCTAGTCACAGGAGCCGAGGCACCTAATGTAACACCTCACTCTATGATTATGTGCCTCAATCTTATTACTATATGCCATAAATAATTACCCCCAAAAATCTAACATTGCGGCCTTTATCATTGACCCATCCACAAATATTTGATTCCATTACATGGGAGAATGATTACTATGTGCAAATGTTTTGAAGCAAAATTGAATAACAATTTCAATGATTGGTGCAAGTCTACACCAATGGATTTTCAAAGACACACATGTATGTATGATGTATAACCTTATCGTTTTGTGATTGGGTTTTCACCAATGCCCACATGTAGAGAATCTATAATATGGACCCCCAAAGATCTTTCAAGCCCACAATCATAATCATACATACAGCTACTATCCTCCTCGTCCTACTCATTCCAAATCAAATTACATCTAATCAAATATGTTTTGGTACCACCAAAATAGACACATGTGGAGTAAACTACAATCTATGTATATGTATGTGTTTCTATATTTGACCCGACCTATGTACACAATACTAAAACATGTGAAAAGGTTAATGTGAGAATGGTGGTGAATGGGGAACACAGGAGTGAATAGGTTCATGAAGTGCTTTCAACTCCTCGCACTCTACTCTTGCCACTTCACACATTACATCCTTGTTGCTACGTGGCATCCATCTGTTTGATTACACGATATTGAGTTTGTGTTAGGATTCATCTGGCCTAGGTCAGATAAAACCAGAACTGTTGCATTGCTTCTGAAACGAGAAACCGCCAAGTTCATCATCAATCTTCACCTGCATCTCTACCAGAAGAGTCCGGAGTCTGATGATTTCAGTTTCCAACATTGCTTGGCTCTGAAGCTTTCTAAGCAAATGCTCATTTAGAGATTGCAGTCTCTTGACTTCCTCTTCAAGGTATGCCGTGCGAGCCTTCTCCTTCTCTCTGTATTTCCTCACTGCCTCTCTGTTCCCACATGACCGTCTCTTGTTGCTTCCGTCAGCATGATGATTCTCTTGTGGATCCTGTTACAAAATAAACAATAATCCCATAACCAGACCATATATCTCATACACAAAGAAGAGTAAAGTAAGATATGTAGTGTACAGGGATAATGAGATGAGTGTGAGTGTGAGTGTGGAAGCATGTGTGTGAGTGAGAAGCATCCTCTGGCCCTGGAGGGTTGCAACTATGAGTGTGACTACATCCTCTTGATGCTTGATTCCAAACCTCCACTTCTTCCTCATCCATCTTTACTATGATTCTAAACTTTTAGACCTTCAAGAAAAGCACCTACTCTGATCAAAACTGAATCATGGAGATATTTAGGGGTTCCATAGTGCTCAAGAATGTTTCTTGATGATGAATACAACAGTAGTCAACGCTTACAGAGAATAAAAGCTTGTTGGATTACTCTGAAATCTTTGCAACAACAAAAGATACCTTTCAAAGTTGGAAGATCCAAATTTCAAAGATAGATAGGATTCTGGATTTTGAGGTCGCAGTGAGAACAAATCGTGAAGAGAACAGAGCTGGTAAAGAAGATTGCGATGGAACATACCTTACTGGAAGAGACATAAGCCATTTACCATGTCTTAATGCAATTAACTACTACCACGAGAAAAAAAAAAGAGAAGGAGAGAATATTGGTTATTTAATATCAACTGTCAACTTGTTAATTAATAGACACAATAGCAAAGACTTTTCTCATGGCACGTTTTGTAAGATGTTGTGTCCGTTTTGTGACTTTTGCCGATCATTATCATCTTCTTCTTCTTCTTCTTTTTTCCTTCCCGAGACTTAAGTTCAGAACCAAACAGAAAAAAAAAACACAGACATGGTTAGTTTGATAAACGCTTGGTGTTTAGTGATCATCTCATTATCTTACACTTATGTCGTTGCCCAATTTGTTCCAAAAGGAATCAGAAGGATGATACTATTCATACCCGTCTTCCTCTATTTCTTCATAGTTCCTTTATCATTGTCCACCATACATTCAATAGGCATCACAGCTTTCTTAATCTCCTGGCTCGCTAACTTCAAGCTCTTTCTCTTTGCTTTAGGAAAAGGTCCTCTGATCTCTTCAAACTCTAGACCCTTATCACTCCCTATTTTCTTAGCCGTCTCTCTCTTTCCCATCAAGATTCATCTGAGCCCTAAACCTACCACATCTAACAGAGTATCATCCAAAGAAGGTCTCTTATATTATACCATCATGGTTACTCTTTTGATTCTTATGACAAAAGTCTACGAGTATAGCAGTAAACTCCCTGACAAAGCCGTATTGACTCTCTACGCAATTCATATCTATCTCTATCTCGAGCTCATCCTATCTATCACAGCAACCGTGGTTCGAGCTATGTCAAGTCTTGAGCTCGAACCACAGTTCAACAAACCGTACCTAGCGACATCTCTTCAAGACTTCTGGGGGAGACGATGGAACCTGGCGGTCAGTGGAATCCTAAGGCCTACTGTGTACGAGCCAACGGTTCAGCTCTTCTCTGTTTTGGACCCGAACTGGTCCCGTGTTCTTGGTGTTTTCTCCACGTTTGTTGTCTCAGGGTTGATGCACGAGCTCATCTTCTTCTACATGGGAGGGATGATGCCGGATTGGAAGGTAATGTGGTTCTTTCTCATACATGGATTCTGCACGAGTGTGGAGATTGCTGTCAAGAAAAAAGTCAACGGAAGGTTGAGGTTTCCGACAGGAATCAGTCGTGTTTTGACGTTTTGGTTTGTAATGGTGACGAGTTTGTGGCTGTTCTTGCCGGTGTTTAATCGGGGCAACATATTTGAGAGGGTTCTTGAAGAGTACGCATATGCAGGGGAGGTCGCAGCCAAGACCAAGAGCATCATTGCGTCTCTACTTTAAATACTTACCATGAAACAAATCTGGAGTTTCATTTTGCTACAAAACATATCTAAGATCATGATTGCATGGGCCATATGTGACTTTATTTTTGTTAGTTGCTACAACAAATTCTAAAAATGTTTTAGTTGACAAATTGGTCATATTCGAAATAATTTTCTTAAAATCCGATTTAGACAGCTCAAATCGGTTTAAACCGTCTTAAATGAACTAAAAACGATGTAAATGGTCTAACTAAATCAAGTAACAATGTTGGGGGAATATTTAGGGTTACTTTAAAGGGATGATAGTACCAACAATATGTTCTTGATATGAATACAATTGTAGTCATTGCTTATAGGGAATCAAACCTGTAAACTTTGTTGGATTCCTCTTAAATTGTTGCAACAACAAAGGATATAATATCTTTCAAAGTTGAAAGATCCAAAATCAAAGATAGATAGGATTCTTGATGAAGGTCCTCACAAAACAAAATAAAATAAAAAAATGTGAGGAGAACAGAGTCGATGATGGTGTACCTTGAGATTACGATGGAATAAAAGTTACTGGAAGAGACAAAAGCCATTTACTGTGTCTTATCGCAACTAAAAATATTCCAACGAGGAAAAAGACATATGGTTTTTTAATGTCAATAGTCAACTTGTTAATGAATAGAAAATATAACGAAGACTTTCCTCATGATTTTACATTGATGGCATGGCACGTTCTGTAAGAATCTTACGTCAGTTTTGTCGATCATCGTTCATCATCCTTCCGGAGACTTGAATATTCAGAAGTCAGAACCAAAAGAAAACACACAGAGATGGTGAGTTTCATTAGCGCATGGTGTTTAGTGATCGTCTCGTTGTGTTACACTTATGTCGTTGCACGTTTGGTTCCAAAAGGGATCAGAAGGATGATACTATTCATACCTGTCTTCCTCTATTTCTTCATAGTTCCTTTATCATTGTCCACCATACATTCAGTAGGCATCACCGCTTTCTTCATCTCCTGGCTCGCTAATTTCAAGATCTTTCTCTTTGCTTTTGGACGAGGTCCTCTTGCTTCAGACAGCAAACCCTTAGCTCTCCCTATTTTCTTAGCCGTCTCTTGCTTGCCTATCAAGATTCATCTGAACCCTAAACCTACCACATCTTCTTACTCCCATGGAGGATCATCTAGAGAGGGTCTCTTATACTATAGCATAAGGGCAGGTCTTCTTCTTCTTCTGACAAAAGTCTACACGTATAGCAGCAAACTCCCGAACAAAGCGGTTTTGGCTCTCTACGCAATTCATATCTATCTCTCCCTCGAGATCATCCTCTCTGCCACAGCCACCATGGTTCGAGCCATGTCAAGTCTTGAGCTAGAGACACAGTTCAACAAGCCCTACCTGGCTACATCACTTCAAGAGTTTTGGGGCAGACGATGGAACCTGGCTGTCAGCGGAATCCTAAGGCCTACTGTCTACGAACCGATGGTTCAGCTGTTCTCTATCTTGGGCCCGAACTGGTCGCAGGCTACTGCTGTTTTTGCCACGTTTGTTGTCTCGGGGCTGATGCACGAGCTCTTATTCTTCTACATGGGAGGGTTGATGCCGGACTGGAAGGTAATGTGGTTCTTTCTTATACACGGGTTCTGCACAACTGTGGAGATAGCCATGAAGAAGAAAGTCAACGGAAGATGGAGACTCCCAACAGTAGTGAGTCGTGTTTTAATTTTCGGGTTTGTCATGGTGACTGGTTTGTGGCTGTTCTTGCCCGTGTTTAAGCGTGGAAACATGTTTGAGAGGATTCTTGAAGAGTATGCATATGCAGGCGCGGTTGCAGCCGAGATCAAGAGCATCATCACTTCTCTAATTTAACACTTACATTTAAACAAATCTTGAAATATTTCTATTGCTACAGAACAGATCAAGATCATGATACGACTCTTTCCTTGTTTGCTATTGCTATAACAATTCCAAATTTTCTGCGACTCCGGTCACTTACATAAACCATGGTTCAAGCAAATAGTGGAAGTTTAAAAAACTATACATTAATCATTGCAAACATGATATGGAACTTGTAGATGAGCTGGAATAAAACCTCTCAAGTAGAGACAATAGCATGCAATATGGATCAAGAAGATCTGCCTAGGTTACACATCTTAAATCTATCTAACTCACTTCAGATTTGTAGACAACTCCTATAACTAACTCTTTTCTCACTAAAAATCAAACGCATATGGAGTTGTTTTCTTACTGATCATGGTTCACAAAAGCCCCAAGCTTTGCCCGGAAGATCAGTTCCACTTCACCACGAAGGCTTTCCACATCTTCAGCATAGTCTCTCTTGTCTTCATCAGCCATTGATTCCTTGAGTTGCAGCTTCATTCTCTCTAATGCTCCTTCCAACCCGCAGAAGTCTCTGAGAATCAAAGGCTCTATGGATTTAAGTTGAAGTAGGGTATTGATTGCTGTAAGAGCCTGAAACATATTTACACAGAGTAGCACAAGTTAGAAGAAGATGTGTGCCAAGCTTGGATAATATAAGATCATTGCGGTCATTAAGAGTTTCACCTTCTCCTGGAGATCAAGATCAAGCACAAGGATCAAATCCACCACGGATTTTAGGAACAAACGGTCACTGAATATAGGGAGTTCAGCTTTCTCAGTGTTCTGTAGTTGAAACTCAGCCAAATCACCAACTAAGAAAACAGCTTTCCGTCTCAGTTTAATATCCAAGCTCTCATTGCTCATTACATCCTGCAGAAGCAAGAATGGTTTTTGGATACAGAGAATAAATGAACAAAAGCTGACAGTGAAATGGTGTCATGTCCTGGTTACTCACCCGAAGCATAATGTATCCATGAGATGCATAAAACATGTCCTGACCAGCTACGTTGTTCCGTATCAAGGCAGAGACAGCAAAGAGTGCTTTCACAGCTTCTTCGGTAGAGCTGGAGTTTACTAACTTTATCAATGTTGCTAAAGCCCCAAGTTCAAGAACCTGTTACCAAACTCGCAAAGTAAGAAACACGACTGTTTCATATGGCTTCTACACACAGTTCAATGGAGGAAACAGACCTGCGCTTGAACAAAAGGGTTGTTTTGACAGGCCGTCCCGAGCACCCACGCAGCCAGTTTCCTTACCTCTGAGTCAGAGTGATAAAGCTCTCCTGCCACAACTTTAAGCCCTCCTGATTTGCTCAAATCTGCACAGAGTAGACTCATCAGAAACTCAAGGGACAGCAACAACTTATCAGACTCATGTATAAGAGAACATAACTAAAGCTTCTACTTACCATTGGCATTATCAATAGGTTCAACAAGGATCAAAAGCTCCTGCAAAGCACGGTAACGATCTTCCAGAGACAAAGAAGCATTGTTCAAGTCAGATACAGCTATCTGCATCAACTTAGCATCTGATGGCATATTCAGCTTCTCCACCAGCTCCTATTCAACAGTACTTTTTACATGAGATTCCATTGAAACAGAGTCATAATAGTCACAAAACTTCTCACCTTTAACTCAACTTGACGCTTCTGCAACTCATCCATAGACATCTTCTGCGCATCTTTAGCTGCTTCCTTCAACGCCGCAGGATCAGAGTGACCTAACCGGAGTTAAGTAGAATCAGATCTAGACGAAAAGAAGAGCAGTGAGGGAAGATGATTCTTACCTATAGCCCAGTGTAACATCCCATCAAGGGAGGAGAATCCACCATCGATTTGATCTTGTTCTCCGATGACCACACCGGAATCTTCAACCAGCTCCGCCTCGTCTCTCGAAGTAGCCCAAACCATTCCTCCAGAAGAGTTAGCTTTCTCAGCGATTGTGCCTCCCACTAGTGAGATCACAACCAATAGTGACAGACATCGGAAGAAGTTCATCGTCGCCGTTATCTTGTTTTTTTTTTTCTCGGAGGCAGACTTTTAGTTAAGTAAAGAAAGGGCTTAAGGTTTTGTTTACTGAAGTTTTTTTTGGAGGTTTCTGGTGTTTATATTACGGAACGAAACTACTCGTTACAACGTGTCCGGCCAATAAATTTATTACACGTCATCTCGTGGGTTGTCACCCCCTCCGTGTCCACGTGGTGGTAATCGAATGGTTGTGTGGTGATGGTAATGATGCATTAATAAACTTTGTTTAACTAATTTGGATCTAGACAAAGATGCAACCATATCTGGTTAGTACAATACGTACGTTCGTTTGACTGGGGTGTAAATTGACACAACTGTTATTTATTGGGTATAAAATGAAGTGATGATAAACTAGAGGAGCTCATTTCTGGTTGATTTCAGAAATTCTGACTACTTAGTTTATGTAATTTCAGCTAGGATTTTTAGTAATTTCATAGTTTTAAATATTTTTGAGTTTTTTTTTGTAATTACAGACATTAAATATAACTTATTCTAAACCAAATTTAAAAAATCCAAACATTTAAAAATTCAAATAAAATTTTTAGAATATGGTATTAAAATTCTGGAAAAAAAACTAATCCAAATCTAAATGGCTACCGTAAAGTCTAAAACTTTGACTGGGAGTAATATTTGGGCAAGAAATTAGAATAATGTACTTCATTGGGTACAAAATTAAGTGATGATAAACTAGAAGGCCGACTTTGGGTTTCAAATGGTGGTGTAAATTGATAACATTTATTATTTACTGGGTAGAAAAGAGAGAGATGATAAATTAGAGGGGCGACTATGTGATACTGGAATAATAAGAGAAAAAGACAAAAAAAAAGAAAGAAAGAATCATGACTTCTCCACTTCCCTTGAGTTGAGCCTAATCAAATGTCCCTTTTATTACCAAAATGACTTCTCACGCCACCAGACTCATCAACACCTTTCCCTTTCTCCCACCTCCTCCCACACTCTCCCAACCCCAATGGGTTACCTCTCCTGCAAAGCCGGATCCGCCGTCGCAGTCTCCTCCTCCAAACCCTCCACCACCACCAAACCTCCTCCTCCCGAATCCCCCCCAGAAGAAACCCGTCCCAAACTACGCCGTTTCCTCCACCGCGACCTCGAATCCGCCACAAACGGATTCTCCCCCACCAACCTCCTCGGCCGGGGAAGCCACGGCAGCGTCTACAAAGCCGTCCTCGCCTCCTCCTCCTCCCGCCTCGTCGCCGTCAAGCGCCCTTCCAAATCACGAGAAATCAGCCGCGAGTTCCACAACGAGTTCGACATCCTCTCCAAGATCCGCAGCCCCAGGTTCGTCAACCTCCTCGGCTACAGCGCCGACAACGCCAAGGAGCCTCTCCTCGTCGTGGAATTCATGCCTCACGGAAGCTTATACGACGTGATCCACTCGGATTCAAACACCTCCGTCGCCATATCCACCTGGAGCAAGAGAATCAAAGTCGCTCTGCAGATAGCCAAAGCCGTGGAGCTACTCCACTCGCGAGATCCGCCGATTATACACAGAGATATTAAATCAGCGAACGTTCTGATGGATAAGAACCTAAACGCGAAGCTCGGAGACTTCGGTTTGGCGATCAGATGCAATGTGGAGGATCACAAAGTCAAATCAACACCTCCAGCTGGCACGATGGGATACCTAGACCCGGATTACGTGACCGCGGACCGGTTAAGCACGAAGACCGATGTGTTCAGCTTCGGGGTACTGTTGCTGGAGATAATCAGCGGGAGGAAAGCGATTGATGTGAGATATTCGCCGTCGTTTATAGTGGATTGGGCGATTCCGATGATAAAGAGAGGGAAGATCGGGGGGATATATGATCCGATGATAGGGGCGCCGGTGGATGTGAGCGTGAGGAATCATTTGGGGTTGGTGGCGGCCAAGTGTGTGAGGACGTGTAGGGAGAAGAGGCCAGGGATGGGGGAAGTGGTTGGGTGGCTCACGGGGTTGACGCAGTCGGTTAGGTCGAGGAGGTGGGATGAGTTGGGGATTGGGAACCCGTGTATGATGGTTGAGACTGTGGGAAGCAGACCCGTGGAATGATTTCAAAAAAAAAGAAAAAATTATTTGAGTTTTTATTAACGTTTTTTTTTAATCAAGTGCTTCGCTTTGAAGCTATTTGTTTCTTTTTTTGGTTGGTCAATTTGTTTATTCAGCAAAGTATTATTGTATATAATAAAAGATTTTTAATCACGTAAACATCGTGCTGCGTCATGGTATAATGATGGATTGCCTCTTAATATTTACGTATTATGTATTGGTCCAGAGTCAATGCATGGAAATGTTGCACAAGAAGCGTGGTTGAGAATATTCAAAAACATTCTCTTGGAATATTGAGTTGAGCCATCTTGTTTCCTCTTAACTTGAGCTCCATTTTGATTGATCTTGCCATGATCAGAGCGGTCCATCCCAGCAAGAGGCCATATTCCAATTTGGAAAATAGATCTTTTTTCCTTTATAAAAAAAAAAACTTTTTATCTAAGTTTAAATGGGGCACAAAATTTTTTGGCCCCTAAACAGTGACTTACTTGACATGTGTCTTGGGTCGGGCCTGGCCATGATCAGTACGGTACTTGAACTTGGCTGCCTAGTGCCTGCAGGATTGGTTTCTCTATCAGTGCTAGTGAAGATTTTTGTTTTATTTTATTTATCAAGCTGTTGCATTGACCCTGCAGCTGTAGTTGGCAAGGATGGAACAGCTTGCATATTTGATATTACAGTAAGATATGTTCACAGATGGTTAGGTATGATATGCATTATGTGTCTTTTGTCTTGTGGAACTTGGAAGGTGAAACTGTAAAATATTGGATGTCGTTGTGATTGGTAATGCTGTAAAATAAGTAAATAACAGTCAGATTTGGTAATGTTGTATGTATAACTATGAACTATCTAATTGCACGATAACGTGCTTATCTTTGAGCGAGAATCAACTATTTCTTAGCGGGTCTTCGCTTGGGAAGGTAATAGTATCTGACCCAATGTTGTATCGACCAGTAGCTACTCTTAAAATCCACGGTAACTGCAGGAGGTAAATTCAAACTTCATTTTAGTATACATATCCAGTGAGAACACCTAAAGCAGCACCCTCTTTCACATGTAATACAAGCCATCTGCTTAAACCAACGCTCCAAATCTCGCCCTTCTCTGCAACAATTGCTACGTATGTTTCATGCTGGGAGCTCAGGTATGTTAATAAGAAACGGCTGGATTTGTTTGAAAGATGCAAGTTCTAAATTGGGTTTACAAACAACACTGTTTTGAGATGTGTTGTAACCAAGTTTTTATCACAGGAAAATGACACAGTAGTGGAAAAAACCAGTGAGCCCTAATGTCGTGTCCTTGATACTACAGTTACCGAATGATACATCGGTTATAAACGACAAGGAGAAGGAACAACCAAGTGGATACAATTGAAATCGATACAACTGAAAGGAAAACTCGGGCTCAAATCAGTTACTTAGCAACGGGAACGAAGAAGGTAATAATAACACAATAGCCATAACAGCTCACAGTGGTGGTAAATTCATAAGCATATGGAAATTCAATAACTCGCAGAAAGTGTAGTGCTTTTACTACATATTTACGTATTATGTAATGGTCCAGAGTCAATGCGTTTATCATTATCATGGTATAACATGGTATAATGATGGATCACCTCTGAATATTTACGTATTATGTAATGGTCCAGAGTCAATGCGTTTATCATTATCCCAAATATTAAGGCGAGGAAGTGTTGCACAAAGAAGCGTTGTTGAGAATATTTAAAGACATTCTCTTGGGATATTGAACTTGGCTAACCTAGTGCCGGCAGGATTGGTTTCTCTACCGGTGCTAGTGAAGATTTTTCTTTTATTTTTTATTAAGGGCTGTTGCATTGACCGTGCAGTTGTAGTTGGATGCAAGGATGGAACAGCTCGCATATTTGATATGTACAGTAAGATATGTTCACAGATCGTTAGGTATGATATTGCATTATGTGTGTCTTTTGTTTTGTTCAACTTGGAAGGTGAAACTGTCAAATATTGGATGTCGTTGTGAATATTCTTTACAATTTACATATGAGAACCTAAACCACAAGTTAACGGTCAGATTTGGTAATGGCAGGACGTGTGGTGGGCCGATAACCTGCTTCTCAACTATTTCTTAGCGGGTCTGTATCTGACCCATTGTTGGATCAATCGGTAGCTACTCTTTAAATCCACGGTAAATACAGGTGGTAAACTCAAAACTCCATTTCAGTTTACATCACGAGTAAGAACACCTAAGCAACCCCCTCTATCACATGTATACAAGTCATCTGATTAAACCAACACTCCAGTCTCGCCTTCTCTGGAACAACTGCTACGTATGTTTCATGATGGGAGCTCATATGTGTTAATAAGAAACGGCGGGATTTGTTTCAAAGATGCAAGTTCTAAATTGGCTTGTACAAACAACACTATTTTGAGATGTGTTGTAACCAAGTTTTTATCACATGAAAATGACACAGTAGTGGCTAAAAACCAGTGAGCCCTAATGTCGTGTACTCGATACAACAGTTAAAGAATAATGAAACATCGGTTATGATTGCTGGTGGAAGGGACGGTTAGTTGCGAGTGATCAGAAAAGTGGTAGACTAACTGTATAATGGACGACACGGTCACAACAACTAGTAGAAGGAACAACTAAGTGGTGGCTGAGAAAAGGATAGGAAAAAGAGTATTTCAAGACATTGAACCCAATTCAACTGAAAGGAAAACTCGGCCTCAAATCAATTACTTAGCAACGGGAAATGAAGAAGGTAGTTATAACACAGTTACCATAACAGCTCACAGTGGTAGTAAATTCATAAGCGTAAGGAAATTCAATCACTCGCAGAAAGTGTAGTGCTTTTACTACATAAACCATTGTTACTCTTTGTTTTGTGACAAAATTGTTGTAAAGAAACACACAAAAATTGAAAGAGAAAGAAAACAGGATTCGTCTACTTGGCAGATTTCTTGGAAGGACCAGCTTGAGATTCAGCTTTGAGGATATTAAGTTGACCACCTTCTTTGCAAGCAGCATTGGCAGCTTTCACTTCATTGCAATGGTTTATGAATTTCGTAAGCTCCTGCTCCAATTTCAACAAAACCAAAATTAATTAAAATTGATAACAGTTCAAACGACTCGAGATTAATGGAGATATAAAGGAAAAGAGAAACATACCCGGTCGGTGTCTAACTCCTTCGTCGTCTTTAATGGTTTCATATTTCTCCTTCCTGTAAGAACAACAAGAAGACGATGATAAAGAATCTGAGAAACAGAAGCCCTGAGGAGGGATTCAAGTGAATAATACCTTTGCGATTTTGAACGGCTTTTCCATGGCGGTTTGGGGCAATAGTCTTCTTCTTCTGTTGGCCCTTGAACTGATTGCTCTTCTGCGTCATCTTCTTCCCCTTTGATCCTCTCTCTCGTCCTCTTTCTCTAGGGTTTTCGACTCTCTTTAACTCTAGGGTTTTGATGTAACTAAAAACAGCACACTCAAGGCCTAAATGATGGGCTTTAAAGGCCCATATTGAAAAACCCGATTAGCACATTTACAAATTTTGTTACGAAATCGATTCGTCGATCGGTTAGCTCCATTTCGTTTGGTTTAAAACAAATTGGAATTATACTAATTTTTTGAATTAATTGCACTAACTTAAATGATCCAAAATAACAGAATTTGACCTCTTTTGTCAACTAACATAATTTAACTTAATATAACCAACCAAACAATTAAAATATGTCGGAAAAATTAAAATTAAAATTAAAAATTAAAGAATTTGGTCCAGTTAATTTTAATTTTTTTTAAATTGAAGAATCAAAATTAATTGAAAGCCAAAGAGACGGAATCAAACCGTAAAATATTTTGGTTCAATTTGGTAATTTTTCCAATTATCGAATAAACCGAAACACCGAACTAACCGACTCGGCTAAACCGAAACCGGAGGTCTATTGGAGTCGTTCTAAAGTGGGAGAAAGAAAGAAGAGAAGATTTGGTTGAGAGTGGAGGAAGACACGGAGACGCATAAAGCGGTAAAATCCTTTCCGACTCCCTCTCCCCTTTTCTGCAAGCTTCCTTCATACTCCTTTTCTTCGTCTACGTCTTCGAATCTTCGTTTGATTTAGAGTTGCTTTTGTGAAATGTGTGTTTTCCAGTTCAGGTTAAACGTTCCTTCATGACTTCGATTCTGTCTCATCACTCCCGTTTGCTGTGGAGAAACCTCTCCTTCGCCAGAAAAATCGGAACTTTATGCAATAGGAGGAACTACTCTTTCATCACTCCTTCTCTTTCACGCACCACCACCAAGGTCACATATGCTTTACTTACTATCTCTTTCAAAGTCTCTGTCTTCTGGCAGTTATGCTGTGTGTGGATTCTAATGTTGAAACCACAATATGTGGGGGGGGGGAGCTCAGTGTTTTTGCAGTTCCACTTGTAATTTGGACGCAACTGTTTCTCAGTTCTCTGAAAGTCAACATTTTGCACCAATAAAGTCAGAAGAAAAAGTAACAATTAGCGCTGCTTCTTCTAATGGCAGAGTGATGCTTATCGATGGAACTTCCATTATTTACAGGGCTTACTATAAGCTTCTAGGTATAATGCTTATTCATCATATGTTACTACATAGAAAGAATGTAACTTTGATCAAAAAAAAGAAAGAATGTAACTTTTTTTTTTTGCTCCCTCTGGTTTCACGGTTACTTACATTTTCATTGGGAAAAGTGCAGCAAGGTTGAATCATGGTCATCTGACTCACGCTGATGGAAACGCTGACTGGGTTCTGACTATTTTCTCAGCTCTTTCTCTTGTAAGTTCATACTTTCCTCTACATATGTTCCTTTGTGTCCTAGTTAATTAAGTCTATTGACTGAAAAAGCTTCTTTGAGCATTAAGCGTGGGGGGTTCAAGTAATTATGGTTGCCTTTTGAACTGTGTTTCTCAACTTAAAGCTTATAAGTATCTCTTTCTTGTTGCTGTTTTGACTTTAGTATTACCTTTTCTGCGTTGTGTTATAACTTGCAGATCATTGATGTTTTGAAATTTCTCCCATCCCATGTGGCGGTATGTTCCATTTCCATTTTCTCTCTCTCACTTCTTTATCTCTGTGATTTTTAAGATGAAGCTCTTGTTTTTTTTTTCTTCTGATCAAAAGATGAAGCTCTTGTATTTTTCTGTTTTAGCATTTCCTTACAGCTAATAACTACTGGATATATCCTGCAGGTGGTGTTCGACCATGATGGTGAGTCCTAACGTAAACAAGGCATTGGGTGTGCCACAATTGTTAAAATTCATCGACTTCTAGCTATTTTCTTTGGTGTTGTAGGACGAATACGTGTTTCTTGGGGGACTTTTAGCGTCTATAGTTAACAATTTTGAGTTTTGCGTGTCAGATGATATGGACTAATTCACTGATAATCCCTTAATATAGATTTAGTTGGATAGTTATGGCCTCTGAATTTCCTGATTATTTGTCCTCTAGTGTAATGCTTGTGTTCAGCTTGTTGATTGTTGTCTGTCAAACTTTCTCCAAGTATCGGCTTCCTCAATTATTTGACTTGAGTGTTGAAAGTTTTATTCCATAGGCCCAAGAGAAAGCAGGTCCCCGCCTAGATATTGATATATTACTTGAGGTTAAAATCATTACTGTATCATTGATGAAATCTATCAAGAAAGGGGTTTCTAGTTATACATAATAGTGGTAATTTGACATACATATCATCTAGTAGGCAAGTTTATGGGGGGCACGAATAATAAATGGTTTGTGGAACTGTACTTTTCTAGGTATTCCTTTTGACAATGTAGAGTCTTTTTCAGGAGTTGCTTATGGCAGTACTTCTAATTCATCAATTGGTTATCATTCTTCAAAAGGTAAGCTCCATGTCTAAGTGAAATTTAAGTTAATATGTTGGTTTGATCAGTTGATAGTGTAAGAAATGGGGTATCTTTGTTTGAGAGCTAAGTTAGTATGCTGACTGATGGTTATGGATGCAATATCATCACTAATAATAGTATTAAATTGACACGTAAGCTTTCAGAACATTGCTTCTATAGATCTTAACTCGCAGCTATCCCAAATATTATGGCTTACTTGTCAAGGGTAACATTTAAAGTGCAATGCTAGCTTTTCCCTCTCTTTGGGCTGTTTGCTTGCCGCTTTTTGCCAGTCATAAACTTTGGTGTAGAGAATAGAAGGTTCAGTATGACGATGCACACTAAATTGATTTCTATATATATATCGTACCAGTTTGGCATATTCTTGTTGTCAGTGGGCCGTATTTAGCTCCAGTGATCAGTCTGCTGTCTTTTGTTTTACCGTTTTTTACATGCTGATACAGATATGTATATCCACAACTCTCTCCTTCTGAGTGATTAGAACGCTTGTCTAAGTTGTCTTCTCATAGTTATGCATTTTAAGGCTTTTTTTTTTTTGCACTCGTAACCTTGACATGATTCTCCCTTTTCTTTGTGCAGAGTGTGAAGGATGAATGCAAACTCATCAATATCTAACCTATTCCTGTTCTGTGTTTTAACTTTTTTAGGCATGAACTTCCGTCATACTCTCTACCCTGCCTATAAAAGCAATCGTCCTCCCACACCTGATACCATAGTACAAGGACTTCAATATCTCAAAGCGTCCATCAAGGCAATGTCTGTAAAAGTTATAGAGGTAAATCATACACATGAATGTCATATTTACTTTTATTGTGATGATTACTCACTAATGGGGAGAAATTCTATGAAGACAGGTGCCAGGTGTAGAAGCTGATGATGTGATTGGAACACTGGCTATGCGAAGCATTGGTGCCGGCTTTAAAGTAATGATTATCGGTTACTTAAAAAGTGTTCTTTGCTATATATTACTCAGGTCCTGTTGAATTTGTCTCTTTTCCTAGATGTGGTCTGATCATTTTGTTTGTTGCCTCCTTACAGGTTAGAGTTGTCTCTCCGGACAAAGACTTCTTTCAGATTCTTTCTCCCTCACTGCGTCTTCTTCGAATAGCACCGCGCGGATCGGAGTAAGTATATCTCGTTAGTCAACTGTTGTCTCTTCATATTTGCATATTCCCACTCAGTGGTGTCAATGTTATCGGTTCTTGTGGCCAGGATGGTTTCTTTTGGAGTAGAAGACTTTGCTAAAAAGTTCGGAAATTTGAAGCCAGCCCAGTTTGTTGATATCATAGCCCTTGCTGGAGACAAGTCTGATAACATTCCAGGTAACACCCACCTCCTCTGCCCCTTACAAATTTGTTTCTGATATTCTTTCTGTAAATATTCATTTCATAGCTGCATTAGTTAATATTGGTTAGATACAAAAATTTAGCAAAAGTGCACACAGAGACTGCCCAAAGTGAGATCCAACGTTTGTGTATACGTGCAGGAATTGATGGAATTGGGAACGTGCATGCAGTGGAGCTGTTATCTAGATTTGGTAAGTCGTTGACACATATACTATAAGCTTTGACTTCATTGATTTGCGCCCTCCTTGTTAACTTGTTAATCATTCTTATTGTATCATCAGGGACATTGGAGAATCTGTTGGAGTCTATTGATGAAATAAAGGAAGGAAAACTAAAAGAGGTGAGTGAGATGGCTCTTTCATAAGCAAGCTAGTACTTTTTGAACATGCAATTGCGTAATTTTGCTATCTTACCTTATTTTCGCAACAGAGCCTAATAGCTCACGCAGATCAAGCCATGCTAAGCAAGAAGTTGGTAGGTTTTTATGTTATTATCCTTCTCTCATTCGTTTCAGCTATTTGAGCTTCGTTATGCAGCAGGGATGGTGATACTTTTTTTGTTTTGTTAAAATGGCAGGCACTGTTACGGACCGATCTCCCGGATTACATAGTACCGTTTGAAACAAGAGATCTTATTTTTAAGAAACCAGAGGTTAGTCTGACTATAATCTGTTCAAAATGGCTACACTATTATTATTACCTCATGTAATACAATATATAATATGATTATGTGTACAGGACAATGGGGAGAAATGGAGGAGCTTGTTGGTCGCCATAGGGGCATACGCAGAAGGGTTCTCAGCTGATCCAGTCATGAGAAAAACTTTACAGTTATGGGAGAGCCTTGATGCAAAAAAGTCATGATTCATGATAACATATTAGCATCTTTTGTTGGGTGGTACATATAATATAAAAAAGGTCAATGGTAGAGGGTTCTCTTCGTGAAGGGTAGACACTTTTGAACAATCATTTTCGTAAAGCATCATGATGCTTTTATTGAAAACCAGCGAGAGATTGGTTGAAGTAGATGATGCTTGTTCGGTAGCAAAAGCGACTTGTTTGAGTAATTTAACAATTGTGCCCAACTTCAACTACCACTCACCTCATAAAAATATTATCAATTTAATTGATTGGTGCTTTGAGTGTTTCGCCATGAAGCTCCACGACCAAGGCATGGACCTCACTGCTCTCTGTTCTCGCTCACACACAAGAATTCAAATTTTATAAACATATATATATATATATATAATTTTTTAAAATGAATTTGATATAAATATATATATCTGAGTTTGTTTGCTTTGAAATCGTTTTGAAAATTTACAATCAATGAAAAGTTGTATAAATTTTGATTAACAGAACCTTGCCCCTCAAAATAAATAGAACCAAAGACAGTAAAAATGAAAAGAACCTTGCCCCTCAAAATAAAGAGAACCAAAGACAGTGAAAATGGAAACAGAACCTGCTTATGTCAAAACGTAACAAAGACCATCCTAAATTAGCCAATGAAATGATCCATCAAACATTTATGAAGGTAAATAACTCAAAGCACTTTTTGAGAAATGTTAAGCTACGCGAGACACTCATAACATCAAGTAGTAGAGTACACTCGCCTTGAAAGCCAAAGCCGGTGAGACTAGTAGAGACAGAAGTGGTTAGTACATACGGGAAATAGCGAGTTGGTTTGTTATAACTACAAAAGCAGAATTAGTTACCTTTAATTGTGTTATTTATTACATTCACACTTTTTCTAGAAACAAAAGAGAAGGAAGGCTTTTTTTGCCATTCACTCTCTCCATCTGTCTCTCTAAAGGAAAGGAAGTGAAAACAAAAAGACAGCCGAATTAGCCAACTTTGTAATCGCTTTCACTTTGCCCTTGTGGGCTATTTACAATTTCCCTTTTCCACCAAATTCAACCCTCTAATTTCCCTACGACAGTGTAAAAAAAAACACACACAGACACACAAGAGCTTCACCTTTTATTTGCCACTCTTCTTCGAGGAGCGCCAACCACAAACTTCTTCTAAAACTTCAAACCTACACACACACACAAAAGAAGAAAATCAAAACCAGACACACACACACACAACTCACAAACAGCACACTTCTTTAAAAATCATCCTAAAATCTCAAACCTTAAACACACAAAGACGATGAAACACAAACAAAACTCAAACAACAAACTTCTTCTAAAACCTTCCTGAAACCTCAAATCTAAAACACACAGAAGTCAGAGCCACAAGAATAAGATGAAACACAACACACACACAAACCTCAAACAACAAACTTCATCTAAAACCCATCAAGACTCAACCTTTTCCCATCCTACTACATTTAGGTAGAGATTCAATGCTTACCTAATTCACTTTCTGCACTGATTCATTCAATCCCTAAAGATCACATCATCCGCTATCTCCATCAGCCCTCGCAACGACTCCGGCTCGAACTTCCTCGCAAAGAAGTAATCCAAACTCGAATTCGACCTCCTCAACGAACGTATCAACCCAGGCGACACCTCCTCCGCCCCGTACGCGTGAGGATGACCACCAACACTCCCCGTCCAGTCAACACGTGTGAGCGTAAACCCGCTACACCCTTCACGATCCTCAAGAGACAACAACGTCGGGAAATAATGCTCCTCGGGGTAACAAGACGCCTCATCATCAACGCAAGGCAACCTAAACTTCCTCCACAGCTTCCTCTCCCTTATCACCATCACCGCGTGACGTTTCGCCATCACGAAGAACTGTGACCCCACGCGGAAATCCTCGTACCTAATCTCCGGCATCATCGCGTCGACTCCACGCGCCGCGTAGCGTCTCGGGAGGAACGGCTCGTCGGCGAGAATCTCCACGAAGCTTCGATGATGATGAGATTGAGAGCCGAAGAGGTGGTTGTGGATGTAGGAGAAGGAGTGGAGAGGGACGCAGTGTTGAGAGACGAGAGCGAAGTAGAGGTTGTTAGGATCGTCGAGGATGGCACGTGCGAGTAACCGTCTTTCCGCGGAGATTAATGAAGGTGAGGCACGTGCGGTTTTTTTCGACGGGATTAATTTAAATGTTGATGAGGAGGGGAGGGATATGGTGAAGGATGGATCTGAGTGGATGTAAGCGTTGTAGCGATCTTCGTGTCCTTGGAAGAAGCGTTCCCAGAGAGGGAGGAAGGTGAGATCGGAGTTTGTCAAGAAGAGGAACGCGATTTTCGGAGGAGTGTGTGGGAGGGAGATGAGACGGCGGGAGGAGGAGGAGGAGGAGGCGCGGTGGAAGAGGGAGAGGTCGTCGAGTTCATCGGCGGGGGAGAGGATGTTGTTGTTGTTGTTGTGGTGGTGGGAGGAAGAGAGGAAGAGGAGGAAGGAGATGAGTGAGAGGGAGAGGAAGAGGGAGAGAGAATAGAGGAGAGTGGAGGAAGAGAACATCTCTCTGGAACAAAAACACAATTAGAAATTTTCTTGAGGAAGAAGATGATTGAATGAAGAAGATGATTGGTTTTTTTAAAAATAAAAAGGGGAAATGTGACGTCAGCAAATGGGGACACGTGGATGTTTTAAAGTATTTGGCGGATTATTATGCTAATCTTGTTGTTGCGTGGGGTTTGTTTAAATATTTATAAACTGAGAGATGATACGGTTTTTTCAGCAACCTGATTTTTTAAACATATCTCGATTAGTTATTTGATTTGATTCTAATTATAGGGATGGAGACATGTACACATGTTGGAAGAAGCTTCTTTCGAGAAGCTTTTGACTTTTTTTGCTATATTTTGTTATCCACTTGATTCATTATTGATCTCACAAGTCACTCACCATAATATGTGGTGATTGTGTGTGTGGATTTGAGAAAAATGAGTTGGATAGATTCTAGACTCACATGATGTGACTCTCTCTAGGCCTCTGCCAAAATTGCCGACCTCCAATTTGCATAACCGAACCAATTTTTTTGGATTTTGATTCATGTTTGGTCAGAAGTTTTAGATCCATCTATACAATTTGTTTTTTTTTAAAAAAAAATCCATCATCGATATAGGCAGTTTTTCATCAAGTGTTTTAACCAAATTCTACCAATTTATACTAAAACTAAATCAACATTTTTTAATCAAAATTACGTAATCAAGTCTAATTAAACGAAAATCTATCTGAATACCTGAATTTGGATTCAATTCAATAATAATTTGAGAAGCAAACTAACCGAAAACCAACAAATATTTTGTCAGTTCAACCTGCCAAAATTTTGTGTAATCAAACTAATTTAAAACTAAATTAACCAAACTAACCTTTCACGTGTGTGTTGTTAGATTACGTCTATCCACACCTTGTTTATGTTCAATCATTTTTGTTCTCATCCTACCAAAGATTCAGATATTTTTCTTTGCTCACTCTTTTCTTCCCAAAAGAAAAGCTTTCGTCAGTTATTATTTTATTCATCTTCTCATGGCGGCTCTCACCACCTTCTACCACCCACTCTGCCCAGACAACCACCGCACAACAAGACAAACCCCAAGCAGACACAGCGTCAGATCTCTGACCGTGATGTCTTGTCGGAATCAAAAATCACCAGAAGAGAGCCAAGGATTGATCCAGAGAACAATTTCAAAATTGGTCTCAGAGGCTAAGCATATTGGAAAGAATATGAAGCCAGAGAAGAAAGGAGACATGAAGGATCTGATGCTTATGAGTCTTTCTTTTGCAGTTTATGTTTATATCTCTCAACTAATGGTCTGTGCTTACTTCGCCTGGACCCATGTAACCCTCCCCAATCCCTCATGGTAGTTTTAGCTAAAGACTTTCGCTTATTGTAAATCCACCAAATGATAAATAAGATCAAGAAGCTCCATGTCTCTCAAATTCATTTGCAACATAATAGAAGAATGAAGAGTTTACCTTTTATAGTTGAATTTGTTTAAGCTTTCATTACAATATTAATCTGCTTTAACTCTGTGACGTCCGAAGATCCTACTGAAGAGTGATACCAACCATTGCCATAGCATTATCAACCAGTTACCGCTCTTTCCTTTAGCACCACTTTCTTCTCTCCCTACAAACATTCCTTTGTACATCTCTTTTTGCTTTTGGTACACAGCTTTCTCTTGTTCTGCAATTCCTCGTAGCTCTCTTCTGATTGCATTGTCATCAGGAGCATACTTTTGAGCTTTTCGAAAATCTTCACGGGCTGAATCCATCTGTCCAAGCTCTGCCTTGGCCTTCCCTCTTCTGAACAGCGCTTTTGGGTTCTTCTCTTCTTCTGTCAGCACCTGACAAGTTTAACATCTCGAATTAGAGAAAAAGAATAATGATATGTTCTTCCAGTAAATGATTTGATGGGTCTTACAATGTTGCAGTGACCAATTGCTTCGTCATATCGTTTAAGCTTGATCAAGCAAGCTGCCATGTTTAGGTGGCATGGGTTCTTAACTGCTAAAGCCATATCCTGGTACTTCCCATACAGCTGAAACATAAAATCGTCCCCCATGTATGCAATGGCCTGAGACACCAAAACCATAATCAAAATCCAAAAGGAGCAACGAGAGTTTTGACAAAGACTAGCTCAGTGTACTTGAAAGAAAGAGAGAAAAGATATATAACCATTTCATACTGTTGCATGGCCTCCTCCAGTTTATCCTCTTTAAACAGATTATTCCCATCCATTTTCCTTCTGTCTGCTGCACCAATCCTTTCCTCCACAGTCATATCACTGCGAGCCTTTCCCTGTACGATCCATCGTCTTAAGCGTTAGCTGTAAGAAGGGAGCTTGGGATAAAACTTGGTTGTGTAAGAAAACAAGAAACTACTCATGATATTAAAGATAAGAACTTGCCTCCTTTGTTTCATCAAATCCAATGACTTCAACCTCATATAACAAGTCGGCCATAGGAGGAACATTCGGAAAAGAAAAGTTCCCGTCTTTCCCATATCCCAGTTCCCAGCCTATATGCAAGAGCGCACGTTCACCAGACTTCATGCTAGAAACGCCGATGGCCAAACCGGCCATTTCTTTTTTCTCTGTCTCACAGGCAACATTTCACTTCTTAGTGCACAGCCTCCCAAATATTCTTTTCATTAAATTCCCACGAAACTCAAGCTGCTCAGATGTAGAGTACATAATGGATAGCCACATACCTTTTCCTAGAACCAATTCAATAGGTTGCTGCTCTTGCCATGTATCCTCAAATTTGTGCTGCGTGTGTTTGGTCCATGCCCTATAGTGCACTATGACCCAAAGATGAAATTGGTCAGATAGGTAGAAACACTCGAACAAATGGATAACATTGTAGAAGATTTACTCAAGGAAACGTTGGATTAACTGTTCCTCAACACCCAAAGGAAACATTTCTAAGTACTTTATTTTTATCAAAAACCGCCAGTTAACAAAATTTATACCACATTTCAACCCTCTTCTACGTGACCACAATAATTCCAATTCCATGTGGATGATAAGTTGATAACTAACAAAATTTCTGAACTCAGTCAAGAGAGTCCACCACAAAGGGAAGATAAACCAAGAAGATTAAGTGCAGCAAATCAATAAACCCAAAAGTGTAGAAAGGGAAAGCTAAGGGTACTCACAGAAACATGTGGAGTACTTGGATGGTTTGGAACCGTGACCTTCCTTTATGATCTGCTTACTCACTTTGTCATCCAGGACTTCCGCTTCACTATCAACTTTGGGAGGAACACTACCGTCTTGAGAAGGCTCGCCATGCACAACCGCGCTACCTTCAGTAACTATTTCGTTCTCTTGGTCTGAAACCAAATGTGAAGTAGGAACATATAGTAGTCATTATCAATTCTTAACAAACAAATCAAATTTTTTTGATATTATTTTGATCCAGCAGATCACAAACCACAATATGCCGTCGAATAAATCAGTGAAATTTATTGCATATGTTAGCTTAACACAATCGTCTTAACAAAACCGTTCCACCACTCTAAACAAAACGTCTAGTTGAATATATGGACAAAAAGAAGTGGTATATATATTCAAAGAATGAATAAATACAATGGCACCAGAAAGTAGAGATAGTTTTATTTACCAAGAGTTTCCAGAGGAGATTCATCCATTATTGCCAAATTAAGTTTCGATCCTGCAGTACATTCAGATGGGAAAAGTGTTACAATGGTGGCAAGTCATCAAGAGTTAAACATGTAAGTGTTAAACTGATTATACAATAAGCCTTCTAACTAAAATACTTAACGGTTCCATAGATATTACTCGGAATTGTAGTCGAGATAGATGAAATGGTATTTGACTTGGAACAGAAACTTTTCAGCATCGAAACAAGAACATGTTCGAAATCATCTCAAGTCAAAACAGAGCAATATAGTTTGAGGAGAAGAAAGTGAACATACAGAGTAAGGAGTATCTGAAGCGGACAGAGAAGTGTGATTCGTCCTCGTCGTAGTTGCTCACTTGAGAAGACTTGATCGAGAGATCTTTGAGGAGACGGATCGATGGTTTTCTAATTTTTTGCTTGAGAAATATATCAATAAAGACCTTCAAGTTTTCACTTTAGTCAAATTAAACCCTTTTAGAAAGAAAATCATGTATTTGACCTTTAACGTTGGACCTTTGTCCAAACAAACCCTTCTAGAAAGAATGTATTATGGTCGATTCGTTATCCCATTTGAATTTAAATGATCATCTTCTTCGTCATTGTCCTCACAGTGGGTCTACTCACCATTCGAGGTCATCATCATGTACATTATTAAACCCGCCAGAAAGCGAGTGCATGTGCACTTCACAGCGCTCGATCCAACAACTGAGCTTTCGAGTCTTGATTGGTATACATAGTCCCCCATAACATTAGTTCCAGGCTCAACCTTATGGAGACCTGCCATGGAGGACGTGAGCCAGTGTGGGTCCATATTCTTCGCTTGATATGGTGGAGCAGAAATGAGACTGTCGCCACACTGATAAAGGGGTGGAGGAGCAGGTCAGAGTCATGATTCAGTGACGATAACAGACGGGTCGTTGAGGGCAAACAGAAGAGGCTTGGAGAGCTAAATCGCCCATGGACATTGCCATCGTATTCATAGGTGGCAGGGACTACGGAGAGGCACTAGCCTTTGCTGCACACGTGGCTCGACACCATGCTGTGAAGTTAAACGGTGATAGGTTTCTTTGGAGACAAAGAGCTCTCAGAACACACAAAAACGCAGCAGCATCTTGAACAGAACGAGCGTGATCTTGTGACGAGTGTTTAGTTGAGTTCTACAAACGATATGTAGCTGTAGGAGGAAGAGTGTTTTATCTTACATGGAGAAGCGTCTCACAAACTCTACAGAGACATTCACAGCACCTAAATCACTGGATGGAGGGTTTGGGCTGGTGATGGTTGGAAGAGGAGGAGGAAGGGATAGTAGCGGGCTAACCTCTGATCTCAACGACTGACAGCAATGTCCAGAGCTCGGTCCCATAAGTGATGTTCTGTCTTGCTCAGATTTTTCCAACCACACAATCGATGTAGATCATTCAGCAGCAGCGTACAAAAGTTTAGCTAGAAGGGCTTCAATGAAGAATAACTAACTTGGAAGAGAGTAGTATCATCAAGGTGACCACAATTTAAAACACTCTGTACTATAATTGAAACACTAAAAGGCTTTTGCAGATAAAATAGTAAAGAGAAAGGTTAAATCCAAGCACTACTTGCAAGCTGCCGCAAAATGGTACCCAGAACATAGAGCTGAAACAAAATTACAAGAAAACTAAGCTCATTACAAGTCTTCTGGTTGGTGCTTAGATAACGAAAACTCTGAACTCCTCTTAGTACGGATTCGAGAACCTGGCAACCTCTGCCTGAACACACACAAAAGACAAAAGCGTAAGGCAACGAGTAGGAACAGAGAAACATATAATCCTACTTTCTCACTACCAAGTGGGTCTCATCTAATAAAAAAAAATTGAACAGGACTCTAGACACTTGTGTTGGTACCTCAAATTGGCTCTTGAGAAAGTCAAGCTCCTTGTCCAAGTCATTGATAGCCTGATTGTATGCTTGCATAGGAGAAGACTGGCTTGTGGTATGAATCTGCAAACAAAATCCAATTTCTACACTTAGACCAAACAGAATCAATAATATTTATATCAGATTTTAATCAACTATTAAAACACTAAACCCTAACACAAATGACATTCAACTTACCCTGACTATGATTTTGTACTTGAGAGGATGAGGCAATTGGTATCCAGCAAACAACACATTCTCGTCGCGGTGAAGTTGCCTAATAAAATCCCCCCAAGAAACATTAGAGATTTCTTCTGTTAAAAAAAAAGAATTAAGTAAACGAGAGAGAAGGAATGGTACATGCGGACGATGTTTCCGATGGTATGGTCTTCTCTCTCAATCGTGAAGGAAGCAGCGTTAATGATCTTCGTGTCCCTCTCATACGAAACCCTAGATTAACATCGACAGAGGGTTTTAGCATATGAATTACACAAAAAAAAAATGAAGATTAAGAGTAAGATTTGGAGTGCTATACTTTTTGGTGCCTTCAGGGACGACGAATCGTTCGTATCGGTCCGGAGCATTCATGGCTAATCGGAGATTCTCGCCGCAGAGACAGTCGCAGCTTCTTCACTTCTGACGAACGAATTAACCAAAGAATAACACGACGACGTCGTTTCATATCTATATAATGCATATCCACGTGTTATCTTCTGATTCGTTTAAAGGCTTTGGCTCGGATAGGGTTGATAACTCTTAAAATATTTCCTTATAGATCCTTGGGTTTTAGCCTTATTTACACAAAAAATCTGGTGTGGTTTTTAATTGGGGGATAAAGACCTAAAACAAAAAAAACCCAAATAATAACAGAAGGGGGAAAAAAAAAAGAAAAAGAAAAGAGAGAGAGAGAGACTATCAGATCCCTAAAAATCGAACCCGGACGCATAAACCGACTATGGCCTTTCACGTAGCTTGTCCAATTACATGGTACCTCTCTTTAACTCTTTATTTTTGTTTTTGTTTTAGCGCCTCGCGAGAGAGGGTCGTCGTCTTCTTAAACCTAACGGCTTCGTTTGTTGTTTAACTTATAATCGAATTGGTTCCCTCTTTCTCTCTTTCCTTCGCAGCCGTAAAATTTGCGACTGCTTATTGGGGTTCCCTCGGAACCTTCATAGCAAGGAATCCAAAGATGTATTCCTCAACGATGTCAATTCTCTCGGAGACCTCTTGCGAGACCCGTGGGATGCTCGAGTCTCAAAAGAAGGTACCGTTCAGATCCAAGTGCCTAAGCTCGCTCTCTCCGATACTGGTCATCCTCAGATTGCGGCTAGAGATGTTGGTGTGGATGATTCTTCAATGGAGGTTGCTGCCTCGAGGCAAGGCAGACACACGGTTGTGCTGAAGAAGGCAGTTGAGAATCTCGCTGCACGTTCTGCCTCTGACGAATTTGAGGTGCGATTCGTGCTTCTTCTCCGATACTTATTTGTTTGTGTGTAGTCTCAATTTGAATAGAACTCCTTTTGATCTGTTGGAAGATAATAATGTGCACTCTCTTCAAGAAGCTATTGTTTTCAAGTACTAAGTTTTAACCCCTAAGCTTGTTTTGTTTTTTCTTTATGCAGGTTGCTGTCAATGAGCTCTATGAAGGAGATGATGACACTGACAGTGCAAGTGTTACGTGTCCCATGTGCTATGCGGTTGAAGTTGGGAAGAGTGAGAGAGCCAAGATGCTTTCTTGCAAGTGCTGCGGCAAGAAGTATCATAGAAACTGCTTGAAGTCTTGGGCTCAACACAGAGGTACTGTTTTATGGGAATAATTATGCTTACAGTTGTCCTGTTTATATTCTTATAGCGATTTTTTTTTGCTTGTAGATTTGTTTAACTGGAGCTCGTGGGCTTGCCCCTCTTGCCGGACTTGTGAGGTTAGTTTGGATACAACTTTCTCAATGACTAATTAAGTTTCCTCAGAACGCATCCGATGACTGATATATCTTAAAATGGTGTCAGGATTTGAACATGTTTAATTAGATAGGTGAACTGCCTCTGGCCAGAATTCATAAGTTATTTAACTTGTATTGTTTATGTTTCCTTTAGGCATGTGGAACTTCAGGGGATCCAAAGAAGTTGATGTTCTGCAAAAGATGTGATGATGCCTATCATTGTGATTGCCAACAGCCTCGACACAAGGTATAGTATTTGTTGCTTTTATGCAAAGATCTTGTCTTGTCTTTTGCTAATTGAGTTAATTTTATCCCTGGATGTTACAGACTGTTAGTTCTGGACCCTATCTGTGTCCTAAACACACCAAATGTTACAGCTGTGGGTCTAAAGTCCCCGGGAATGGCCAGAGCTTACGGTATTCTAGTCTTTTGCTTTGTGATGTATACTTGTATTTGTTCATTCAAAATGTACTAGATCTCTTATCAATCCTTTTGAGATTGCAGGTGGTTTTTGGGGCATACTTGTTGTGATGCTTGTGGAAGGCTGTTTGTCAAGGGAAATTACTGTCCTGTATGTTTGAAGGTATCTTCTTACACTCTCTACGTTGTTGATACTTGGTAGTATAGACTATAGAGTATGTGCTCGGTTTACCTGCGTCATATGTGGTTATCACATTGTTTTGCTTTCATCACGTAGGTTTACAGGGACTCGGAAGCAACACCAATGGTGTGTTGTGACTATTGCCAGCGCTGGGTCCATTGCTTGTGTGATGGAATCAGGTCCATATCCTTAAATCTATTTCATATAACCAATTGCACGTCTGTCCTGTAAGAAATGTTTACCATGTCTGTAGTCAACTAACATTAACTTTGCAAACAAATGTTGCAGCGATGAGAAATATATGCAGTTTCAAGTGGATGGGAATCTTCAATACAAGTGTTCTACTTGTCGTGGAGAAAGCTACCAGGTGTGTTTCATGTGTCGTCAATTTTTTATATGTGTTTGTTCTCTTATATCTCTCGATGTCTGAATGACAATTTAGTGATTCCATATTTTCTCACTGATTTGTGTTTATGACGCTAGGTCAAGGATCTTGAGGATGCTGTACAGGAAATTTGGAAACGAAAAGATATCGAGGATAAAGAGCTAATTGCTAGCCTGAGAGCTAGTGCACGAGTCGTAGGGCAAACTGGTGGTGCCTCTGTTATCAATCAGCCTGGCTCTTTCGAAAGAAAAGTTTCTAAAAAAGTTATGGTCAGTGGTGAAGAAGAGAAGCCACTGAGAGTTCTTAGGATAAAAAGTAGCAGGCCTCAAGATTCAGACAGTGAGAAACACGGAAAACACTCTGCAGAGCAGAGCCCTGTGAAGGCAAAAAAATTGGTAATAAGTATAGGCAGAAAGGCACGGGTTACAAACCCGATGAGTTGCGATAAATCAAAGCTTGCCCCCAAATCCAACGGTATGTGTATAGACTCAGGTTTTGTTCCGTTTGATTTCTAGTTGAGAAAGTATAAGTAGCTGCAACATAATAATCTTGAGTGATTATACACTATACGATTTATTTTAAAGACTTTACTAGAAATGTGTGTTCTTTTCTTTAGTTGGTATACGACAAAGATAAAATAATTAAAGGAGCTCTGGTAATTTCAGGAAAGCATGTGAAATTACAATCAGAAGAAACGGCTTCCCAAGAAGAGCAGCAACAGAGCTTATTGAGAAAGAGTAGTGAAGAAAAGAGAGGGTCTCAAGGTGAGGTAGGCACTTCAAAGGGGGAAGGCGGAGGAGACTCAAATGGTGGCCAACAAGAGTTGCAGAAAGATTCAAGAAGATTGCTGAAACTGAAAATAAAAACACATAATCCGGAGAGCCAAGAAAGAGAAGCCCCTAGAATCGTGTATGAAAGAAGCAAGTCTGGGAAAGGACATAGGTCCAAGAGAAAGAGAGCATCACCTCCAGCAGAAAAATCAGCTTTCAACGAAGACGAAGATGTGTCACTGTCACGTGAAGATAATTTGTTAGACGAGATGCTTGATGCTAGTTGGATACTGAAGAAGTTGGGGAAGGATGCAAAAGGAAAAAAAGTTCAAATACACGAGGCCTCAGATAATACATGGTACGTGATTTTAACTTTTCATATATTCTAAGTTGTTGTAACAATTGAGTATTAATAAAAATAAAAACAGGGAGAAAGGAGTGGTAAGTGAAGTAGGAGGAGATGGCACATCGAAGTTGATGGTGACGCTTGAGAATGGAAAAGTGAAGACGGTGGAACTAGGAAAGCAAGGGGTTAGATTTGTTGCTCAGAAGCAAAAGAGGACGAGGACGTGAGACGGTGAAGCTTCGAGCATCATCCAACATTTGGAACAACATGATTATTGATTAGTGAAAGACCTTGCAGGAGGAGTTGGTAGGTGAAGCAGAACTAGCTTCTTCTTTATCATCTATACTTCTAGATGTTGTATGTACAATATATATATACATTCTGAAACAAATTTAGCTTAAAATTTTAAGAAAGGGTTAGCAGCTGAGTGAAATAAGAGATTTTGAGAATTTCAAAAGAGAAATAGGTTATTTTTTTGGTTATTTGAATAATTTCCTTGTTAAAAATACAAAAGATCTGAAGAATATTTGAATTTATAAAAACTCACAACTACTTTGGAAAGCTATCCCGTTGCAACTTTGGTATGGGGACTGTATGAGTGAAAGTGCGGGAGGTAGTGGAACACAGAAGATGTATTTGGACATTGCCAAGTGTAACAGTAACAGACATAGTACTAGGAGGAGGACCCCGTCACGGATAAGAAACTATGTTTTCGAAATGACATGATATAATAATAAAAATAATCAATTAACTCGCAATTATTAAACTGTCGGTCAACTACAACAAAGGAGTAGCTACTAGAAATGACATGAACCATAAGATAATAACAACATAAAAGTTGAGTAATATTCTTGTCTTAATTTCTAATCAACTATCTCTTACTTATGTTATTCCATCTTTGTCTGGTATTAGCCAGGTTGCGATCAGCGTTTCCCTGAAACCAAAAAGAAGAAAGAGAAATGTTACAGCTGTTATTCACGATAGCGTTCTCGGCGGCGCCTTTAACGCTGTACATACCGCCGATCAGGTGTTTGACGGCGTTTGCTCAGACGATGGAGGAGATGGAAATTGAAGGTAGGGCTTATAGAGGGAGAGTCTTGGCTCGAGCCAGACTTGCTTGGTCTAGGCTTCTCGATTGCTTCTTCTCTTCTTCTCCTCGTCGTCCTTAAATTTAATTGTTCTTCTTCTGTCTCTTTCTCTCTGTACATATAAGTGTCGTGTTTCCTTACTTGTGTGTTTGATCACGTATATGTTTTTCAATTTGGGGTAATTCAAGAGAAATCAAGATTATGATAGAGACTTTGGTTTTTGATTTTGTTCTTGATCTTAATAATAATCAGAGATATCAAGATGATGATAGAGACTTTGGTTTTCAATACTCCTCTTTTTGTTCTCTTGCAACCTCTATTTATTTAAACAAATTTTATTTTATTGTATGTAAGGTGAGATTGATGATACAAATTGCTCAGAACATTACATGTTCTTGAATCTGAGCATGATCATCTGAAATGAACTTAAACAAAAAAAAAAAAAGAATGAATCAAATATAGAAAGAAACTTGGTAAAGAAAAAAAGTATTTTAGTTGGCCATTGAGCAAGGCTTTAAGAACCAGAGAACGTCCAAAGCCCTCCCTTCTTTGTTGTTGTTACTGTCTCTGCTCTGCTCTTCTTCCTCCTTTCTCTTCACCACTTCTTCAACCACTCCCTTTTCCTGTGTAAACAATCCATTGCCTCGTTATGTGTCTGTTTCTAGCAGGAAAATGAAGAGGAGTTTGAGATTTTACATACCGTAGGTTTGGTACTCAAGGCCTTCAAAGAAGCTGTCCGGTTCTCTGAGAAGCACTGAGGAGATGGTGGGTTTGTTCTTATCTGCTGCAGTAACCGCTCGTGCCCTTTGTTCTTTACATTCCCAAGTTTCAGAGGCGTAAGGATATTCTCTGCATCATCCACTCTCCTGAACAAATCGTCACAGAATAATCCAAGTTTAGTACTAAAACTCATACAAAGCCTTATGAAGAAAGTAGCAAAACTTACTTAATTCTTCTACACTCCTCTCCTTTCATCTTTACTACATTCTCCACATTAACAGAGACAGGAATATTCTCCGTATCATCCATTCTCCTGCAACAACTCCAAAGTTAGTAACACAATATAAACTAAAATTTCCCAAAAGAAGCAACAAAACACTTACTTCTTCCTTCTACGGTTCTCCTTAAACGCATTTCCTTTAACATCAGTGGACTCATAAACCTTCTCTTTGCTCACTTCCAGCAACGGCTTTCTTTCCTTCTTCAACTCCAACTCATGAACAGAGTAAGGCTGATTCACTTCAACCTTCCCAGTAGTATCTTCTCTCTCAGTAACCCTTGTAGCCAATCTCTTCAACTCATAGCAGAACTCTGAGATGTGTCCAAACAAATCTCTCCCTGAGAACAGATTCCTAGCTGATTGTGTGCTCTTTAGCTTCGGTGTCTCCTTACTCATCTTCTTGGCGGAAGATGACTTGAGTGCTGCTCGCCATGATCTTGGAGGCGTGGTTGAGTTTGGATTCTTGTTTTCACTGTCTTCATGTCCCTTCCTCCTACAAAAGTCAATGGAATAATGTGAGATTAGAGTATGAAAAGGCCCAAAGATGGAGAGTTTCGAGAAGCAATACCTTTGATTCTTCTCTGTGCTAGATCCTGGTGTCTGATTCGTATGCTTCAAGACAGAGACACGAAAATGAGAAAACTTGGGAGAAGGGTTTTTGTGAGGAAAACAAGAAAATCAAGAAGAAGCAAAAAACCTTGGAAGAAGTTGGGGTTTGGAAGAAATCTTCAGGTCTCTTGGGATGATTACAATCTTGAAACGAAGACAAGATCAGTAACAAGAAACCAAGAAACAGAGAGGAGATACAGAGAGAGAGGGATTGGTACCAGGTTTGCAGAACCAAGCGTCATCGTCTACGGAGTCTTGTAAGTGGTTAGGGGCCAAGAAGTCGAAATATTTGGGAGCTCGGAGGTGTTCGTAGAAGACGTCTTCCACAAAGCGTGAATCGATTCGCTTCCAGTCGATCTGAGCAGGCTCCATTAGCGAGAGAGAATACTCAGAGATTGAGAGAGAGACAGTAAACGAGTCTGTGTGTTTGTTTGTTGGTTGGAGAGAAAAAGGAGAGGAGAAGAAGAATATGTAATTATGTAACCGTTGAAGAGTTAACGTTACAGAGCCAGATAAGCGGCTCCCTGTGCACGTGGCTTTCTCTTTGTTACCGTTGCAGCTTTATTTATTTTGTTACATCTCTCTCTCTCTCTACATTCTTTTATCATTAAATCTATGGGCCGATGGGCCCATTAGTTTTAAACTGGCCCATTGTGGGAGAAACGGGCCACACTGAGCCGAATTTAAGTAGAGAGAAAGCCCTAATTTTAGATTTCTTAAGAATCGATAGGAGATGAAACTTTTGGGATCTTACTGTAATTATAAGAAACCTTAGGTATCCAATTGAAAAACGAACAAATAAAGGTCTCATATATAATATATATATCTTTCAGACCAAACCAATCGCAAGACAAAATCGAGTTTCTGATTCCGACGACCTTTGACCGTAAAATCGTCGCAGGTGAAGAGATCGCTGTTTTACGTTTCTTATCGATTTTTCTTTCTCTGAATCTATTGTATAAGGATCTGTGTCGATTGATTTCTGTTACCTAGGGTTTCCTGCAATTATTGAGCTCTCTAGATTGTTTGTTTGTTACGTTTCATCTTGATTTCTTAGGCTTTTGAAAGATATGATTTTGCTAAATTCGATTTAATCCATGATGAGAAATCAACTTCAATTGAATCCTATCAGAAGAATACGTCTTCTCTGTTATTTTCCTTGTTTCACAATTTGTTTTTAAGGATTTTAATTAAGCTTGAATTTGTCTTCTAAATCGTTTGAGAGCTTATTTGTCGAGCAGTGAGATCTTCTAAACCGTTTGCAATGGATAAAGGAGCACCACCACCACCTCCGAGCATCTTTGTGAATGATGGGTCCTTCATGGAAAGATTCAGACAGCTTCAACAGGAGAAAGATGAAGCCAAGGATAAGGTTCTTCCCCATGTTGTAGAGGAGTCCAAGCCTGTGAAGGTTATATCTGGGATTTCTAATCCTAGGCCTTCTTCTGCTACTAAAGTCTCCATTGGGTTTAAGACCAATGATGCCGCACAGAAGAAAGGTGGTAAGCTTGCTTTCAGCTTGAAGCAAAAGTCTAAGCTTCTCGCCCCTCCTGTAAAGCTTGGTGAAGAAGAGGATGATGATGAGGATGAGGGGGATGCGAGAAGTGATCAAAGGTTTGGATCTGCTAAGCGTCCAAAGTTAGAGCAGGGAAGAGACACACCTGCCAAGTCAGCCAAACTGTTAGATGTTGGTAATGGCTGTTTATATAGTCCTAAATATATGTCGTTAACCAACAATCCAGTTTCTGGAAAGATTTGGAATTATCTGCCACGCCTGCTACAAGAGTGATTTGCATTCCTTGTTCATGGACTCGGTATTAACCAGTTTTATAAGTGATGTGCAGCACCTCCTGCGCCCAGTGACCCTACTGTGAAGAATGCTGCTGATAAACTAGCAAGCTTCGTTGCTAAGAATGGAAGGGCATTTGAGGATGTTACACGCCAAAAGAATCCTGGGGATACACTATTTAAGTATGTTAATTCATTGCTTTTGGAGCATCTGTAGTTTAACGTTTCTTGATTTTCTCTCTTATGCACGTACTAAGTTGGTACTTGGGTTTGTTGACCTTATGCATCCTGTGTCCTATTTTCCCAACCAGGTTTCTTTTTGATGAGAGCTGTGCGGACTACAAGTACTATGCATTCAGGCTGTCTGAAGAGGAAAAATCTATTTCACAAGCCAAGGAATCTGGTGTACATCACAGTGGTAATTATTTCAAAACGCCTTTGTGTTTATATAGACCAAAAGTCATGCAACTGTTTTTTATGTTACAAATTTATTTCAGAATATGTTTAGCTAAGCATGTGCAAGGAATATATGCCCCCATCACTTGTATTTTTTCAGACAATATCTAGAGTATTGTATAATAATAACTTATATATGATCTGTAGTATGTTGTATAATGTGAGGCAGCTTGTTCGGCTAACACATCTTGATATATTTTTAACGCTCGATTCCTTGTTATTATCTTTCCGGTGATGCAGGCCCGCGGTTGTCCACAACACCAATCACTTCCCAGAAGTCAGCTCAGCAACAAAGAGGCTATCAGATCCCGGCTTCGGCTCTCTTTGATGCTCCTGAGGAACATGGAGCTTCCTCTAGATCTGCTCAGGCATCAGTTACAAGACATAACAACAGTATGTCGGTTAGCCTTTTGTCTGCCTAGGTTCCCTCTCTTGTTAATCACATCTAGCTTTGACTATGGGTTACATTTGTGTACGTTGCAGGCGACTCTTTTAATGCGCCTAGGGCTGCAGACCCTATTTCAATGATGGAGTTTTACATGAAGAAGGCTGCCCAAGAAGAGAAGATGAGACGTCCTAGGCAGTCAAAAGATGAAATGCCCCCACCAGCTTCTCTTCAAGGCTCATCTGGTGAGAATGAATCCTGTTTATGTTTCGTGTTTGATACAGCTCTGATGTCTTATCGCTCAACCATGTTCAGCAACTCCTTTCGCAGACTCAGGAAAGAGAGGCCATCACATGGGTGATTATATCCCACCGGAGGAGCTAGATAAATTCCTTGCAAAGTGTGACGATGTAGCTGCTGTAAAAGCCACAAAGGAGGCAGCTGAGAAGGCTAAGATCCAAGCAGATAACGTCGGACATAAGCTCTTATCAAAAATGGGTTGGAAAGAAGGTGCTTACTTGCCTCGCTCTATCTGTAAACTTGTGACCTAGTTTCTTTCTGTATCTTGTTCCTTTATGGAGACAAGGAGGTTAAAAAAGTTGGAGGAGTTGGGTTACAGGTGAAGGTATAGGAAGCTCTAGAAAGGGTATGGCAGACCCTATAATGGCAGGAGATGTAAAGACTAACAACTTGGGAGTTGGGGCTTCCGCTCCAGGAGAAGTTAACCCCGAGGATGATATATACGAGCAGTACAAGAAGCGAATGATGTTGGGATACAAACACAGACCCAATCCACTGGTACTTTTGCCTATCTTTTAGCTCCATTCTTTTTCTGTATAGCACTTCTCTACTCATCTGTTGTCCCTCTTGTTCTGCAGGGAAATCCCAGGAAAGCTTATTATTAAGAACCATTCAATGTGCTGCAGACAATCATGACTCACCCACCAAGCCCCAGATGATCTTTTACTTTTTTATTAAAATATAATGTCCCAAGTTCTTATATTACTCTGATGAATTGAAGTGTTTGTTTGGATTGGATTTGTTTGCAAATAGATCTCTATCTGTTGAGATTGGAATTGACTGAGAGATTTCGATTCTTATATCTTCATTAATGTTTTTAAAGTCTAGGACAATAAATTCTAAACAGCGTAGTGAAAGGTAAATGAGAAAGAGAAAGAAAGAGAAGATGATAGGTTGGTTCTAGACTCCTAGTTAATGATATCGCAAGGAGGGAAATTAGCAGAACATCGCTGAGGAAGCTGAAGAGCCATGGAGCGGTCAATCCCTGAGAGTGGAGGTCCATTGGCGAGGAGGCAAAGGCAAGGGCGACCAAGTGTGACAACGGCAGAGCAACATGACTCGGTCGGTGGGATTGGACTGAAAGGAGCCACTGCTGCTCTACAAGGTATTAGCTGAACCAGTGCTGAGAAGAATGTCCTGCTGCATCCTCCCACTTCTTCCTCGGGTAACATTGGTGGAGGTGGTGGTTGCTGGTCCTCGGGTAACAGCTGTGCAGTGACTATCGTAAGAACCGTTGTGGTCATGAGCAGCGTCATAGCTAACCCAACAACTCTCATGGCTTTCATCATCATGTAAATAATAATAAGATGATGGATGATGCAACGAGATGATGATGCTTCTTTATACTATGAGGAAGGGGTGTCATGTCATGCTGTGTAACACCTCTCTCCTACCTCGCAACCCAAATAGCCTCACGGTTACGACGTGTGTTTCTCACTCTAGAGTTTTAATCTTCGGTCAAGCTTTACAACACTCCATTTACCAACGTTTCGTTGGTGGTGTTGGTATAAAACGTGAAGAGTTTTTAACTATGACGGTATAGAAAACTACAAAAGTACAAGTTAACCCATTATAGGTGTCGGGTCATTGGTCGTGCGGTATACGGTTCATAAAGAAAATTCAAATAAATTTTTGTGGTTAATGGTTATATAATAGAGACCCTATACTACAGCATGTTTTTTGTTGTTTTCTTTTTATCTTTTTTAACAAAAATGATGTTTGCAGACCCGATTCTGAGATTTTAAAAGCATTTTTAAACTAAGGTTTTAGGAACAAGTTTTTAAAGAAATTTTTTTGTTTAAAAAAGAAAAAAAATACTGAACCAATCGTATGCTACCATGTGTGGATGAGAATCCACAAACAATCTAAATATCAAGTTAAGAGCAGTTCTCGGAGGAGAGGAGAAAGAGCTAGTTTTTGCCAAAGCCGTGAGATCCATTACTTAAGATTCAACCTAAGATTCCTTTTTAATCCTGTTCTAAGAGATTCTAAACGATTTATTAAAAAGTTTATTTAAAATGTTTGTTTTTAGAAATTGAGGAGTATGAAAAAGTTATTTTGAGACTGTCTATATTTATAAATTTGTTTTGAAGATCTATTATATAAATATTTTACTTAACATGGTTCAAAGCTAGTAGGCCTAGTATAGAATTGCGAACACGAATTATATTATTGTGACACAGATTAATGATATACTTATATAAGTATAATGTAGCTACTATGCCTACGTTTTATTAGGGTCTAAAGCATTGATGTACGTGTAAACATGTATGTAACCAAAAGTTCATTAACGTGGAAAGTAGACTTTTATCTGTAAAAAGCCGTACAGACTGTACCAGACACATGACAAAAACCGTAGTTGTACACCAAAAAGGATTAAGACTAATCATTACCACATACTTAAGTGCGGTGGCCCACCACAACCCAAGAAAACTGAAAAATCGAAACCGCATCGGTACTAACTGAGTGACCCGGATAAGTGTTTTTTACCACCGGTTCCTCGTACCATCAAATCAAACCCATAGCCTATCTTATCGTCTGTAATTAATAAGGAATCTTAACTAACGTTCTTAACTACAGATGATTAGCAATAAATTACGCAATCATACGAAAAGCCCATAAAAGGCCCAACAAATAATAAAAGCCCAAAGGGTAGTGACTGGTTCCTCTCTCTAGCTGAGTCTCCCTACTCTACTCGAGCTTCTAAATAAAGAGAGTCAGAAACTCTCACCAGCCGCCCTCTTCTATCACTTTCAACCCTCCTTAAACCTCATCTCTCCTCCTCCGTCTCTCTCCGCCGCCGCGCCGTCATCCCATTTCTCTTGTTCCCCTCAAGGTAACTCCTTTAGATCCTTTAATTACCTCCTTTTTATTGCTATATCTCCTTTTGACTTTTTTGCCCCCTTTTATGGATTCTGTTGCTCCTTTTATCTCTGTTTCCTTCAAAATCAATTAGATTCTCTAATTCAATCGTTCTTGCTTCGTTTAATAGGTGAAATGGCTGGGAAGTCGAGCAAATCGAAGGCTAAGAGAGCTGCTGCTAACTCCACTGACTCTCCTCCTCCTCATTCCGATGCTCCTGTTCCTGATAATGGAGCCGTTGATAATGCTGTTGAAGCTACCGTGCCTGAATCCAACGAAGTCCCCCCTCAGGTTCCTAACGCTGACGAAGGCGAATCACAAGAAGTTGCAGCAAGTAACGATGAGGAACCTAAGCAAGGTTTAGCTCTTTTTATGCGTTTTATAAGTAGCATTCGCTTTTATATTATATCTCTAGCTTTTTTTTTTTGATGTGGTTGTCTTTCGTAGGTGAACTTCGTCTTTATCCTGTTTCGGTTAAAACACAGAGTGGTGGTAAAATGGAGTTACAAGTGAGTTCAAAGTTTCTCTTTTTTTTTACCTTACTTACTATTATTGGTATGAGTTACTGAATCTGTCTAATTTCAGTTGAACCCTGGAGACTCTGTGATGGATATAAGGCAGTTCCTTCTTGATGCCCCGGAGACATGTTACTTCACTTGCTATGAGCTGTTGCTCCGGAATAAGGAGAATGAGACTCACCATCTTGAAGATTACAATGAGATCTCTGAGGTTGCTGACATCACGACTGGTGGTTGTTCCTTGGAAATGATTGCTGGTAAGTTGAGACTTTGTATTTTTTTCTTTTCTTAAACTAATAGCTTGACAACTGACTGTGTTTGTTTCGTTCTTTCCACAGCGTTGTACGATGATAGATCCATCAGGGCTCACGTTCACCGAGCTAGAGATCTCCTTTCGCTTTCTACGCTCCACTCGTCCATGTCAACAACGCTTGCCTTGAAGTATGACGCAGCAGTTAACAAAGCTCAGAATCCTGGAGGTTTCTGATTTGAACCTTATTCTTTATAGTGTCTTGATTTAACAGTTTTGCACTCTGAACCGTTCTTTTCTGAATCAGACAAACCAAACGTCCCGGAGCTTGATTGTCTCGGTTTCATGGAAGATGTACCTGCCACGCTCAGGAAGTTGATCAGTTCTCCAACGGAAGAGATCAAATGTGTGGAGAGCATTGTCTTCTCGTCGTTCAACCCTCCTCCAAGCCACAGAAGGTGTTCATCTACTGCTTTTAACATATGTTGATGCTTTAAATCAGCTGCTTTTATGAGAGTGTATCTAATTAATTTGTTTGTGACAGGCTTGTAGGAGACTTAATCTATTTGGATGTTGTGACGCTGGAAGGTAACAAATACTGTATTACGGGCACAACCAAGGCGTTTTACGTTAATTCTAGCGCAGGGAATATTCTCGATCCAAGGCCGAGTAAATCTGGGTTCGAAACAGCTACCCTTATTGGGTTATTGCAAAAACTTAGCTCTAAGTTTAAAAAAGGTGGGAACCAGTATATATGTAATTTTTCCTAGTTTATTTTTTACTCTTTTTGTTACTTGATAGTTATCATTCAATTTGTTAATGATCTACCATTTTTTTTTCTTTTACTTTGACTACAAAGCTTTTCGCGAGGTCATGGAAAAGAAAGCCTCTGCACATCCCTTTGAAAATGTTCAATCACTTTTGCCACCACACTCATGGCTAAGACCGTATCCTGTTCCAGGTGAGTTTGAATTTAAAGGCTGTTTGAGTCCGTATCAACTTTGCACATTCGGAACTTGAATATTACTGTATGCTTTTTCGTGCTGCATAGTAATTTGGTTTAAGTAGTTTTTGAGGCCTGCTGGACTGGTTCTTTTAAAGAACATTTCTCCACATTTTCTATTATAAGCAATGAATATGGTTCTATTATAAGCACACCAACACTGATTAGGATTTAAAAGAAGCTTTTCTTTGATTTAGTCTCCTTATATGTAATAGATCATAGAAGTCTCTTTCTTGTCTGTATCTGTTACTGCATCCTAAGGTCCTGGTTTCATTAAGTTTGTTGTCCAAATTGTTGGTTGTTTATTCTGCGTGCTCATTCACTATTTTATATATAGAATATGCACTTCTGCTCACAATGAGAAGAGAAGTTCCTCTTTTTATTTGAAATTTTGAAACACAACAGACTTTTCTACCCCCATTTTCCCAGAGATACGGTTGAAATAAATTTCGGTAATGTTATAGCTGACGTAAGCTCTTGCATCTGGCTCAGATCACAAGCGCGATGCAGCCAGAGCAGAAGAAGCACTGACCATTTCCTATGGTAGTGAGCTGATTGGTATGCAAAGAGACTGGAACGAAGAGTTACAATCCTGCAGGGAGTTCCCTCACGCTACTCCTCAGGAGAGGTATATGTGATATTTGACTATAGTAATTTTTTTAGTTCCATAAAACTTTTTATTTTGGCAGTCTGTTCCTTTTTAGTTTGCTTCATATTGATAAATTCTTTCGTTGCAGGATCTTACGTGACAGAGCTCTTTACAAAGTTTCTTCTGACTTTGTCGATGCGGCCCTTAACGGAGCAATTGGTGTAATCAGCCGATGTATACCACCCATAAATCCAACTGATCCAGAGTGTCTGCACATGTCAGTGTTCATCTTTTGGCTTTTGTTGTTGATTCTTAACTGTCAACTCATATCTTTTATGGTGTTAGCTCATTGTTGCCATGAAATTTTATCAGCTGAATGATTCTCTTTTTGCTTAAACATGGGAAATGACTGGGAGCTTTTAGGTTTTTACGTTTTGTATTTCGCATCAGTGTCTCAATACTGAACACTTGTTACTGTCCCACTGTTGTAGGTATGTGCACAACAATATCTTTTTCAGTTTTGCTGTTGATGCGGACATTGAACAGCTATCCAAGAAACGTCCATCAAGTAATGTTCCGGTGACTGAGAAAATGTCCTCATCTGATAAGGTTCCATGCAAAGAAGGAACATGCGATGGAGAACACAATGCAGAGCTTAACTGCTGTAATGAGGCGCCTCTTGTAGAGAATGAGCAGGCAACGTACGCTTCTGCAAACAACGACTTGAAAGGCACAAAGTTATATCAAGAAGCAGATGTACCAGGGTTATATAATCTGGCTATGGCCATTATTGATTACAGAGGTCATCGGGTTGTTGCTCAGGTTTGTACTAATACTCTAACTGCCAGGTCCTTTTCTTGATCTTGCTTGTGTGTATTCAAATAGCTTACAATGTTTTTTCATATGTGTTCTAGAGTGTCCTACCAGGCATCCTTCAAGGGGATAAATCAGATGCGCTTTTGTATGGTTCAGTCGATAATGGCAAGAAAATATGCTGGAATAAAGATTTTCATGCTAAGGTAAATATTTTCCTGTTGGATTTTGTAGTCATTAGTGTGATAGTTCTAGTATTGATTTATCTGTGCCATATCGTTGCACATCTTTAATATACGACCACCTTTGTCGTAACATAACTCTTTTCCCTGATTTATTCCTTATTCAGGTGCTTGAGGCTGCAAAACTTCTTCACATAAAGGAACATACTGTTATTGATGCTTCTGAGAATGTTTACGAGCTAGCTGCACCAGTAGAGTGCAAGGGAATTGTTGGGAGTGACAACAGGCACTATCTTTTGGACTTAATGAGAGTGACGCCTCGTGATGCCAATTACACGGGTCCAGACTCACGCTTTTGTGTCCTAAGACCAGAACTGATCACATCATTTTGCCAGGTACATATTCTTTATTCCTTATAAACATATTCCTTCAATTTACTATGAGAGGGACTGATCAGTTACATATGTCACGATGAAGGCTGAATCTCAATCAAAATGTAAAACCAAGACTGATGAAGGGACGGAGGTTGTTTCTGATCCTTCTGATGTTAGTGTTGATACTTCTAAGACGGGTGATGAATTGAGCCATGGAGGGGAAAACGGACCTTCAACCTCTGAGGTATGGGCTTATCTCCTTGAATGTTTTTGAAGTGTCAAGTAGGATTGGCCTCTGTAACAATGACGAAAATAACTTTCGTTTATATTAGTAAGACAATACTGAGTACTTGGCAAATACAGTTGATCCCGGTGGTTCAATCCTCAATATCTGAGAACATATCTTTGTTTTATATACAGAAAACTGTTACAGAAAAGCAAGATACTACTGCCGATTCTGCCAAACTATGTGATGAAATAGCATTTAACCCTAATGTTTTCACTGACTTCAAATTAGGTGGCACGCAAGAGGTATGTTATGTTGCTTATAGGTGCTGTAGATCATTTCATATGTTTTTTAATTGATTTAATATTAATTATTTTTTTTTTGTGTTAACCAGGAGATAGCTGCTGATGAAGAAAATGTGAAGAAAGTTAGTTCATACCTTGTGGATGTGGTGCTTCCAAAATTCATATCAGATCTTTGCGCTCTTGAAGTTTCCCCAATGGATGGTCAAACTTTGACTGAAGCACTCCATTCTCATGGTGTTAATGTTCGTTATATCGGAAGGGTAAGTTCGTCATCTCTAATGTTATTTTGTGAGTTTATCTCCATGGACCATGGCTGACGACGTTATCAATGATTGTACATGAACAGATTGCTAATGGAGTGAAGCATTTGCCTCATCTGTGGGATCTTTGTTTGAATGAAATTACCGTAAGATCCGCCAAGCACATTCTCAAGGTAGTTTAAAAAGTCTGTAAAATGCATACTACACCAGATATGGTTGAACAAGAGACAAGCTCCTTATGTAAAGTTTTCACATGGTTATGCAGGACATTCTAAGAGATATAGAGGATCACGATATTGGTGCAGCAGTCTCACATTTCCTCAATTGTTTCTTTGGAAATGTTGCTGGGGGAAAAGCTAGCACCAACAGCGTGCATGCTAAAAATCAAAAGAAGGTTCGTGTGCACTGTCAGAGTCTGTGTATCTGTAGTTCCATGTCTGTTCTTCTTGAATTATGCTACTTTGTTCTTTGGAGAAGTTAGTCTATAAAGTTTCATTTAACAAATCACAGTTATCGTTTCTGATTGGTATAACAATAAGGTAATTTACTGACCCTTCAATTTGGACAGGATCAATCTGTCACCAAGAAGGTTCAAGGAAGAGGGAAAGGAAAAGCATCTACCAAGAAAAGTCTTGCATCTTATATGATGGTTGACTCCAACATTCTATGGTCTGATATTCAGGAATTTGCCAAAGCCAAGTATGAGGTATTGTAAACATTCTGAACAAGTTTTTTATAGTTTTTAACCTACTATAACCACCTGAAGCTAATGTGAGCTTATTTTCAGTTTGAGTTGCCTGAGCTGTCAAGAACTACAGCTAAAAGTATACCTGTTCTCCGTAACCTTTGCCAGAAGGTAAATAGAGAGACACATAACTTGTTCCTTCAGAATTTTGCTACTAATGTCAGTCAGTTATTGTTATTAATCGTTATTTTCTTATTAACAGGTTGGCATCAGTGTTGCTGCTCGCAAATACGACTTTGGTGCCACCTCGCCTTTTGATGCTTCAGATGTGTTGGATCTTCGGGCTGTTGTTAAGCATTCTGTCCCTGTATGCTCTGAGGCTAAAACTCTCGTTGAGATGGGGAAGGTCCAACTGGCTGAGGTAGCTATGCTATTTCAAATTAAAATGTTTAGTTTCCCCCTATTACATCATGAAGGTCTTTTTTCTTACTAAAATGATTATTCTCTTGTAGGGCATGCTTAGCGAGTCCTACACGTTTTTTTCAGAGGCGTTTGCGATACTACAACAGGTAAAGTGGTCATGCGTCGTATAGACAAACCAAATATTATAGCGCTACAACTGCTGATCATGTTAATCTTATTCCAGGTGACTGGTCCAATGCACAGGGAAGTTGCAAATTGCTGCAGGTAATCCTTCCACTACCTAATTTTCAGCCGACCATATATTTGTTTTCTGTTTTGTTTGCCTTAAGGTTTTGGTCTTTCTATGCTTTCCAGGTATCTGGCCATGGTTTTGTATCATGCAGGAGATATGGCTGGTGCCATAATGCAGCAACACAAGGAACTAATCATAAATGAGCGTTGCCTTGGTTTGGACCATCCTGATACTGCTCACAGGTAACAACTATTCTCCTTTTATTTTATTTCTGTAACTTGTTCCGCGTTAGAAACTGATGAACTTCCAAGCCTGCTAGTGAATATAGTTCATCTCCCTCACGATTCATTATAAATAGGATTCGTGTTAACTGAAAAAGTCAGGACTCGCAGTACGCTCCAATTCTTTTCTCTGGTTTGATGTTACTAACTTGGGCGTATCGGAACTGCAGCTATGGCAATATGGCTCTTTTCTACCATGGGCTGAATCAGACAGAGCTTGCTCTACAAAACATGGGCCGTGCCTTGCTTTTACTTGGCCTTTCATCTGGTCCTGATCATCCAGATGTTGCAGCAACCTTCATAAATGTCGCCATGATGTATCAAGATATGGGGAAAATGGACACAGCTCTACGCTATCTTCAAGACGCTTTGAAGAAAAATGAGAGGCTTCTTGGTCCCGAACACATCCAGACTGCAGTATGCTACCACGCTCTTGCCATTGCGTGCAACAGTATGGGTTTATTCAAGCTCTCACAACAGGTATTACAACTTCTGTAAATCTTTAAATCCTCTCTTTTTGTCTCATCGTCTGAAGCAACTGTTTTTGTTTTGGTCAGCATGAGAAGAAAACCTATGACATACTCGTCAAACAATTGGGAGAAGATGATTCCAGAACAAAAGATTCTCAAAACTGGATGAAGACTTTTGAGATGCGTGAGGTTCAGGTTCGTGCAACGTTAATAACCGAGGACCTCGTTAATCTATTTATTTTTCTCAAATTTCGTTTTTTTTTTAACAGAAGACTGCACAAAAGCAGAAAGGACAGGCAATCGATGCGGCTAACACGAAAAAGGCTATCGATCTCTTGAAGGTATATTACTTGCAGCTTTAGTTTCTGGCGTGTTTTTGGTAAAATCACAAAACTGTTTATAGTTGATGTTATAGTAATGTAATCGTTTTCCTGAATTGGGATGCAACAGTCACGTCCAGACCTGATACAGGCGTTCCAAAACGCAGCAGCCGCAGAGAGGGCTAATGCTCTGAACACGGCTGCCCTCGGAGAAGCTCAACCACGGGGAAGAGGTTTTGATGAAAGAGCGGCTCGTGCTGCAGCTGAAATTAGGAAAAAGGCAGCTGCTAAGGGGCTGCTGGTTCGTCCCCAGAGTGGTGTTCCAGTGCCGTCACAGGTCTCTCAACTAATCAATCCAGGAACTGCGGCTTCTTCAAAGAAAAGTGGCGAAAATGGGGAGGCAAAGGTAGAAGAGAAGAAAGCATCCTCTGAAAACGTGAAAACAACGAACGTGGCGGCTCCTGCAGGATTAGGAGCTGGTTTAACATCATTGGATAAGAAGAAGCAAAAAGCCAAGAAGTAGGGGAAGCTTCTAAATGAAATGGTACTCGATTCTAAGCAGTGGAGTTTGGTTTTGTCAATCACTTGGTGATTCCATTGCAGGAGAAAGAAAACTTTTGTTCTGTTCTCATTATATGTTTCCAACGATTTGGGCAAGTCCCCCCTTCCAGCTATGTCTGGTCTTTCTTTTTTTTTTTCTTTTTTTTTCTTTTTCCCTCACTTGTATGCGGATGTAATTTTCTCCCACAAAAGTTCTAGTTTTATCTAGAGAATAAGCTCATGATTTAAGCTTTGATTTACCAACACTTTGAGTTGGGTTCTTGTTTCATAAGTCTTACTACATTAAGCTCGATCAACCGTGTTCCAAGGGAAACCTAAAGCACCAACGTCAAAGCCGGTTGGCCGAACTCTCAGGTCTAGGCATAGGCATTTCAAGGTTTTTGTTTTTTTTTTGGTTCTAGGTTCTATTTTGATATTTGTGAATACATCGGAAAAATTTGACAACTGATGATAACTGCAACCTATAAGCTATTTTTCTAATTCACTCCACAAGGAAGTTCAATCTCATAGATCTCGGTTTAAGTTTTTTTTTTCTAACTTTAGAGTATTAAATCTCCTTATTTTTAGATATAATAAGTCTTATATCTAAAAATTCAGGAAATTCAGATTTCAAATCCTGGAGAAAGCAATTTATTAATATAGATTACAGAGAGAAAGGTGTACATAGAATCTTTACATGATGCAAGTAAATCTGGTTAGGACTGAATTTTTATAGGAGATGATGCAGTTAGGCGTAGATCATTATAAGGCAGATAATATTATCGGTTGTCGAGTCGTCTATATAATCTCTCATAAATATAATGTTATAATAAATCAACGTTATGAAAAAAACAAGTCGTATATTTGAAACTCAAATCCTTTTAGTGCTTATTGCCTCTTTAGCTTCACAGTATTAAATCCTTCCTCAAATCTCCTCGTTTTTAGGTATAATAAGTCTCTTACCTGAAATTCAAATCCTTCTGGTGCTTATATGTTCTTTTGATGCCCATGGACTTCTTAATCAGAATCTTGAGCATCTTTACATGCTTTACCATCTCTCAAACCATTGTTGTATCTAAGTCTCATCGTTCTCCCACTTATGTCCAACAAAATAGTAATACGACAAGGCCTATCAGAAAACAGTCTTATATGGTGTCATTTCAATACTCAAATGATAATTGTTGTTGTTCGGATGACAAAGTATAAACATACTAATATCATATTAATATCCGAAAGAACTTTGGATTCAGTTTGGATAATTTTGCTTCGGTTGCATAAATTATTTGGATAATTTAGAGTTTCATAGCTTTTTTGGGTAACTATGGGGTTTGGAATAAAATGTAGAGTACTTCGGATAATTTGAATTTTTGGATTCAAAAACACTTTAAATTTTTTCGGGTAATCTATGTATTTAAATAGTATTTTTAGATAATTAGATATTTCAAAACAACAATATATTATATCACTTTAAAATATGAAACTAAAATTTGGGTTCCTATTCGGTTTGATTTTTGTTTTCGATTTCATAGATATAATATTTGTTAAGATATTTTGAAGTTAAGTTCAGTTTCGGTCAAGATTTCTCAATTCCGTATTTCAATTCCAAATATATGTGTCATGCCTAGGGCTGGACAAATAAAATAAGTCCAAAAATCTGAAACCTATAAAAAAGAATCCAAACTGATTTGATCCATACATAAATATTGAATGGATCTTGTTCCATAGTATTTTGGTTTATAAACCCATATTAAACCCAAATGGACATCTAAAAAAAACTGAAAATTCAAAAAAATACCAAAAACATTTGTACCAAACATGATGTCATTCTCTAATATATTTCAAAAATATACTAATATATTATTGTGTACCTAATAATTATTTTACACGAATATTAACTCAAGTACTTTGCCTAATATATTTTTTGGTATTTGGTCAGTATTGATGTTTTTATGTTTTGATGATTGACTTTCAAGTTCAGTTATAAATAAATTTGCTTCAGAAGTTTAAAATGTTACTTTTAAAAGAAGGTTAAATAGTGCTTTTTACATTTCTAGAGTCGATAGTTGGTGATTTACGGTTCATTATGTATGATTATCATTCCTACAAGTATTTGGTTTGTCTTGATATGTCTGATATTGTCATATATAGTTTAAAGGCTTGTCATGTATAGTTGATAGTCTCCCAAAGTTATTTTGAAGGGCAACAATATGATTTAAGGAAGTCACACACATAAACTTATTGAAAAATGGAAATATATTTAATTTAGGTAAATATAAATAATAAATCAATAATTTTGGAGTTGATAGCCCAATTAAGATTTGTAGTCGAAATTACTTCAGATTCAACCAGATCTTAAACATGTAACTAAACCCGAAACGAATCTGACTACACCGAACATAATCCGACCCAAATTGTTATAATATCCCAATAGGGTTGAAATTCATAAACTCAAAAATTCGAAATCCGAATGAACTCGAACTAAAACCCGATCAGGACCTGACTGTCAAGCTCTGGTCAGGCCAAGCCAGGTCTCTTTTTTTTTTTTTTTTGTGTATTGCATACATGTAGAGTAGCTTAGTATCATTTTATCCTTTCTAAGTTGAAAAAAGAAACCATTTCACTCTGATCATTTCTACGCAGCATTGATACAAACGGTGAAAGTATTGAGTATAGCATTGTTGTAACATAAACTTGCTCATTGTACAGATTAAGAGTTATGATCATCCATAGACTTTTGTCTTAATACATACTTTTAAGGTTCGAGTGCTGATTAACAAATATATTTCTGAAAAGGACCTACCCAACATGGTGTAAGAATATAGTTAAAAAGAACAAAGATTAAAGTCTTATGTAATAGTATATTATACTTGACCATGGTACAACTAACTTCATTTTGTATTTTGGCTATAAACATAACTTTATGTATGAGCAACATAAAGCATTTTATTTGTTTACTAGTAAGTAGTAGATTCACAAGAGTTACAAGGATGTTCTCAAACTTCTGACTCAGAAGAAGTCTCCAAGAACTGGATTAGTTTCAGGCGTTCCTCCTCCAAAAGCTCAGGGTCTTCCCTCGTTAACCTCTCCCGAGTTGCACCATCTACGCTCGTTGGATCATACACTACCTGTTTCATTATAACAACAACGTTACAGCATCAACTCATTCATCAAAACTTGTTCAACTTATGATAAGAGAAAAAGAGACATTTTACTTTTGCGTAGTTATTGGTATGACCATCTTTGTTAGGTCCTGTAAACGGCTCCTGCTCATTGTGTGTCCATTCACCATCTATGATATATTTATATTCAAATTGTCCTTCCTGCGTTTCAAAATTATTTTACCAGTAGTCAGAAAATGATAAAACAAATTAGCAGATACTAAGGTTGGTAGTTCATTAAGAAAACTCACAGGCAATTCTCTCTTCAGGCTCCAGAATCCTGTTCCTTTATCAAGTGTCAGAGGTATCCTCTGTATATATGGTGAATAAGTTATATACATTCTCCCAAGTAGTTTGCACAATAATAGGCTTTACTTTTGCATAGAAATGAGAAATGTGCATCCTAGCTTTCAATCATACATGACACACCATAGTTTTAAAACCAATGCATCAAGAAGATGTTTCATTTGACGTATAATAAGCCATATTCACCTGTCCCCATCCGATGTCAAGGCCAGAAATTTCTACTGTGGAGAAACCCTTGTCTTTCAATGTCAGAGTGACAATCTTCTTCTTGAGTCCTGTAAGCTTTTATGTCCCCGGAAACAATAATCAGGAATCAGTTGACTATTCAACATGTGTTGTAACTTATGCTGGAAAAGAATCTTAGAAGCTACAAACATATGTGCAAGCATTCTGAAATTTCATAGACTTGTTGACTCACAATATCAATTGTTGCATTTCTGATAGCATCCAGCTTCGGAAAGCACGTTCGTTTGCTCTGCCATAAATTGTCAGAGATGGTTTGTTAGACTAGCGTTACATGTGCCTCTTTGAATAAGATGTCTATGTACTATACTATTTAATGAACTAACCCAATATTTTGTTTTGAGTGTTATTTTCTAAGTATATATTACTACAAAATGTTCCTCAACTTGTTTATAACACATAGTATAACAAGCAGTACACTACGTCAACATGTTGGGTTAATCAATAAAGATAACAGAAAATCATGTGTAGGGAACAAAAACCAAAAGTACATTCTTACCATAAGTATTTTATGAGCGTCCATAAGTTTATAGCCTTGCACCCAGAACATGTACGTCAACTGTAATTGAAATCAATACCACTTCTCAGTATTAGTCAGCCAAAAAGCTGACACTTGATTATTCCTTCATTAGTCAACAAAAGAAGCACAATAATCATGCCAGGAACTATCTGCAACAGTCTTAAAATGTTTCATTGGAAGACTCACATCACCATGAACACTGTGCTACAGAAAGAAAAGGGAGGTAAAAAAAAGATAAGATCATAGTGAGAGGTTTGCACAACATACCGCAACAGCAGGAGCCCTTCCCATTCCAGCAGTGCAGTGAATATATGTAACTCCTCCATTTCGCTTAACAGCCTTGTACAGTGTACTAAGCACAGCAGGAAGACGCATTCTCAAATCAAATGCATCAAAGTCTCTGTTACACCAAAAGATTTACATCAAAGTCAAAAGACTGAGTGCTTTACAAGTGAATTATTATATGCATGTGCTCATGAACAACTTCATATTATGGGAAATGGGATGACAATCGATCGTTCCAAGTCTATAGCAGTATAGACACATAGTAATATCAGGATGATGACTAACTTCCCCATAATACTCTAGTTTCATTACCAAAGGCTTTTACCTTATTTCGCAGCGAATATGCTCGATATCAGTAAATGTCTTAGCATATGCTTGAATGCTGCTTATATCCACTCCAAAGTATCTGGAAGTAACATAGGTCAAGGCACACTCTGCAGATCAGTCTTTCTCACTCAAACCTCAAAGCAAACTTGTAAAAAAAAATGATAACGAATAAACAGAGAAAGTGGGTTGAATTTGGAAGGATACTCCAAGTCTGGATCTTGTTGCAAGCAAAATATGGTTTTAACCCCAATTTTACGGAGCTTGTCAACATCTTCAGGAGTCTAAGCAAACCAAAGCAGAACAGATAGTAAAAGAGTGTAGTAACAACAAATTTCAATAGTTAACAAAAGGATGGATGAAAATTGAAACCTGTAAGCAAGATCCAACAATTAAATCAGGACGAATGAAGCTGTAGTTCATTCCTAACTCGTGCCTGTAAGTTAATACTGAAAATGAAAGGCACATGAAAGGTGAGTTTGATGCCAATAGCAATCAGAGCTAATCTAGTTGAAAGTTAAAAAAAAAAATAGCAGTAGAAGAAAGTAAACATACCAGCACCCATAGCTTGAGTCATGTCTTGGCTATATTCATCAGATTTTTCTTCCTCCTCCTTGGAAACACCACTCATCTCTGCGCTGGATTTCGAATCTGATACCGCCTACACTCAAAAAGAATATAGTTGCCACTAGTTTCAAACATAGCAATCAGCAACGCATATACACGAATCTGGTCAAGACATTCTTTGACCATTAAACTACCTGTAGAACAAGTCGACATTTAGGATCATTGGCTTTGATAGGTAGCTGCAAAAGGAGTTTCAAGAAAGTTAGACCATACAAAAAAAAATAAGTAATCTTGATTCATTAGAGTGAAGAGATGAAGTGGTTTGGTACCAGCATTTTCAAAGAAGACGAAGAAGGATCTCTGTGATTGCCTCCAGAGCTTAACAAAGGTGAAACTGAAGATCTGAAAATCAGTAACAATCATCAAACACACAATTCACAAAAGAATCAAATGAATAACATGAAAAAGGATAAAACTTGTGAAAGCAAGAAGAAAGAATGAATATATACCTCGTAAGATTCTGAAGGCAATTCATCTTTTAGAGAAATGTATCAGATGAAGAAAAGTGAAGCTTGCTCACTCTATTAGTCCCAAGTTCGTCGATAAAGGATCTGTGTGGTAAGAGTATAATATCAGTTTCAGGTCCACAATCGTTGTGAGTGTGAGTGTTTGTGACTCTGAGGATGTGGACAAGGGTTGTTGGGACCTACCACGCCTAGGGAAAAAGCTAATCACTTTTGTTTTGTTTCGTACGTAAAGGGGACAATAACAACAAAGAAGCTTAGACTTTTGGGAAAATTGTATTTTAGACCAAAAAAACATGAATATTGTCCCATTAGTCTTACTTATTAACTAGGATAAGACCTGCGCCTTGCGCATGGTGAATATATGTAATTAAAATATAAAATTTTAATATTCACAAATTTAAAATTTACATATGATTGTTTTTGTATGTATTTGAAATTTTAGAATTTTGGAATTTTTATATAATTATCTATACGTATGATCAAAAACAACTTTAATTAGAAATGTAAATCAAATCTT